>JAVJAQ010000538.1:0-124670 GCA_032362365.1 Zygogramma bicolorata
GTCTTTAGGGACAATTTTGTGACATTTATCGCAACACAATATCTATTGGCTGTGATATGTTTGTCAAAACATTCTTTCCCTCTGAAAACTCTGTTACAGAACTTGCTAGAAGTTTTCCTCCCGACAGGGCAAGGCGGTGTTTGCTGGCAGCCTGGGCAAGTTTTACCACACTTATGTTCCTTCTTATGTTCAAAAGGTATGTGGCAGGTGTCACAAAAATGCACAGAATGCGGCCGTCAACGAGACTATCACATTGTAATGGTTGTTGTGCTGTAAGATTTATTTTCCTGACACCCCCTACAACCTCGTAGATAACAACCTTTGTTCCCATATTCGTAAACAGTAATCGTGTTATCATACAAATATTCTTGGAATTTTTCGAGTTCACTTATACCCCCACCTTCTTTAGGTATCTCTACTCCGCTCATTTGTGATAAGTCAAGAGTACGAGATGTTCATGACTTTAACATATTTTTCTCTTATCCGGAGCATTGACCGCGTAGGCTTTGGCAACAGCGAATGCTCTAGCAAGACAAAGGTGATCATTATTTTTCATTACAATTACTTCCATACGTTTGGCACATTCTTCGTCGAAATAATTAAATTTTGATACTCGTCCCATACCTTCAGGCATTTTCACTGTGGTTGCACCGATACAGAATGTCTCAGTGTCCAGACCTGACGAGTTTGACTGATATACCGAACGAATCATATTCCATATATCATTGAAAGAAATCTCAGAAGACGGTCTGAAGCATAAGCAACCCTCACCACGACTGAACTATTTCGAGCAAAACGTAAAACCGATTCGATCCGTAGATTCTGCACCTTGCGTCACATTTTGTACAACATCTTTTATGCTGTTTTTCACTCAAACAAGAGGGTCTACGTCTTGGGGTGTATGTTTGAGTTTGAACTCTAGACTTCTACCTACCATATTGAATTTACGAACTTTTTCCACAGCATATTTCACAATTGAGAATTTCTCCATTTTTGGAAATATTAAAAATTTTAGAACTCAAAATCAAAATTTTTGGCTGAGACAACGCAAAAATGTGATCTTACCGGAAGAGACCGCGAGAGCACAATGAACTAGTGTTCACTAAACATCGATTGCAACTATCGATAATATCGATAGTTGTGACCATCGAAAACTATCGATGGTGTATAACGATAGTATCTATAGTAGGATTCTTCATTAATAGTGGTAGTTATGTGGTCATGAATAATTGATAAAGATAAGAAGTTATAATAAATTAAATGCATGAAGTGTACATGAGTAAAAGGGATATAAATAATTATTTTATAAACTGTTGCAAAATGACATCTGTCATTTTCAACCAATGGAGAAGCAGGAAAAAGGAAGCAGCTATTCTGCTGCCTTTGTCTTGATTTGTTCAGTGCGCCAAACACCAATACGTATATCACAAAATACCCACTTTTGTGGCTTATGGCGCCAAATGGCCAAATGCTGTCAATTGTCAATATACTCATTAGTTTTGTTGGTTAATTAATTGAATTTTGAATATTTATCGATATTCAAATAATAGGTAGATAGTCGTCATGGGTAAGAATTCTTAAGTATGGGAAGTGTTCCAAAAAGTCAATACAACTGACGCAACTTGTAAGATATGCCAAGTGCGATATAAAAGGAGTAGAAACACATCCAATTTACTCGACCACATCAAAAGGAAGTATCCAGCAGAGTGAACAACAAATACAACTGTTGAAGATGAACCTGTTAATGAAAACAATCTTGATGAAGATATAACGAATGTTCCTCAAGTTCCACCACCAGCAAAAAATTAAGAAATACTCTACCAAACATGCTCAGGAGACAACAATCATGGGAAGAGAACATGGAGAGGAAACAAAGATTAGACCAGCTCTTCATCAACAGGATTTGCCGAAGATATGGAACCCCTTAGATTAGGAGAACATTCAGGGTTCAGAAAGTTTGTTGAAGGGCTGGAATGTAGGTATACAATACCATCCACCACATGGCTAAAGGAGAAATTGCTACCTAAAGAATACCAAAGAGTAACAGACTTACTCTTTGAAGAGTTAAAGCACATTTTGTATTGTTCCATCACCACTGATATTTGGACTTCAATGGCTAACGAAGGGCTGTCAGCTATATCCTGTCATTATGTAGGAAGTGCCAATGATAGGTTGAAATCTGTTGTATTGAAAACAGTTAAAATTGAACAGAACCATACTGGAAAAGTACTCAGTAAAGTAGGTATTTCAAATAATGTTCTTCTGAATATGATGAAGAATTTTTTTATAGGTGATAGACAATATCGTCATTGCATGGGGAATAAAAAAACTTTTGATAACTTGATCAAGAAATGTGAAAGCATTGCAAGCACTTTAGCAGCTAATTAGCTACTGTTTTATCAAATGCAAAATAATAAGAAGCCATTGAAACCAACTCAAGAAGTTAGAACAAGGTGAAACAGTACTTTCTTCATGCCATTAATGTGTGTGAGAAAGCCCCAACAAATTTATCTGCCGAGGAATATAATATTTTGGAAGATTTCATTTGCATCCTGGAACCATTCGAAATACTACTATATAACAGTAATAATACCCCTTATAAGAGTTATTATGGAAAAATCGATGAGCCTAGCTAGTTTGAAAACCGAAGAAGGGCTATTGGTACTATTGGTATAGTATAAAAGAATTTATGAACCTGTGATTGAAACCTTATGAAAATAGAATTCCTTGCATATTAAGGGGCTATGATTGATCCTCAAATTGAAAAAGCTGCTTTTAGATCAGTTGAAGACCAAAAAAAAAACATCACAAGTTTTGATGAACGAGCTTACAGTTGAATTGAATTCTTCATGAGTTTGGGTTATAGGGAAGTGTATCATAACTAGGGCTTATTTTCATAATAAAATTGAACCTTGAGGAAAAAAATGAGATTTTAAATTTCTCTTATTCACTTATTGGACCCTAACTTTTGCACACCCCGTGGATTATTCAATGGACGTGAAAATGATGCGTAATCCGTTCAACCTTCAATTATCACGATTCACTAGCTGAATATTTTTAAAACTGTTAATTCACATAAAAATTACGTATGTGCGAGAGGCTGCATCTGTCACTTTTTCTAAAAAAACTCGAATGACTCGAAAACGGTTCGTTTTGGGTATAGGGTATGATACATGAGTTAGAATCTAAGTCGTGTAAAGAATTCAAAAATGAAGTGAAATACAGGGTGTGCCATTAAAAATAACAAAGATGACGTCACTTCCGGTGAAACCCGAAACGTCACCCCAACGAAAATATTTTAGTTGGATTCTTCATTAGTTCTTCACTCATCGTACCAATTTTCAGAATCGCCATACTTTCAGTTTTCTATATATAGTTCGCGTTAACTCGTCAAGATATACCCTGTATAGAGAAACCCAATATAGCTTGGTCTGAGAATTCATACACTTATTGGAGACTTTTCAATGAAGACAATCAACTGTGGAAGCTGGCTTGCAAATACCTTTGTATTCCAGCTACTTCATGTCCATCAGAACGTCTATTTTCGAAAGCGGGACATATAATGGTGGAAAGACGAAGTAGAATGAAAGCCACCACCTTAGATAAATTTTTATTCCTGCAACAGAATAGCTCCCAATTACAGTGATTCTTGCAATAATTTGCCAATTGTTCCTTTTTATTTGTGATTCTTCAGAGTATTCAGTTCATTAGTTTTTTATTGAAGTTTATTTTTGTTATTCATGACCCCTATCAAATGTTGAAATGATTTCACTCCTACGGCCCCTTTAACTCTTTGAAGCATGGTGGTACACGTTATGCACCACATATTCCTAGTCCTTTTAAGCATGGTGGTCCATGAAATGTACCACATATAAATGAATTTTTCTCGGAGTTGCATGAAGGTTCATTTTGTGAACCACAGCGTGTCGATCTTTGTTTACATATAGACTCGATATTTCAAGGCCGAATAAGACACCACCTGACAGTTAAATTATTGTACATCATATTAGTTGTTTTTGTGACAGTAGGGTGTGCTGTAGTTGGGCGTTTCCTCTCGTAAACAAAATTCATTTGTTTCTTTATTGCTTTGATGGCATACATCGATAACTGATATACTCAGGTAAAGAATATTGTATGAAATAAAATACTCGAGATTCTGTAACCACTCCTAATTTTTTACTTCTTCTTTTCATAAATACGTTATAAATAACTTTTATACAGATTTTTCTTTATATTCATTTGCATTCACAATTTATGTGATTAATATGTAATAATACTTCATTATATCGATGATCCTATCTAACCATTCTTATTTCCCTTTTATTCTCATTACCTTGTGCCGACCCTGTCCTATTTACTTCGACGGCCAGGCGGTAGTACCAGGAAAAAAAGGAAGTCGAACATAGAGGCATCGTCCATAGATATTCTAATGAGTCTGGTAACTCCTTTGATGTGGTTAAAATATGCCGCTTTTTTTGCGAGCGGTCGTAAATCATGCGGGCTACAAGCAGAAATACGTTATACGAGGGTCAGTCAGCAGCGCGAACAATATGTTTACTCGAAAGTGTATCTACGAGGGTCAGGCGTCAAGTGTTGATCATATTCATTATATATTATTTATGTTTTTGTATGATCTTTCATTGAGATGATTATATTATATGAGATTCTAATAACAATAAATTGGGGAATATTTCGCTGTAATAACTGGCATGAATCACCTGATTTCTTAAATTATGGGCAGGTAAAAAGGTGAGATACTTATAAAGGGACTTCACAATAAATGAAGATGAATAATCTTATTACCTAATTGAATGGTGATTTGTTGTTTTCTTGAGTATACCCTTATAGTATAATTATAATCTATTCAGTACTTTGGCATATATATTTAGACACATTTCAAATATTTAGCTGGGGGTTGGTTGGAGTTAGGTCGAATAAATGAAACTACTATTATTTCTTTGCCGACGTTTCGACTTGTATAAAGTCATCGTCAAGGTACTACAAAGTTACAGTAAATCAGATATACATACACACAAGGTAAAAAATTATTGAAATTTGCGACAAGAATCACTTCTGCGAATGAGAGGTCAAGATTGAGTACATTAGTTTGGTACAATTCAATTGACAGTAAAAATGTTAAAATTGACAAACAAAAATTAAAAACTGTAGGAAACGGTTGAACTCACATAAATTTCTGGTTTTCTTGTCTAATGAAATAAAAATTGAAGGACATTTACATAAAAATAAAAATTCCCAGTTTTCGATACTGAAATATATATTTTGTTTATATAATATATATATATATATATATATATATATATATATATATATATATATATATATATATATATATATATATATATATATATATATATATATATATAAATCAAAACTCTGTTTGAGTGCAGGAAGTAAGTGAGTTCCTAATTTTATTTTCAACGGTCGCTAACACAGTGGACTTTTCGTCGGTCAGAAATATACTTCTGTATATTTCAGTATCAAAAACTGGGAATTTTTATGTAAATGTCCTTTTATTTTTATTCTAATAGTCAAGAAACCAGAGATTGGGTTCTACCGTTTCCTACATTTTTGAAATTGTTGTTCATGTCTCTTTTTACATTTTTACTGTCAATTGAATTGTACCAAATTTACTCAATCTTGACCTCTCGTTCGCAGAAGTGATTCTAGTCGCAAATTCTAATAATTTTTCACCTGTATGTGTGTATTTATATCTGATTCACTGCAACTTTGTAATGCCCTGAGGATGACTTTATAAAAGTCGAAACGTCGGCAACGATATTATTGGTTTCAGTTCAGTTGTTCATTTAAACATTGAGATCTTATTTGCCTGTTTGCAAATTTGATTGTGTAATAGATTCGAACTCTTGTAAACAATGAAAGTAAATAGTCTTTGGGAAAATTGCTACATGGATGGCTGAATTCTACATTGGAATATTCTTTCAGAAATATGTTTCCTGCACCATCATGTATGCAGTAATAATCATTAAAATCATCAATCATTAAAATTCGAAACAAAAATATTTTCTAATTGTATTAAATACTTACAAAAATCATTGGGAGGGACTGTTAAGCCACCAAATATATTTTTACTACCTTTGTAAGCTTTGAGCTCACAAAATGAAGTAGACTTGTCTCTTTCGGATGATGAACAATATTCCAAACAAATGTGACAAGAATGTTTAAAGAGACATCTACGTAAAAAATATCCACCAACATAGACCAGTGCATTTCCCTCCTCTGATATCAAATTCCTATAATCGGTTGTGTCTATTTTTATAATTGGAGAAATATTTTCTCAATTTTTTTCCTGAAAACTTTCAATATTTTTCAATGACTCCGATGTTATATTAGGCAAAATATCGCTACTGTCTTCCATAAAATTGCTGCTTTCTGTCTCGTGCAAATATCCTATAGCAGAAAGTTTTTAAAATGCTCTGGTAAACTGAATGGCAGTTGGATTTCTAGCGTTTCCACAAGCATTTCTGATTTGACCAAAGTAATTCTCGAGACAATCCTGATTGAGATTACGCGTCAATAAAAATTTATAATTTTCAATTTTCATTATTTTCCATAAATTCAAAACGGAGGAGATAGTAAGCCTCCAACCAAAAATAAATTCCAGAGAATTCGTAACTTTCTTTCCTCATCAAAAAATGTTCAAATAACTACAAGAATAAAAGTTCAAATAGAATGTTCATTTCGCGCACTCAGTTTAACCGGCCGGAACGATGCGAACTGTTCAATCGGAGACACTCTGTTAAACTGGCTCCCCCGTCAGACGGGCAGTGACGACCGACCGGCCAGGCAAGGGACGCGCGAGGACGGACGGTGATGATTTGGGTCGCTGCTGAGAGTGAGCGGACTTATAGAGGTGTGGATTTTGGTTCATCTATGAGAGACAAGATATATATCGTTTTTTACCGAGTGCCATTGCGGTCGACGTGCGAATTTATATGCATACATTTTGGTTATAATCATTAAACCAAGTGCGTTTCTACATACATTTACAGACAATCTGTTCTTGCCTACCTTCCCTATTATTATCAATAGGTGAGTCGAAACTACTTTACATTTCTACCATTGTTTATATTTTCGAACATTGTATAAGAACAAATCCCTTTTTATTGACGAATCTCAGTGTCAGGTAAACCCTACTAGCGTCCCTATCTATTACACCATCATCGTAATACTTCATGGTCCTTCACGGAGCTCGGATTTGGTAACCGGGACATTTAGATTCGTTATTGTGAGGAATTTGTTATTGAATAAATTTTGAATGCAATTTGAATAATTTCTTCAACCATACTTTCATTCTTTCAGTTAATATATTTGATTTATTTCTAGTAATATCAGATATTATCATTCATAATAAAAACTGTTGCTGTGTTGCGAACTCATTTTTTGCCTGTATAAAAAGGAGTCAAAAACACATTGTACCGATAGTTGGCAGCGTTTAGCGATTGTGTTGAATAAATTTAGATTTATTTCTTGCCGAGATTATTTGATTGTATCTTTTTTTCTCTTTCAATTTCTACATCATGACTGCTTTGGAGGAAAAGATTTCTCGTGCCAAAGCATTAAGAACTAGTGCCTTGATTCATTTTAAGTTAATTGAAACTTCTGCAAGAAGTGCTATACAGGATGAATCAGTTCAGATGAAGTTTAAAGTTAGTTATCGTAATATGAAAAAGGTTATTAAGGATTTTGAAAAACATCATAATTCATTGATAACTTTGATCTCAAATGAAACAAATGAGTTGGACAAAGAAAATAAAATTTTTGACGATTTTACTCAACGTTGCACTGAAGTGGAAACCATTTATTACGAACTATTTGAACTTCCATTAGAGGACAAAAATATGGATTCAACTCATGCTCCTAACCTGAATAGCACTTCAATAATTCCTTATGAAACTCATCATTTACCAAAATTAAAATTGAAAACATTTTGCGGTGACATGGCAGAATTTCCTGCATTTCATCAAATGTTCGTCTCCTCTGTTCATGCTAACCGTGCAATATCCAACACGGAAAAATTCAATTACTTAATTTCTGTTCTAAGTGGACCCGCTTTGGGACTGATTGAAGATATTCCAGTTGTTCCAGAAAATTATTTAACTGCATATAATATTGTTTTGCAAAGGTATAATAATAAACGCGAACAAGCCTTTGCTCATTGGCACAAGATAGAATCTTTTCCACCAATGCAAACAGAGGACATTACTTCTTTGCGAAATCTTATGCTTACTTTCACAAAAAATCTTGCCGTTTTGAAAATAATGGGATTGAAAACTGATAAATGGAGTTTTATATTGTCCTATATGTTGCTAAATCGTTTGGATCCACAAACTCGAAAATCTTTCGAACAAAAACATGCTTCCAATGAAATTCCCAAGTTTGAAGATCTCCAATCTTTTATTGAAAAACAGTGTATTGCCCTAGATGCCGCAAGTGTTTGTTCTTCTTCGTCAGTGAAATCTAGTAAACATTACAATAAAACTAATATTTCTAATAATGCTCGTAGTAATTCCCACAAACATAATAATAGCCGTTTTATGCAAAATAAATCTGCCTTTTTAGTTCAATCGACTGAAGATAATAAATGCTTCTTATGCGATTCGAATCATATAATTTTTCATTGCTCCATTTTCAAATCCAAAAATCCCAATCAAAGATTTGAAATAATCAAACAGAAAAAGGCCTGTGTAAATTGTTTAGCTACTTCTCATAACACTGCTCATTGCACTTCAAATGGAAAATGCAAAATTTGTCAGAAGTCTCATCATACTATGCTTCATTTCGATACCAAAAATACTGCTAGAAACAGCACCTCAAATACAACCCCAGAAATGAGTTCAGGTTCATGTACTAATAATAGTAATAGTCCTATTGATGAAAATCATCAACTCTCACGTGTTGGCATGTTGCTTAATGCTGATTATGAAATACTTTTATCTACAGCCATGGTTAAAATTAAAGACAATTTTAATCAGTGGCATACAGTACGAGCGGTTCTTGACTGCGGTGCACAATCTTCTTTCATTACGAGAGCCACTGCAAACAAACTGGGTTTGAAAAAATTTGGTGTTTCTATGTCATTACAAGGGTTGGGAGAGATGTTTTCCTCTGCGCAATCAGGAGTCAATTGTACAATTTCTTCTCTTACTCAACCTGATTATTTTTGCACTTTGGAATTGGTTATTATTGATAAAATTTCTGATGAACTTCCATCCACTTCATTTTCACTACAAGATTTACCTTTCATTGAGAACCTAGATTTAGCTGACCCCAACTTCAATAAAAAATCTAAAATAGATATACTCTTGGGCAATGATATTTTTCCTTATATCTTAAGAGATGGAAAATTTACAGCAGGTGATAATAAACCTGTTTACCTAAATACTGTTTTTGGGTGGACTTTAATGGGTAAATTACCTCAATCTGTTTCAAAAACAAATTGCAGTAAAATACGTTCTTTTTTTACTACAGTAACAAATCCTACTTTAGATAATATTTTGCAAAAATTTTGGAATTTAGAAGAAGTTCCACAAGCTGAAGCGATATCACTTGATGATAAATTCTGTGAAAATTATTATACTCAAACTACAACTCGTACTCCTGATGGCAAGTATGTAGTTGCTTTGCCCTTCAAAATAACTGATCCAGATTTTGGAAATACGCGAGCAATTGCTATGCGTCGTTTTCTATCACTAGAGAAACGTCTTTTACAAAATACAGAATTACATCTTGCTTATTCGAATGTCTTACGTGATTATTTGGAGCAAAATCATATGACCAAAATGTCTGTACCTCATACATCCAATCTTGGCAGCTATTTTTATATTCCTCATCATGCAGTAATAAAGAAGGAATCTTCGACTACACCATTGAGAGTAGTGTTCGATGCATCCAGTCATGATGTCAATAAACCTTCTCTGAACCAGACTTTATATGTTGGTTCTAAGTTGCAAAAAGATTTAGTTAAATTATTAATTATATTTCGTACCCATAAATATGTTTTTGCGTGTGATATACGCCAGATGTACAGGATGATTTGGATATCCGAAAATCATCGTCAATTTCAACGTATACTTTGGCGGTTTTCTCCTTCAGAACCTATTTCAGATTATGAGTTGAATACAGTCACCTTCGGAGTTAATTGCTCCCCATTTTTGGCATTACGTACTATTTTACAACTTGCTGAAGAATACAGTAGAAAATATCCTTTAGCTTCCAAAATATTGAAACAATCATCATACGTTGATGATATTCCAGACGGAGATAATTCTCTCAACGTTCTTAATACAATGAAAAATGAATTGATCGAGTTACTGCGCGAAGGAGGTTTTGAAGCTCGTAAATGGGTGAGCAACTCATTTGAAATTTTACAGGATTTACCGGATACACAAAAACAAAATATTAATGTTTCATTAGATCTAGAAATTGATAACATTTTAAAGATTTTAGGGTTACAGTGGAATCCTACTCATGACACATTTTTCTTTTCGATTAATGTTACAAATAACAATTGCACTGAGCGTAATATTCTGTCAGATCTAGCAAGGATTTTCGATCCTTTGGGAATTTTAACCCCAGTAACATTTTTTGCAAAATTGTTTATACAACGCCTTTGGACTTTAGGTCTAGGTTGGGATGATGAACCTCCCTCTGATATCCTATTCAAATGGAAAAAATATAAGTCTGAGTTGAAAATAATACAAAACATTGCAATACCACGTGAAATGATTACTCTTCATGCCTCTGGCTATAAATTATTTGGTTTCTGTGATGCTTCCATTAAGGGTTATTGCGGTGTTGTTTATGTTCGAATAACTTATGAAAACTCCGAAATTAGAACTTATCTAGTTTGCGCAAAATCAAAGGTTGCACCTTTGAAACAGTTAACGGTACCACGGCTAGAACTTTGTGCTGCAGTATTGTTGTCCAAACTGATGCGTTTTGTTATTGAAACTTTTGAAAATAAAATCCATTTCAATGAAATATTTGCTTTTACTGATAGTTCAGTAACCTTACAATGGATAAAGAGTTCTCCTCATTGTTGGCAGACCTTTGTCGGCAATCGGATTTCCTATATTCAAGAGCGACTTCCACCTAGTGTCTGGTATCACATTTCATCGCAATATAATCCTGCTGATTGTGGGTCACGTGGTATCTTTCCAAATGAGTTAATTGATAATTCTTTGTGGTGGAACGGGCCTTCTTTTCTGAAAGATATTCATTCATCTTGGAATTTTCATACTTTTTTGCCCCATATACATACAGAAAATAATTATAAAAATGAACATATCATTAAAGAAAAAAGGAATATTGTATTGAATGTAACTACTACACGACACATTATCGATGATCTCTTGGAGAGATTCAGTTCCTTTTCTAAAATAAGAAGAATATTTGCTTTTATTCTTCGTGCTGTTTACAACTTTAAAAATTACAGAGTCCGAAAATTGGGTAACATAACTTCATACGAGTTACACGAAGCCGTACTTCTTGCGACTTCCCATATTCAGTCTGTATATTTCTATAAAGAAATAAATTTAGTGAAAACCAAAGGTACATTAACTAAATATTTTGCTTCTTTGAATCCTTTTATTGACGAGAAGGGTTTATTGCGAGTAGGTGGAAGAATATCATATTCAGATGCTTCTTATGATAAGAAATTTCCTATTCTTCTACCCAATAATTCAAATTTCACCACCTTGCTAATTCATGACATATATGTTTCTTATTTACATTGTGGTATACAGACTACGCATTTCTTATCTCAAAATTTTTGGATAGTTTCTGCGAAAAAACTCATCAGAAAGGTTTTAAGTAAATGCCATACGTGTTGGAACATTCAACCTAAATCATTACAGCCCCCTATGGGCAATTTACCAAAATTTAGAATTTCTCAAGCAAAGGCCTTTTCAAATGTGGGCGTTGATTTTTGTGGCCCCTTTTCCATAACAGCGTCACGGATTCGGGGAACCAAGGTATTGAAATCATACGTTTGTTTATTTATTTGCTGCGCCACTGAGGCAGTACACATAGAATTAGTCTCTGATATGTCATCTCAGGCATTTTTGGCCGCACTACGTCGATTTATCGCGAGGAGAGGCAAATGCCTGTATATGTATTCTGATTGTGGCACTAATTTCATTGGTGCCGATACCTATTTACGTCAGATTTTCAGTGAAGCCACAAGGTCGGAATCTATATCCTGGCATTTCAACCCTCCTTACGCGCCTCACATGGGCGGAATCTGGGAGGCAAATATAAAGTCTTTCAAGACCCATCTCTTACGAGTGGTTGGGCAGCAGATTCTGACATACGAGGAGTTAAATACAGTTGTCATACAAATCGAGTCAATTTTGAATTCTAGACCGTTATGCCCAATGAGCACAGATCCAAATGATTTAGCAGTAATTACTCCGGGACATTTCTTGACATTAGAGGCTCTTACTAACATCCCTGACCCTGATACGTCACATTTACAACTTAATCGCCTAACACGTTGGCAACTATTGCAAAGACTCCATCGTGATTTTTGGAAACGATGGAATCAGGAATATTTACAAACTTTGCAGCAGAGAGCCAAATGGACAAGCCCTTTGGAGTCTATTACTCCAGGTACAATGGTCGTGATTAAAAATGACAATACTCATCCTTTGGAATGGCCACTAGGCCGAATAACTGAATTAATTCCGGGTGCCGATGGTATACCGAGAGTTGCCGTAATTAAAACAACTAAAGGTCTCATTAAAAGACCTCTAGTTAAATTATGTCTTTTACCATATAGAGATTAGTTCTGAAAATGCCCTAAGCATTTTCAGGGGGGTGAGAAATGGTTCGTTTCCACTCCTAATTTTTTACTTCTTCTTTTCATAAATACGTTATAAATAACTTTTATACAGATTTTTCTTTATATTCATTTGCATTCACAATTTATGTGATTAATATGTAATAATACTTCATTATATCGATGATCCTATCGAACCATCCTTATTTCCCTTTTATTCTCATTACCTTGTGCCGACCCTGTCCTATTTACTTCGACGGCCAGGCAGTAGTACCAGGAAAAAAAGGAAGTCGAACATAGAGGTGTGGATTTTGGTTCATCTATGAGAGACAAGATATATATAGTTTTTTACCGAGTGCCATTGCGGTCGACGTGCGAATTCATATGCATACATTTTGGTTATAATCATTAAACCAAGTGCGTTTCTACATACATTTACAGACAATCTGTTCCTGCCTACCTTCCCTATTATTATCAATAGGTGAGTCGAAACTACTTTACATTTCTACCATTGTTTATATTTTCGAACATTGTATAAGAACAAATCCCTTTTTATTGACGAATCTCAGTGTCAGGTAAACCCTACTAGCGTCCCTATCTATTACACCATCATCGTAATACTTCAGTAACTGAGAGTCTCATTTGTGAATATTCAATATTCGTACCACCGTGCGTGTAGGTTATTTCTCTTTAAGCGCCAAAATGGATGATAATGAAGAATTGCCATTCAGATTAGTGGGTTTCTTCAGAGCCGAATTGTACAATGATTTATACGCTGATATTCCTTCGGGAAATGAATCAGGGAACGATTCGAATGATATTGGTAGTGATTCTGAGAATGTAAATGAATTTCAGAATATCGAACCACCATCAGAACATGAGATAGATGATGATTGGGAGGTTGATGATCTACTTCCACTATCAAATTTTAGAGATGTTCCGGTCGTTCGACAGAAACCAGAATGGAATAAAACTTACAATGTCGCTGTTGCGACCCATTTCTCAGAAGACAGTGGCCCTGTGAATATTTCTGGCATTCCTAGACCCTGTCAACTTTTTGAGTTGTTTTTATCTGATAACATACTTGATGACATCGTTTACCAAACGAATCTGTATGTAACTCAGACTAGACATGGTTGTATGTTCAAACCTCTGACTATTATTGAACTTAAATGTTTTCTGGGCATGAATTTACTGATGAGGTTGAAAAAATTGACTAGCTATCGGGACTACTGGTCATCTGCTGCTGCTACTTTCATGACAGTTTCGTGAGCAATTTGATGACAGTGAATAGATTTGGATGGATTCTCACAAATCTCCATATCAATGATAATGCATTGATGCCATGTCGTGGTGCGCCTGATTTCGATAAACTTCATAAAATTCAGCCTATCAAACGTGGGTACAAGGTCTGGGTATTGGCAGATAAAAGTGGATATTGTTATAAATTCGAAATTTACACTGGAGAAACAGGAAACTCGTCCGAGAAAGCCATTGGGGTGAAAGCTGTGACTACATTGTGCAAAGGCCTTGAGAACAAAGGTCACAAGTTATTCTTTGACAATTAATTCAGCAGTGTTGAGCTTATGGAAGATTTGAAAAAGCTAAAAATATTCGCATATGCAACTATAAATCCAACAAGAAGAGAGTTACCCGTTTTCCGAAGAGATCAAAAATTGAAACAGGGCGACTTTGATCATTATACAAGCAACAATGGCATATATACATTCAAATGGAAGGATAAACGTTGCGTTCATCTGATTTCGAACTATCATCCATCCATTCTCTCTGATTACAATGCTCACATGAATTCCGTTGATAAGTTGGATCAACTGAAAAGTTGTTATGAAGTCGACAGAAAGTCAAAGAAATGGTGGCATAGGATTTTCTTTCACTTTTTAGATGTATGTATTGTTAACGCATATGTTCTACATAAGCAACTGAATGCTTCTTCCAAATTAAGTATGAAAGCTTTCAGACGTGAAGTAAACACTTCGTTAATATCACACACAAAAATATATCAAGAATAAAATGGTCAGATGCCCTCGAAACCTATACAAATCAAAAAACATAAGCCATATGTTCCCCCAGAAATAAGACATAGGGAAAATGCCCATATGCCTGTATATGGCTCAAGAAGAAGATGTGCACCAGAGAGAAACAGAGACGTACCGACTGGATGTGCGAAACCTGCAATATCCCATTATGTTTATCTAAATCTAAGAATTGTTTTTCTGATTATCATAATGTATAATCAAGAATAATATTGTACTAGAATCATCTTGATATATAAGGCTTGGTTTTCATGTTTGTTCATCCTAATATCCTTAGTTGCATGGTGGTACATATGACATACACATCTTTTTAGACAATGCAGAGGAAAGTACTACGGAATTCGAGTATAATTTTCAACCTGCTACACACATGGAAAGTACTCAAACACGGGTGGAACCTTCTGGCAATAAGGTATAATTTTTGTGAAACTTCCACGAGAATAAGCTTTGTTGAAATATTTTTTCAGTCTGTTTCAGCTGACTGGCGCGACTATACACCTGCAAAATTACGGCAGTCAAAATCTGATGAATTGAGAGTTATTAAAAAAAACAACAATCCAAATATTCATGCAAAAATGTTCTCTTGGGATCTGTCCAAAAGTGAATTAGCCGAGCAGCATACGAAGTCATTTTGGGAAATGCATGAAATGAAGCTTGCTCACATGAAAAAAAAGCACGAACAAACAATGAGAATCGGGCAAGAAGAATGGGAACTCAAACGGCAGCATATGATAGAATTGCATGAACATACATTGAAATATAAAAAGTAGTATTATATTATGATTTAATAAATTTTATTTTATTTCAACTATGATTTTCACTTATCTCTAATCTCATTTATTCATTTTGAAGTAATATCATAAGGAAAAAAATTGGTATTTGGAATATTTTAGCTAGTAAAGAATTACTACAGAGAGTTTTTATTGACATAAGTTATCATGATTCACAGTTAACACTTTAAAAAGGATATATTCAAGGCTTCACAGTCTTGAATTGTTATATATAGCAAGGGCTTTCGGTGATGGGTCATATCACCATCTTCAGGCTTGAAAGCGCTTACTACATATAACAATCCACAACTGTTGTTTAGGTGTAAATCAAATAGAACAAAGGAGAACCAGTTGCATCATTTTAAAAGTATATATTATACAAAATCATGTAAGAGTATCATGACAATCTTGCAAAATGATTTTGTAGTAATGATAAACGTGTAGAATTATTCGAAATACGATTATTCCCCCTGTGAATTTGCAATGCTTGAGGCATGTTTTCATTATTGTCCAGGTCATTGGCGATCAGATTTCTGATGTTTTCATCCATATCTGGTAAAGGTGTACGAAGACTGTTGGGTATATTATGTAACACCCCTGTTGCAATAACGATTGCCTCAATTTTATCTAATTTCACTCGAAGTCCTAAGGCCAAAATATGGAAAAGGCGTTTCCAAACACCAGAACATCTTTCAATAGGATTTCTTGTTCTTATCTGAGACTCGTTGAATGAATGTTCAGCACGGCCATTGGGTTCAGAAAGAGGTGTGATCTAATATTTTTTCACAGCATAACCACTATTTACAACTATTAAGGAGTTTCCATAAAGACCATTTTAAAGTGGAATTGTTCAAAAGCGTAGAGTCATGAGTAGAACCTGGCCAACGACATACAATATTTTGCAGGTTCAAGGATGCATCACACACTGCTTGCACATTTATAGAAAAATATCCTTTACGATTTCGATATATTTCTGCATTATCTTGTCCTGGTGATTGTATCTTGATGTGGGTGCAGTCGAGAGCTCCTATACATTTTGGGAATCTAGCAATTCTGTAGAATTCAATAGATTTCTCTCTTCGTTCTTGATCATTTTCAGGCATACGAATATACACTCTATATAATCTGGCTAATGGTTACTTTGTGGATTGTCCTGCATGAAGTTGATTTATCTACCCCCAAAAAATCTTCTACTACTATCATCATACTTCCAGTGGCATAAAACCTAAGTGTCATCGGGACCATCTCTTCTGGTGTTAATGCATGGTATCTATAAAAATAAACAATTAAGTCAGTGAAAAAATAAACAGTATTCAGAAGGTTACTCACCGATTTGTGGTATCAGCAATATCATTGGAAATTGGGCCCACTATCCTCCGAACAACTTGTTTTGGAAGACGAAATCGATTCAAAAACTCTGTATCTGTCCATTTTTCGAAATGACATTGGCGATTGCGAAAAACCGGCCTTTTTCTGATTGGAGCAATAATATCAATTAACTCTAGAAAATCTTCATCGTCCGTAATTTCTTCATTCATCTTTGTTGATTTTATGAAATAACAATACTTTCTGGGTTGGCACAAAGCTTCAATTTGACAAAACAACAATTTGAGGTTAGAATCCTCAGATTATCATCATTAAACCATCACATTGGCAAGATTAACTTAAACCACTATTAATCCTTAGTTACACGCAAATCTCGCATTGAACAACGGAGCTAGTGTAGTTGACCATTGGTTGGAGATCATCTCGAGATTACCTCGCATTGAACAACCGGCCCTTAGAGTCAAATAATTAGCAGAAGTCCAGACCCAGCCGTCTTTCAGCCTGCTAACCGTCAGGAAATACCAACCATAGAGACAGGACCGTACCGGAGGTTTATTGTAAGGGTAACAGGTGGTAATGATAAAATAGGTGGACCGTCAAGCAAATGTTTTATTATAATTTATTATCTTAGTTTCGATTACTGTCCGGAATAATATTTGCCTTATATAAGCCGTTTTAGGGGAATCTGTTTTCCAGTGCACAGTGGTGTTACACCCAGGTTCTGGAAGCGAGATACTCAAGAGGAACGTTTTTTTTACATTCAGTGGTGTATAGCATGTTGAAAAGCTTGTACTCCAGGTATCTTCATTAATTCCATATACCGCCACGTAGTTATAAGCTTTGACAGGTACTGTTTTCTATGGCAGTGGTGTTACATCCAGGTGCTGGAAAGGAGATACTTAGAGGAACGCTTCTCACATTCGGTGGTGTAAACCCAGATGTCGAAAAGCTTGCACTGAAGATAACTACCGTAACTGCATATACCGCCCCTTTGTTGAGCTTTATCAGGTACTCTGTTTTCCAGTGCACAGTGGTGTTACACCCAGGTGCTGGAAACGAGATACCCAGAGGACCGTTTTTCACATTCGGTGGTGTAAACCCAGGTGTTGAAAAACTTTGTTGAGCTTTGTCAGGCACTCTAGTTTTCCATGCATAGTGGTGCTAGAGCCGGGTACTGGAAGCTAGATACCTAGAGGAACGCCTTCCTACACTCGGCGGTGTTAAACTCAGGTGTAGGAAAGCTTGTCCTCAACATTCTTGCCAACGTTGCGGAAATAATCGGAACTAAGTTTAAAGGAGGAGTAAAGTGAATAGTCCCATTGGTTGACGGTCGCACCACGGTTGATAGAGCTTCAACTGACACCGTAGAGCTTGCTGTTTCCACAATTCAATATCCCGCTTGAGGCACAACTTTGACTTTTCGTAAAACTAGCATAACCGTTGCCGCTTTGCTTACTGAATTCATTGCACGCTCCTCTCACTGCTTGTTTTAATAAGCATACTTCGCTCAGAGAGAAGTAAATAACAATACCGTAGTTTCAATAAATCAGTTAGATCCAGCCCAACTAGAACTGCCATACAGCATATCTCAAAGAAACGTGAAAATCTTATAATGTGGTTATGAACCACTATACAATGTCTTTACAACCAAGAAGGGCCCCAGTTTATACAACAGTTCAGTTCTTTTAGGACAATCTATGAACTAGCAGATCTAAAATTTTCTTTAGAAGACTGCGAAGATTTTTTCAAAGGTGTAATCAGGAACTGTGTAAGGAGGAATAATGCTTTGAATCTTAGAACTCAAAGGAGTAAAAATAGACCCAAACAACTCTCATATAATGCCCGAGACTCTGAGAATGAGATCGATTCTGGAAACGCATCAATACCAAAGAGCCATGAAGCAGAAGTCCTAATAACAAACAAATCCAATGATGATGAAATTTCAGAACCTTCTAATGAATAGCCTGATGAGCAAGAACAGTAAACTCATCGTGTTCAACATAAGGTACCACAACTCAATGCAATATGTTTGAATGGAAAATATGTTTTTGTTAGAGCAAGTACGCAGTTCATTTTTTTTTAGAATTCCAAATATTATTTTTCATTCAAGGACAACTGTTTGTCCTTTGAAGAATTCATCTTTAATTCAATCATTTATTTTTTGAAAACGAACGTTTTTCAAAATATTAGGTATCAAAACTCATTATAATAGTGACTGATATAATTTTGTTTTATATATATATATATGTAGTTAATTCTCATATATTTTTTTGTAAAGGAGTTACACGCTATATGGGGTGATTATTAAACCCAATATTATTTTATGAAAAAAAGATAAATAATAAATACTAAAGCCTAATGTTCCACTATTTATTTTTCTTCAATAATATAAGTAGGTATGCAAAAGTGGTATGAAAACTATATTATTGCCATCTATAACAGTAGCAAGCTGACATTTCACGTCATATGTTAAATATTCACATAAAGATCATAACCTTCCATCTGATTTGTATATATTGAGATAAAATGATTTTATAGGACGCTCAAAAAGATTTTGAGGATTTACTACAGAACACCCATAAATAGTTAAAATATTATTTTTCAATGATGCATGTGACATTGACACAACTTGATTTTTCCAAGTTAAAAACTATTTATCTTCAAGAAGACTTGAATTCAAAGAAAAGCTTTCGAATTGACTTACTTTAGAACGTTCGTTTACACCAGCATTTTTCAAATTAGGGAAAATTTCCTTTTTTGTGTTTTGGTATCTATCAACATCCAGCCTTTCGGCCAATCGCTCAGCTATTTGTGAGAGGGGACAATGTCCATCTCTAAGTAATTTTTTGATATAGAAGAGTCTGTTTTCGAAGAGATAGGCATTAAAACTTGATAGAACCCCAAATTTTTTCACTTCGTCTGTTAAATGTAAGAGGTTGCGAATGTTACTCGTCATATAATCTTCACCGAAAAAAATCCCTAGGTATACAGTTCAACATAGTGTTCTAAAATTGAATTGGCCAAAGGCAAGAAATGTGTAAATATTTTTGTGGAACATATTTTTGTAGCACAAAACAGCAGGAGAAAATGCTCTTAAACATCACTAGACAAAACATTTTTTTAAATTACTATACTAATGTATAGAAGAAAGGTACGATATTCAGTACCTTTCCAGTAAGCAAGTGTATCGAGCCAACGGACAGCGCGATGTATTTCTGAAAGCATCTAACAATTCATTAAGAATTCTGATACTTTTTTAACGTCATCAGCACACCATTTTGTTAAGTTATTTCCAATATTTCTATCTTCCCACCCTGTTAGACATCTTTTCATCACTCCCAGATCGATGAGATGTAGAGAATCCCCAACAGAAAAATCTTTCACCATATTCAATCTGCAATTCCTCTAGTGGATCTGTAGGAAGGAGATAAGGAATAGCCAGGTTCCATATAACGAAAAGCTCCCTCGATGCAGAAAGATTGATGTTGAAAGATGTTGCCCACATTTTGAGTCGTTCTTTTATTTCGAGCTTCCTTTCAATTTCAGATAGAGAATGCATCAAATTTTCGTCGTCGGTATCAGTGATTTCTTCCTGAGCACTACATAATGTCGACGCTTTCTTTCGATATCATGTTGCTCTTGATTTCCTTTGGATTCTAATTCAGTATTATCACTGCTGGCCCAAGAAAAAATTGTTGTTTCTTGTAGATTAGACTCTTCGTTACATGCCACTTCAACGCGAACTGCAAATTTGAAGTATTCTATGGTATTTTCTTTCAACTGATCTCTTGAAATGACCACTCTTTTCTATTTGCTTCCACTCAGATATTGCCGAATTCATTTTGTAAACAAAACCTGCTAGAAAACCCGCGAAAATTTAAATTACTATTGGGTTATGTTCATATGGTCGTAGGTATATGTAGATACAACAAACGATTTCATTATGCAGAACTTAGGATAAAATCATTCCTGAGAACTACATTCCTATTCTATTAGCTCTTTATAAGAGAGAATACTGTTGTAGTTATAAGATGATTATAAAATACTTTTATATATATTGTGTAATGTTTAACTTCTGCGTTGAGCAACAATCTTATTACTTTTCTTAAGGAAATTATAAGTAATACAATAGCTATGCAACCGTATTATAACCTGTATAACATTGTTTCAAAATTATTTTATAGGGATTTTATAGTACGTTATGCAACTGTTATAAAAGTTGTATACTTACATTATTTCTTTGTCGTATTGTAAGATCGTATATACAACAGCATTATAGGAATCCCTCTATTTCATGGTCTGTGTCTAGGCTTGACCATGTGAGACTACCCTTTCATTCTCATTCTTCGAAACTCATAGATCCTTGCTTCATGCGTTCGTCTAGCCGCGCCCGCTGCGCCCTCTCGGACACACGGGGTGAGTCGGGAGGGCGCGTGCGGTCGCGTCGACAGTACGCTTTCATCGTTTTTACAGAACGCATGTTCTTCCTTGCATTAACCAAACAAATAGTTGTAAACGACGTGTGTCGTTCGAGATCAATATTTTGGTCGCTCAATAATTAAAGTCTAAGTGTTGACGTGTAATAGTGACTATATGTGGGTTGCTATCGTTAAGGTATGTTTTTGATTGTATATTTATAGGTATTGTAGATAGGTATTTTGATATCTCAGGCACCGCACGGCCCGTTTTTTAGGAGCCTTACGGCCCGATTTTTGGTTCCTCACGGCCTGATTTAAGTAGCCGTCGGCCCGATTTGAGGAGCCCTACGGCCCGATTACAGGAGCCCTACGGCCCGATGGAAGGAGCCTCACGGCCCGATTTAAGGAGCCTCACGGCCCGATTTAAGGAGCCTCACGGCCCGATTTAGGCGCCCTCCTCACATAACAGTACGGTATCGGTGCAGTAAATTACATGCAGTAAAATTGTTACCGCTTCGTTACCGAGCGCCTATATTTGCATACACGCTTTCTGACTGGCGCGGGCTGCGCGGGAGCGGGGCGGTATATGTTCAGCATACTGCATTGCAGTACGGCTTTCCAGTAAGATCCGAGATACCGAGCGCGAAACTACACGGTAATCGTACGGAGTCTACCATACGAGTGTATTGAAAATGGCAAATGAAAAAGCCACGTGTATTAAATTGGTGGCTGAAGTAGAAAAATATCCACTTTTATATAACTACAAGTTACCGGAATATTCGAGGACCGACCTGACGGAAAAAGCGTGGACAGAAATTAGCAATGAAACAAAATTGACTGGTAAGGTACGTGTTATTTATTATGTATCACTCACACATACACTCAAACTCACATAATATTATTTTATAGTACTCTTCTTATTAATTACAAAGTATGCATAGACAGTAATTATGTATGTAGTTTCAATTAAATACAATGAGTGTATTGCCACGGAAGCGCTGCCCTAGGTAAAACAAAGTAATTAGTTAACACATTCGTGGACAGACCTGCTCTAGCCGTCAGGAGTGCTGCGACATTTTATGTTTTGCCGAACCGTCTCCAGCAGACCTGAAATACGTGTTATTCATGTGACAGACTTTAACGTGTGTCCCAGTAGACAGAGGAAAACTATATTTTGATAGGGTCTGATTGCAAGAACTCTCCCAGAGTGATGGAAGGGGTAGGCGCCTTGAAATGAAGGTGTCTTCAGGCAGTTCGCGCGCGAATTCAGTATTGTCTGGTTTGGGGCGAGGTGTAGATGTGCTACAAATCACCATAATATTCCTCTGCTCCTAAGCAGGTAATAGTTATGATTGATAGGTTATGTTTAATGCTCAGTTGAAAATTTTCTTGTAGCATCATATTATTTATCAAGATGAATTCTAAAGAAGAAGCACGCTTATTGAAATTGTATGACGAAGTTCAAACAGATGAAGAGCCTTTTACTTCTGGAAGTAGCGATAATTATGATCCTAGAAAAGATATGCAGAATAACTCTTCCGAGTCGGAATATGAAAACATTGATTCGGAAGATGATCTTCCTTTGAGCGTGGTGCGACATAGAACCATTTTTACCACTGCTGGCACTCCATTATTGCCTGTTCTGCATTCACAGGCTAATACTTCTGATAATGAAACACGAAGACATCCAGGACCATCTCAAGACAGATATTCTGACGACTCTGACTGGCGTAGTGATACAGCTGATATTGACGATTTTTCTGGGAGTGATATAGTGGAGAGAATTTGTCTTGCAGAAAGTTCGAGTGATACACCATTTGGTGTATTTAGTCAATTGTGGGATAATGACATCATAAGCCTATTAGTTGATTCTACGAACCTGTATGGACAGGTTTTGACTAGTACAGCACGACCTAAAACTCGTCACTCTAGGAGTATATTTTCAAACCTCTCACAATTGAAGAAATGCACAAGTTTCCAGGATTATGTCTGCTTCAAGGCCAGTTGAAACCTCATAGTATTAGAAAACTGTTCAGCTTTGATATTTTGAATTACAATCCGATTTTTCCATCGAGTATGAGTGGTCGGAGATTTGAGCAGATTCTGCGCTGTTTCTGTGCACATAATAAAAATGGGCCTCCAAGCACTGACAGATTGCACAAGATCAAAAGACTTCTAAACATGTGTCTCCATAATTTTAGAATCGCTTATAAGCCTTCGAAAGCATTGTCTTTAGATGAATCACTGCTTCTTTTTCGAGGACGTCTATCCTTCAGGACTTATATGAAGAACAAGAAAACCAAATATGGTATCAAGTTCAACGAACTCTGTAACCCTGATGGTTATGTTTTGAATATAGAGATATATAAAGGGCAGGGAGAGAAACCGCCAGATGAAAGTTTGACGAAAATTGAAGGTATTGTCACAAGACTGCTGCAACCTTACATCAATCAAGGGCATCATGTCTTCATGGATAATTACTACAACAGTGTGTCACTGGCAAAGAGACTCGTCAAGCTGAAGACACATGTAACGGGTACTCTTCGCAGTAATAGAAAGGGAAATCCTGTATTGGTTACGAAGAAGAAAATGCGAATTGGAGAACATGTTTGGCTTCGAAAAGGGAAAGTTTACGTCTCAAAATGGAAGGATAAACGTGATGTTATTGCTATAACAACTGCACATCATCCAGCTCTAGCTAACACCGAAAATAGAAAAGGTAATCCGAAGATAAAGCCAGTGGAAATAATAGACTACAATAAGTTCATGTCCGGTATTGATCGTTGCGATCAAATGGTCTCATACTATTCTTCTTCTAGAAAAACGATTTTTTGGTACAAAAAGGTGATTTTCCATTTACTTGATATCGCAGTGTGGAATGCATATTTCTTATTCAAGAAGAAAAATAGAAGCACTGTCAGCTTCATCCAATTCAGAGAGCAGCTAATCAGAGCACTATTGCATATTGATGAAAGAATCAGAGATGGGCGATCTCTCATAAAGTTGTCGCCCGCCTTCATGCCAAATAGGAGTACGAATCGAGATACTAATGTTTCTGGACAAGGTGTTGCTGCCCTAGACAATATGAGACATTTTCCAGAGGCTATTCCTGTTCCTGCGAACTATTCAAGGAAAAGGTATTTCCTGCGTTGCAAGCAATGTTGCAAAGTTTCTAGAAGACGAGAAACAAGTTATCGATGCCCGGGTTGCCCTGAGAAACCCGCACTATGTGTTGAATGTTTTGAGTTGTGGCATAGAACCTAATACTTCTGAATAAAGTTTTGGAAAAATGTCTTTTCTAGTTTGAAAGTTGAAATATCTACGTTTTTTTTAATTAGCATTAGTATATATGTTGTTACATTTTGTGGGATTGTTCTTTCAGTTGGAAATTAACAGTTTCTTTCTGTTTTCCGTTCTTTTTGTGACGGTTGTAGCAGGTCCGTCACACAAGACATTTGTTTTTTTGTGTCGTGGCACAGAACTGCTATAACCGTCGTCTGTTTTTTGTCAAAAAATACGAAACCAAAATTTTTATTTTATACAATTCGTCACATTTGAACAAAAATAAACTTGATTAAAAAAAAAGATGATGTTTTTTGGATGTCTTTCGAAATCCTACTGTCCACGAATGTGTTAAGTATTTTCGGACTGTTGACCCGGCTGATCTAGCATTAATGGGAATTTCGTCTCTTTCAATGTTAAAATCTCGATTCTGGTTGTGGGTACCCTCATTATCTGTGGCAGAATATGGCGCTCCATCTCGTAATCGTATAAAATTGTGTAGGACACATACAGATTTAATTATGTTGTTCACTGTAGTGTAATTTGTACACCGAATTGGCGTTAGAAGTACTTGAAACTTTTGAGTCATCATTCCGAATGTACACTCTATTGTTTTGCGTGCTCTCGACATTCTGTAGTTGTAGATTCTTTCAATATTGTTTATACCTGTCGTGGAGTAAGGCCGCATTATATTGCGTTTCAAAGGGAAAGCATTGTCGGCAACAAAGAAATATGGCACTTGCTGTTGTGTATCATCATGTGGAAGTGCAGAAGATATAGGCATATTTAAACCAACTGTTTCCATCCAGTAGCTCAAAGCCGAAGCTTAAAAAATTCCGCCATCACTATTTCGCCCAGCATACCCTGTGTCAATCATAGTAAACAATCCATCAGCATTACATATTGCTAATAGGACGATCGAATGATAGCCTTTATAGTTATAATTTGTGGATCCAGTATTCGGCAATTTTTGAATTCTGATGTGCTTGCCATCCATAGCCCCTAAGCAATTAGGGACATTCCAAAGTTCATAAAAACGATTAGATATATCTTTCCATTTTTCTGTGGTTGGAATTGCCATGTACTCTGTCTTTAGTGTTGACCAAATCACGTCAGTCGTTTCAGCTATTGTGTCAGATATAGTGCTCACACCTCTTGCAAAATATAATGCCAATGCCGTAAATGTACTTCCGGTAGCTAAATATCTGCAGAATAAAAAAAGGAACAGTTTAATTTATCTCTTCTGTTTGTTTCAGTTGCTGAATGCAAGGAAAAATGGCGCAATATCAGGTCCACTTTCATCAGAAGTACCAAACCACCTCCAAGCGGCTTAAAAACCAAAAAGCCTTATTATTTGGCTGAACATTTAACGTTCATTTTACCCTACGTTAAACCATTTAATAGAATTCCTAATCGTGGAAACATACCACCAAATCCAGTAGAAAACACGGTGCCAGATAAAGAACCGGCAGATAATACCGAGGCAGAACCTGAAGAACAAGTAACAGACGGAGCCCTACTGATTCATCAGATCAACACCAGTTATCTGATTCACAAGTCCAATCTACGGCTTCTTCTACACCTATGCCCCGAGTTCGCCCCAAGGCAACATCTGCAGCAGCAGTAGACGCTGCAATGGTTAAGTTTTTAAAAAACAAAATCGACAAGATTGACGAAATTTTATTAAACGAAACCGAAAAACAAATGAACCATTACTTCCTCAGTTTACTACCAGAGTTTGCCGATATGAATACCCAACAAATCCGATCTTTCAAAATTAAAGTATTACAACTTATAGATGACATTAAGCCTGCACCGATATCAGGACCTTCAAGTGTAACGCTGTTCTCGGGGTTCGGCGGGCGTTACTACTTAGCGCAGTCGGTTTCTCGGAAATTGGTTCTGTTTCAAGGCCAGAAACAGACTACAATTTCAAAGAAAATTTCGGGCGCCAGTTTTTGTAGTGGTATGCTCCACTGCTCCCTCAAAAGTCGTTAGGGAGGCCCAGGTAGCAGCAGATGGAGATACGGTATCCCAGGGGTCTGATAGTGTGACCAGAAAAGACTTTTGTAATAGGGTGTAGGCTTTAATTACACCTATTACTTCCAACAGGAGTACCGGCTGCGAAATCCACTGAATATCCGGTATTGGAATATGAATATTCAATACCGATACATTCAGTAGATCAGAAAAATAAAATATACTAATTTCGGTTCGGTAACGGTTCGTCGAAAGTTCACTTAAACAGCCGTCCCTGGACGGTATCTCACTTGATATTCAGAAAAGCACAAATTACCCTCAAATTGTTGTCGAGATATAAACCTGAAAAAGTGAGGTGACTGAGGAAAACAAACTGAAATTTCAATCTAACAATTGTTGTTTTATTAAAACGAGTATGCTCACAAACAAAGCAGATAGAAATTTGACGGTAATACTCTATCGGAAAATCAACAAGTAAACGGGTGAGCAACTCGGTAAATGGAAGCCTTAAGAAAATAACTTTAAATAAAAATTGAACGTTATCTCGGTCGGTAAAACGTTACCGATTTCAGAGCTTGTACCAAATATAAACCTTTCAACTTAAAATTTTCACAAGTGTACCTCTGAAGTAAAAGAATAATAATCAAATAGAACTTCAACTTAAGCAGAATGAGAACGGACTTCAGGAAGCATAAGACGGGAACCCTTTTTGTAATAAATTAAAAAAAAAACGGTATCACTTCAAATGCAATTAGCTCCCGAGCCCGGACTTCGCAGCGACTTAGGGACCTAATATTTAGAGTGATTAACGGTACTGATCAATGGTGAACTCCGTCCCTGAGCTCCGAAAATAGCAGATTACTTATTAAGCACTTCTTAGAACGCGGACCTGTCCACATAAAATTTCACAACCGCTTGTTGCTGCTAGAAATAATAAGTTCCGCCTGCCCGGTATTCTCAGCGGCTGGGGAACTAATATATTTATAGCAAAATCGGGAAAAGTACCGATCAACGGTGAACCTCGTTCCTACTACCCGGTTATTCTCAGCGGCTTGTGGGAACTAAAAGTTCACGGTACCAAAGTGATTCGCGACGGTTGTGTAATCGAGGGATCGGTGATCAAGAAAAGGATGTAAAAAAAAATCTATATACCTTAGGTTCTTACTTCCGGGTGTCACTTGTGAACTCTGTTCAAGAAAATGAAATAAAACGGTAGCAGTCACTTACTCAAAACTGGCTCTGAAATCCGTACACGAAATACGAATGAAGAGATATGACAATTGTAACGGTATCAATGTCAACGTTGCACCAACACTGCAATTTACTGTCACTCTCACTCAAATGAAAATATTGAAAATTTGAAACCAAACAATACGGTGGAGAAATATTCCAAGTATCAAAATCAAATTTACTTAGGAAAATTCGGTCGGTAACTTCAAAAACTGAAAACTGGTTCGCAGGAAAAATTCAACTTGTCACTATCGCTGGTAAAGTTCCACTCTCTCTGATTTTTCGAATTCTCGTATTTATAGAAATCCTTTTCAGAAACAAAAAATGATGGAAAAACTGCCATAAAAACCAGGTGTCGTACCCTGTTTTTCTACCTTCGAAAAACTCAAAGGCACAAAAACTCCAGAAATTTGGTTACTACTTTTTGTCTTTCATAAAAAACACCATGCGAATTCGAACCTATATGAAAGTAAATTTTTCTGGGACAAGAAACTTTTAGGAGCAAAAAGTGAGCGGCGTCAGATTTTCAGACGAGAATGGATGGTGTTTTTGACGAAACGGTTCCAGAAAAATATTTACTAGGTTCCCTGACACTTCCGGATATTCCTCCACAGCGGTATTTCAGTCTTTAGCTTGCCATTTACCAGTAGAATTGCTCATTCAGGACAATTTATGACTTATGATTATAGTACATAACCTCACTTCTCCCTAATTCACAGTTTAGGAAAATTAACAATAATAGAGCGGAATTCAAAAGGATCTAGCTCGGGAATGTACTCAGTATACTATTCCAATAAAACTGATCCAAATTATTCATACCAAGCAGCTAGGAGAAGTTTGGTATCTAAGAATTCAACGAAGCGTTTGGGTGTCGGAATGAATCGAAGGTGCTGATGGCACAAAGTAAGTGACATGGTATTGAGACTGTTCAACATATACGGAAAAAGTGGGAGAACGGTCAGTTGTTTCTGGACAGATTGAATTTGCAATAGATTGTTGAAAAGTTTTGACAAGCGAGATGATCCCGTTCTCTTCGATATCAAAATTGCAGGTAGGTAAAAAAAACGCTTCGTTACACAAGAAACTCCACTGGTAGTTCTTCAATGGACAATTCTCTATTTTCTCCAATATCATCAGTTGGTACTCCAGCACCAGCTGCATCTCCGCCAGTAATGAACTACCAGTCTAACTCTTTGACAGGCTATCAAAATGCAGATGAAGCCATGAATTACCAGTCTCACTCTACACAAGGTTATCAAAATGCAGATGAAGCCATGAACTACCAGTCTCACTCTACGCCAGGTTATCAAAATGAGGATGAAGCTGTTGACTTTTCTGTATATCATTCATAAAAACTTCATTAATAAATAAAAAATTATATTGGTTTTTGATGATTTATACATATTTATGCCTTTGTGAGGGATTTTACATCAGACAGATGCAGATGAAAGTGGGTACCCTGCATAATCCAAGGGCACGATACCTCGGAGAATATCGAATAGAAGAGGGAGATCTACCTGAAGCCTACCGACATCCTGAACTTTTTGAAAGCAATAGGAATGGAGGAACTGCTCTAATCGCTGAGACATCCCCAACGATTGGGCAGCAGAAGGGGGTACAATAGATCTTATAGGTCGCAGTGTATCGACACCCCAACATTAATAGAATAGAATAGAAGTGGGTGCCTCCCTCAAGATGGACCGACAATCCTGAACGATTGAAGCACTATTGGTGAGACGTACAGTGTGCGACTCATCTACTTTATCAGGGAAACTAACCTTTACTGTATTGACGTAAGAGCGCGACAGCTATCAAAATAGATGACTTGATGTATCGCAAACTGTACGTCCAGCAGTGTATTGCAAAGCACTCATTTAAAGAAATATACAGGTTCTCACCTCAAAGTTATGAGTAATCTCTCTTCGGCACTAACACATTCTCTATATGTAGTATTTTGTTTCGTAATGTGGGGTGCAATAAGAGACAGGAGTTCACGATAACTTCGTTTTGACATTCTATACATCGCTCGGAATTTCACATCATCTTGCGAAAGTTGTTGTGCCGCAATGAAAAGTCTGCATGAAATATTTTTGGCAATATACGGGTGTACCCAATACTTCTTTCTTCTTCTACGCAATCGTAAGTACATGTAACACGCAATGACATCTTCATCCGAAGACATCATTTCACGATGACGGCACAAACGCATCTGAATGTTTGCACCGAAAGCATGCAGACAACTTACGGACAGTAAACCGATAAGTGAGGAGATCTGGCCGACAAAGTTTACTATCGGTATACCGCATACAGATGCTGCACCGATACCGTACTGTTATGTGAGGAAGGCGCCTTAAGGAGCCTCACGGCCCGATTTGAGGAGCCGTACGGCTCGATTCAAGGAGCCGTACGGCCCAATTTCAAGAGCTGTATGGCCCGATTCAGGGACTAGCCCAGCTTGATTTGAGAAGACCCATGGCCCGTTTTTAGGAGCCATTGGATTTTTTCTGTGAAGCTTGACTCTAATTATGTCAATCTTGGCGCTGCCAAAAGAGCCGATGGGACTAGAAACCCTCCCGAGCATCAGGTTTCAGAATTGTTGAAACAACCTTCACTGCAAAGATTTTTTCGGAGTAACTCCTCAAGTTCCTATAAATCCAAACCCCAACCACAAACTTTGAGCAGCAAAAGAAGCCCTTTAAAACGCAGAATCAATCCTTCTATCGACAGAGATCTCATTCCTTCAAAGTTGCAAATACTGAACCCGAAAAATCCTACACCAGAAAGGCGACAAAACGCAAACACATCCCTACTTCCAGGGACAAGTTTAACCGAGAGAGGGATGTCAAAAAGGCTAGGAGAACCTGACTTGCAGGAAGTCTCTACGCCCACCAACGCATCGTTTAGAATACTTAGGAATAGTGTGGGACACAAAAAGAAACAGAACCTGTTTACCAGACAAGAAAATAATCAATTTAAGGTGCATGCTTGTGAAGATAACGAAGACAAAGTCCTGGTCACAGGAAAGAGTCTAGTCGGAAAACTCAATTTCGCGTCGTTCACGGTCCTTCTTGGAAGACTACACACAAGACATCTTCAACGTGCAGTCAATTGTCTTCCTCAACATCAGATAACTCGAAAGTATCTACTTCCAACAAAAGCCCTACAAGAATGCTCTTGGTGGCTGGAGAATCTTCAGAGGGGACGAAAAATTTTTACACGCCAGGAGACGGTATTCATCACAACAGACGCTTCAGAAAGCGGTTGGGGTGCTCAGGTCAACGGGTCTCTGCTAAGCGGGTTATGGACAGACAAACAAATCTCGTGGCACATAAACAAGGAGCTATATGCGGTGTACCAGGTGTTTCAGAGAGCGCTACCGCAACTACAGGACCGTCGAGTCATTGTTCAGTCCGACAACAAGACTGTTGTGTCCTACATACGAAATCAAGGGGGAACACGATCCAGTATTTTGACAGATCTTGTAGCGAATATTCTAGAATTGGCTCAGAAGAACAGAATAGAGACTTTTGTCTACTACATACCGGGTGTTTGCAACGAGATTGCCGACAGTCTTTCACGCCAGAAATCGCTTGCAGACTGGCACCTATCGGAACAGGTGACTATCATACTGTTCAAGAAGTGGGGAACCCCTCAAATAGATCTGTTCGCAACTTCTCTTTCAAGGGTTGTTCCGATATATGTGTCCCGAGACCCGAGAGACAAAGGTGCAGCTTTCATAGATGCGTTCAGCGCTAATCCCGAGGGTGTTATCACACTTGAACAAAGCCAGAGGAACATACATCTTGATCACCCCCCTGGTGGGAGAGGGTGTTTTGGAGGGCCGACTTGAAACGGAGGTCTCTGGACCCCCCGTTTCAAATTCGCCATCTTCACCACCATCTGACAGATGCAACAAGGAATGTACCCCTCCCAGATGCCAGAAGCTTACGCTTGGAGGCCTGGAGGGTACGGGGTGGACTCTTATAACAGCTTCATGGACCAAGAAGGACCTCAAGTTACTGAAAAGCTCATGAAGGAAATCTTCTTTAAAGACTTACGCTGCTCCTTGGAAGACATGGTAACAAGATGCAAACAGCTACATTTGAACCCAAACGATCCTGACCCAGCCACGGTAGCGCAGCACCTCAGCTATCTACACAAAGTGAAGCAGCTTTCACCAAGCACAATTAAATTACATAAGTCGGCTTTATCTATCCTAGCCAATCCTTTAAGAAGGGAGGAGATTTCGGGTCACCCATTAGTAAAACATATAATCAAGGCTATTGAGATCTCTAAACCACCAGCCTCAAGGCGATTCATTTGGGATATAGAACAGATGGTGTTCTGGTTGAGGACCGTAAAAGTAAACGATAACAGTTTGTTCGAAATATCGCGACATGCTGCCCTCATCCTTTTGTTAGCACCAGGGAGAAGAATTCACGATCTCACTCTATTACGAGTGGACGGAGATCACTTACGGATAGATGAAGAATCGATAACCTTTTGGCCGGCTTACGGTTCGAAAACGGCCAAGAGCAGTCACAGACAATCAGGTTGGCTATTATCTAGATCTTCGGAACAAAACCTGGACCCTGTATTTTGGATCAAGAGGCTTATTGATATATCTTCTTTGAAAAGGAAGCCTGGCATAAACTCACTGTTTATCTCCACTCGAGGCGTTGTAAAACCGGCCTCGAGAGCAGTGATAGCAGGTTGGGTGCGAACCGCACTGATAGCTCTTGGAATAAACTTCTCCCCCGGCAGTATAAGGTCCGCGGTCGCTTCGTCAAGAAGAGAAAATGATGTCCCTATTGACGAAATATTAAGACAGGGCAACTGGAAATCTGATAGAAATGTTTGTAAATTTTACTTTAAAGAAGTTATGAAACAATCTTTTACCACTCAACCTGTAAAAGAATTAATTAGTACTAGATTTAAACCTGTGAAACTTTCTATATCTTTAATTATTACATATTCATACAGTACAATTTTTTCTTCGTATATATATATATAGGTATATACACGTATACACCCTACTTATTCACAGTACGCTTTTCTCTTGCGTCGTCAGAAACTAAAAACCTCTCACATGGTCAAGCCTAGGCACAGACCATGAAATAGACAACGTTTTTCCCACGAAGGGAAGAAAACGATATATTTCACGTCTTGCCTAGGCTTGACCCGAATACGTTCTTGGCGACTTAACTGAGATGCACTGTCGACGCGACCGCACGCGCCCTCCCGACTCACCCCGCGTGTCCGAGAGGGCGCAGCGGGCGCGGCTAGACGAACGCATGAAGCAAGGATCTATGAGTTTCGAAGAATGAGAATGAAACGGTAGTCTCACATGGTCAAGCCTAGGCAAGACATGACATATATCGTTTTCTTCCCTTCGTGGGGAAAACGTTGTCTCTTTCATGATAAAATTGTCTTATTGGGACGTCTTATATAATAAATTAATTCTTTCAAGCGGCGCTATACGATAATTATGAAATAATTTCGTTCCTTCAGGGATCTATTTTGCTACTGATACTGATTTTGTCAAGTCCATGCAGACCCCTGGTTTGCCGTTTCTTCACTGCAGCTGCCCGGAGTAGTGGTGCTTCGTAACACTATAAAGCACGAGCTGGCGCCCGAGGTACCGACCATACCGATAGAGGGCGTTAGATATGTTTAACGCGAAGAATAGGCGTTACAATCGATAGCCGAAACTATCGATGTTTAGTGAACACTACAATGAACATCCCTCTGCCGTGGTCTTATTTATATACTGGTAGAAAAGTGAGCGTGGCCTAAAGACGTATGATTTTTCTTAAAAAATGATTTTTGACCTAGTTCATTTCAAACTAATATATATATATATATATATATATATATATATATATATATATATATATATATATATATATATATGTGTTCGGATAGGTTTCCGCGGTCAGTTGTGTGTTGTTGTTGAGTTCGGGTTGAACCGCGTCTGGAGTTTTGTTCTCGACGTTTCGGCTCCGATTTTGGAGCCATTTTCAAGAGGTGAATGTGACTTCACGCTGAGGTCTCAATCTGCCTACTCCTCAGGTGTTGTCACAGGGGGCAAGGGTTTGTGACTTGACGCCGGGGCCTCAATCTGCCTACTCCCCAGGTCTCGTCCCTAATTTCCAGATGCCCAGTTACCACCAAGACATCCGACGGTCCTTTAGTAGCACCCGCTGCTATAAATCCTACCCAACATCCCTCGATACATCAGTTCGATCTAAGGAGTAGGCAGATTGAGACCTTAGAAAGAACTCGTGACGAGACCTGGGGAGTAGGCAGATTGAGGCCCCGGCGTCAAGTCACAAACCCTTGCCCCCTGTGACAACACCTGAGGAGTAGGCAGATTGAGACCTCAGCGTGAAGTCACATTCACCTCTTGAAAATGGCTCCAAAATCGGAGCCGAAACGTCGAGAACAAAATATATATATATATATATATATATATATATATATATATATATATATTCGAAAGAAAAAACTTGTGGAAAATCGTCTCGTATTTTTCAAATATCGCGTGTGGTTTTTGACGCGATAGTTGTTTTCTAGAATTTATTCAGGAAACTATTATGCACAAATAACACCACTTATTATATTGATTGAGATATTCAGAACTAATATATTGTAGTTTTTCATTAAGATCTTCGATCCTGGACGACCTCATTTTGTGGCTAGGGGTAGTTCGCGGTTCCTGGACAAGTTTTGAGGGGTTTTCCGAAGTTGTTTGCGTCCCCCAGACGAATCCATTATAAATTGAGGAATAGTCCGAAGTTGTTTGTGTCCCCTGGAGGAGTCCATTTGTCGAGGGAGAGTCAGGTTTATCCACAACTTTTTCGAACCTCACGTTATCTTTGAGAAAGGAGGTATACGAGAAACAATTAGAAACTGTCAGATTTTCGCAACGAATTTTGAGTATTGATAATGTTTATTCTCATGGTGGATTTCAGCTGTCTGAATTTAAAGACACCCATCAGGAGAAAGGGGATGTTTGAAAAGGTGGGCTTTGGGCAGAAAACTGTCAAATTTTCACAATGGATTTTGAGTATTGATACTGTTCATTCTCATGGTGGATTTCAGCTGTCTGAATTGAAAGACACCCATCAGGAGAAAGGGGATATGTTTGAAAAGGTGGGCTTTGGGCAGAAAACTGTCAAATTTTCACAATGAATTTTGAGTATTGATACTGTTCATTCTCATGGTGGATTTCAGCTGTCTGAATTGAAAGACACCCATCAGGAGAAAGGGGATATGTTTGAAAAGGTGGGCTTTGGGCAGGAAACTGTCAAATTTTCACAATGAATTTTGAGTATTGATACTGTTCATGATGTATTGGGTTTTGTAAGGGAAATTTTCCATGTGAATTTTTTCAACTTTGGTTAACTCATTGTGGTAATGTAATGTCTATAGGGTTGAAGGCTAAGAACAGGATAAGGATAGGTTTGGAAGGATTATGGGTGAAGGGTAATATTACTTCTCCTGAGCCGGTGACGACAGACTGGAAAATTGAAAATTGTTAATATAAAAATTAGGGTGTTGTCGTATAAATCTGGAGAACATTCTCCAGAGCAGAGTTAATCTCTTGGTACAATTCTCGTGGACCTTCTAGCAGTAGAATGTCATCGAGCTCCAAAAGGTCGTCATTATTGATTGGCGATGGTGGTGGCGTCAATATGCTTGAAAATTGGTTTGTGAAAATATTAAAAAGCTATTATAGATTCATACTCTGGCTCATTCACCCAGTGTTCTGGGGGAAAAAACACAATATCCTTCTTCGGGGGTAGTGTTGGTAGACTATTCACAAAGCAGAAAACGATGTTGCAGTTTGGGCAAATCATGGTTGTAAATAATCGTTGATCAAAAAAATTACATATTTTTAATGGAATCTGGAACCACATTGTGGTTTGGGTCACAGATAATTTTCCATGTGAAAAAAAAAACAACCGAGTGTGATAATTTTCTAATCACTACACGATAGCCCCCTACAAAATTTCAGTTTATTCATAAAATGCTCCGCACAGAGTTACATATGCATGACCGCCTTTACATCCTCCTGACGCCGGACCATATATTTCCACCGGGCCACATAGCTAAGCCGCGCCTGGAATATCTACCGGAGAAATAACGCTGACGGTGTTCACACCGGACCACATAGCCAAGCCGTGCCTGGAATACCTACCGGAGAAATACTGCCGACGGAGTTCCTGCCGATGGACCCACTTCGTGTACAAGTTATGGATGATTCACATTATCCGACATGCAACGACACGGCAAGGACCGACAAAGACACGACAAACCATTCTTTGTAGATAAATAAATATGGATGTACACACTAACCGACAACGACGCGGCAACGACACGTAAAGACAGCGACGGAGCGGACCGACATTCTTGGAAATAATGTTTTTCATGTCTGTGCCTGTAGTTGACGGGTACTTGCTAGACAGTGTGAATAGTTTATTTCGATTTTTGCGAGAGGATCAGTAAAGTTTGAGGATTTGTATTCAAATAACAAGATGGATAATGAAAAATTAATTGAATTTGTTCGTGAATATCCGGAACTATACGACCTGTCACATAGTAAGTATAGTGACAACAACAGAAAAGAAGCAATATGAGCAAAAATAGGAGAAAAATTAGAACAAACAGGTAAGCTTATCCACTGTTATTTCCATATCTGTATACATGTTAGTATACTGAAAATAATGTTACACTGAAAAAATCCTCTCCTGCCATTCAACACGGCCGCTTTCGGACGAAAAGAAATGTTTATATTTTTCTCGGACTTCGAATGCAGATGCAGACGAACTACCTCCTTGTTTCGGAATATTTGTCAAATAACTTGTTACAGTATGAGATTCTGTTACAGTATTTTGTGGACGATCTTTGATAAAATTATGTTAAATACATGTCGCAAAGATAATTATGTCGGCATTTTTTGGATGTAACTTTATTCTCCGTTGGTAAATCCTGAACTTTTGACTTAAGATACCAAACGTGTCTTCAACTACATTTCTTGCACGTGAAAGCCTATAGTTATATGTATTTTTCGGATCATCCAGATGAGATCCTGGAAATGGTCTTAATAAATAGGTTTTAAGAGGAAATGCCTCATCGCCAACAATAACATATGGTGCTGGAGTGTTCGTATTAGGTAAATTAGTTTCGTTTGGTATATTCCATCTTCCATTTCGCATGTTTTTCCCCAGCTGGGAATGGGCAAAAATACCACCATCACTATTTTTACCATAGACACCTATGTCTACAGCAATAAACTGATAATTGGCATTGACCAAAGCTAGCAGTACAATGGAAAAAGTTTTCTTATAGTTAAAAAACTGAGATCCGCTATTAGCTGGACATTCAATAACGACATGCTTCCCGTCGATGGCCCCTATACAGTTTGGAAAGTTCCATAGAAGCCAAAATTCAGAAGCTATAACTTTCCACTGGTCTTCACTTGGACAAGGCATTACTTCAGATTTTGATCTGTTGATAATTGCTGTACATACTTCGTCCACAATATGCTTGACAGTAGAATGTCCTAGGCGATAGCTGGTAGCTATGGTTCTATAGGAATCTCCTGTTGCCAAAAACCTGAAAATGTATATACAATTAATATCTATTATTTGGAAATTCATACAATACTAATTCTAGTTGTATTTCTTCTCAGGGCAATGCTGCAAAAAAACTTGGATTAACCTAAGAGATTCATTTCGAAGGTCGATTAAGAAAAGAAAAGAAACCAAAAGTGGACAATCAGCTATAAAAATTCGCAAATGGAAGTAAGAAGAGCAGATGCAGTTTTCAATACCATATTTTCAAGAACGAGAAACTGTTACAAACTGTCCAAATATTCAAAATGATGGAGAACGTACTGCAGAAAATTCGGAGTCTATGGACTTAGCATATGATGACTCATTGGATGCCAACTCGAGAACACCTGGAAGTGTTGAAGAAACGCAGCTTGAATCAGAGACACCTCCACAAGTGTCACACAGAGCTGAAAATTCTCAAACAACGCAACATGTACCACCACGTGTCATTAGAAAGCCAAATATTCCAACCAAAACCAAAACGCAACCTCCAAATGCCACAGCAGTTTTAATGGAATATATCTTAAAACAGAAAGAGGACGATTCGATTGATACCAAAGCACACCAAATTGATAAATTCTTTTCTGTTATGGCAGACACAGTCAAATAATTTTCAAAGGTGAACCAGTACAAAGCCAAAACAAAAGTTTTTGAACTCATTTTGTCCATCGAAGAGGAAGAACTTCTCTCCATATCAGAAACTGAAGAGAGAGTGATGACTCAGTCTATGCGTCGAAATATCACTGTGGACGACGTGATGGAAAATACAGCGTCTCTCACACACCAAGTTCAACACAGCAATCAATCGCTGCGCCGTCGTCAGTCAGAAACAACACATAGTAATCGTCACTTTCCACACTCCACCCAAAAAACTTACACTGACCTATCAAACCCTAATTACCAGTCACACCATGGCAAATTCCAAGACGATACTTTTTCATGTGTTGCTGGGTATTATGTACAAGCTTCGCAGCAACTTGGTATGAGTGATGAAGAACGTTATGATGAAATGTAATATGTTTATAAATACCTTGTAATGAATATAGTTCATAAATACCTCATACATACTGCAAGTTTTTCTCTAGGAGATATAGCCTGTCGAAAAGTGGTATTTTGTTTTTGTATGTCAATAGATATTTTATCTAGCACATAATAGAATTGACACTTTGACATTCGGAAATATTGGTAAAATTTTCTTTCGTCGTCCACCAGTTCTTTATATAAAGTATGATATTCTCCTTCACTTTTACGTTTTTGTAACATTTTATGTACCCATACTCGTTTTTGATTATTCTTTACAGCTTCATTTTCATCAAGCAATATAGCTATTATAGCTAGATCTTTATTGGTAAAGTTTCCAAACATGACATACGAACGTCCTCACTAAAACACTACACTTCTAATTTTGGTTTCACAAAAATACCTATCTTATAATGTGAATTGCCGACGGAGATATCGTGTCTTTGTCGGTCCTTGCCGTGTCGTTGCATGTCGGATAATGTGAATCATCCTTTATCTTTTCTCAGCGGACTTCATCATGAACGATCATATTGCTGATGATACGTTTCAAGATTCATATAAATACTTGTTAGGATTAGATCAAGAGTTAGTTGATGTTTAACCCCTTACCGCATCATGGGTAATATTTGGCACAATTAATATTTCCATAGGTGGTCATATATGAACCATATTTCATGAATCTGGTAGTGTAGCGACATCTCTAAGCAGCTTGGTGAAGTTTCATAAAAATTTGTACATGGCCGCCGTGTGAACAGGTGTTGTTTGTTTTTACGAAATTTGATCCACGATCTTCCGAGGTTTTGTCGCAGATTTTAATTAAAAAAAAATATCCACGTGAAGTTTAGTACCTCTAGAAGAAGTTATTGTAAGTATACCCATATAATTTTTTTTGCTGTTTTTGATGATAAATATTGTTGTGCCATATTTGGAACAATATGCACTTTCGCCAAAACTCTCGTGGACATATATGGCACAATATGCATTCCGGACTTTATATTTTATTTCTTTATTTTAGAAAATGGATCCAAAAATATTTTATGGCAAATGTATGCCAATGGATTCACCGGATGGAAGTGAGGATGAGAGACTGTCGGACGATGAGGAACCTCCTGTAATATTAGCTCCAAAGTCTGACGACGAAGACGAAAATGATATGGACCAAAATCAATCAGATATTATCTTAGAAACGGATTTAGAAGACAGTTCCGATTACGACGACGATCTACCTCTGCTCCAACGGTTGCGTAAACTGAAGAAGAATACAAACAAGAATCATCCTACTTGGAAGCGAGGTAATTCAGTCACGTCGGATGAGGACCTAAAATTCCTTGGTTCTCCTGATATACTGCCATCTGAATTGAAAAATGCAGAGTCTCCTTATGAATTTTTGAAAAATTTTCTAACAAAGGAGATGATGTTGGATATTGTATACCAAAGTGTATTATATTCAACACAAACAAGGCCACAAAAACCTTTAGACCTTACGGAAAAGGAGCTAGAACAATTCATAGGGACCTGCATTTATATGTCAATAGTGCAATTACCTAACTCTAGAAGTTATTGGAAACTGAACCTGAACCACCGCTTGATCTCAGATGTTATGTCATGCAACAGATGGGAAGAAATAAAACGGTTTTTGCATTTTGCGAATAATGATGACGCTGTTGCAGCCGGCAATCCTGGGCATGATAAACTCTTCAAAATTCGACCTGTACTCAGTAAACTAAGGGAGCAACTGCTCAAAGTTCCAAAAGAAGAGTATTTGGCTATTGACGAGCAGATTATTCCTACTAAAGCGCGTTCGTCCATAAAGCAATATAATCCCAAAAAACCACACAAATGGGGATATAAGGCATTTGTTCTTAGTGGTGTCAGCGGATTTTCGTACGATTATGAAATTTTCGCAGGAACTCAAACCAATATTCTTCCCGATGGTTTTCCTGATCTGGGAATGAGTTCAAACGTAGTTCTTCGGCTAACACAAACTGTTCCGAGGCACATAAATCACAAACTTTTTTTTGATAATTGGTTCAACAGCATCCCACTTCAAATTTACTTAGCGCAAAACGGTATGTTACCTCTTGGAACGGTTAGAATAAACAGAGTGTCAAACAGCAATATGCCAAAGGAGAGTGAACTGAAAAAGCATGGCCGAAGAGCAATGCTGGAGAAAGTCGCCACAATTGACGGCACACAAATTTCTGTTGTTTCATGGTATGACAACAAATTGGTAAATATGTTGTCTACATATGCCGGCAGTACACCAACAGTTGAGGTTCGACGATTTCCAAAAAGGATAACAAACATATAACGGTTCCATGTCCGAAGGCTGTAACAATTTACAACAAATATATGGGAGGAGTAGACCTCTTGGATTCCATGCTGGGATACTATAGGATCGAACTGAGATAAAAAAAATGGTACATGAGGATATTTTTTCATATTATTGATTTGATGGTTGTCAATGCATGGATACTTTGGAGAAGAAGTAAAAACGAGTTCAAAGATTTACCTCTGGCAGATTTTAATATGGCCATTGCAGAGTGCTTGTGTAAATTAAATAAAACCAACCTAACAAAGAAAAGAGGCCGTCCCACTGGAGTCATGGATACCTTGCAAATCAAGAAAAAAAGGGGCCCAACATCAGATTTTCCCATCCAAGAGGTTAGAAGAGATCAATATGGCCATCTTCCAATATGGTGGGATAATCGGCAAAGGTGCAAATATTCATGTGGTGGAAAGTCTTACATAGAATGTGAAAAATGTGGTGTTTTTCTTTGTTTGAACAAAGACAGAAACTGCTTTTATAAGTTCCATACTGAATAAGTTTTCGTTGATTTATATTATTTTTACACTTATATTATTTTTGACGTTTTGTTGTTTACATTGCTGCATATTGATCCATATCTGACCCAAAAAAAATACTAAAAACGAAAAAAAAATAGTGAATAAAGAATTTTTTAAATATTTTTACGGTAATCCTGATACTTTTTTCCACCTAGAGCATTTTTTTCATGAAAAACAAAAAATTCATGCAGTAAGGGGTTAACTATTCTTTTGATACTGTTGTTGCTATAAGCTTTCGGAAATAAAGATCATTAGTTGAAACAGAAGTTATCAAAGTGGATTCATTTATTTCTGTGTGACTTGGTAATTCAACAATTCATCAGAGGTTGTTCATCATCTCTCACGTGTTTGAATCTCCGAACCAAACGACTGCGAGATTCGAAAAGTAACTACAGTCCGGGTTGAGGTGAGTGGACGATATACATCGATGTTTTAGAAACACTCGATGTATTGTATCGATACATCGAATCAAACCAATTTATTGTTAATTCTTAAACATCGAGTATACATCGATGTTTCTTGTTCCGATGCATCAAAAAGGCAAACCTACTAAAAAACATTCTATTCTATCTTTTGTCTTTGGCAACTGTTTTTAAACATTACTGCCAGTGTCATTTCAATTAATTTATGGTCGATTACCTATCTGCGAAAATTTGAACTATAACAGACCAATAAAGTTGAAAAATAAATAGAAAATAAATGCATACATATACATTTGTTAATATAGAAATACTTATGACACTCATTTACAGAATAATCTAATTCACTAAAAACACAGACATATAATATATCATAAATATGTGTAAAAACATTAATTTTTTTCTTCCATCTTCGAAGTCCCAAGCTAGCCAAATCAGTGTTGCCAGAAGGTAACTAATAAACTATTGAATTTTTGTTTTAAAGCCAGAATATTTGCTCTCGTCTCGTGTTAATATTAATCATAATTAATTAGATGATTGAAATCCATTGCATTGTTTCAAACTGACTGAACTGCGAGTTGGACAAACACAGGTAAGTGCGACTTAATAGTTTATGTAAATTAGGTAGGTTAAGTAAAAACAATTTTGAAACTATCACTTCCTGTTTTTCGTGCCTTATTTTCACTATCATTCACTCTGTAAAAAGTTGAAAACTTTACGTCACGTTTGAATTTTCAACCCTTAAATTGGTAATGCGCATTCAAATACACATGTTACTCTAATTTGTTTTTTGATACTCAAAAATTGCATTGAAACAGCAATGTGCACCCAAATGCACATGTTACCTATCAGTTCAGGAATGTGTCACACAACTTTTCAAATTTCGCGCCATCGAAACTGTCAAATTCATTTTGTTTGGTTTTATGATTGTTGCAGCTGGTTTTAATTGTCCATGTGTCAGGTAAGAAATCTATAAATATCTAAGTTGTTTTCAAAAGTGTTGAAAATGTCTTTCTCAAAATGGAAAAAGCAAACATTACTTGTCCTCATTATTCATATATAACTAACAGTTATATGAAACAAAAATATTAAAGTCATTTACAAATCATGTGTATTTGAATCCACTCTATCAAAGTAACGGAAATTGATAGATAGATAGTGCATCGAAATTCATACTGCTTGTCTAAACCGTACAGAGTTTGGTATGATAGAATTGAAGGACAGTGCCATATTGGAAAACATTCCATTCAGAAAATGAATGATGTGCATGCATACCTACTTCTTTCTGTATTTCACTGAAGTTACAGTTTCAGAAATTACTCATTCATTTGGGTCGAAAAATAACGTCCCTCCGGGTGCCTTCTTTCATTTTCTAGAAGTGTAAGATAACAAATCCTAATAGGCATGTTCGAGCGAGAAAAATAATTTATATTGACATTATTTTTTAGAGATATGGCTAGTAGTCGGACCAAGAGAATATTACAATTAGCTCAAAATACCAACGATGACAGCAATATATTAATACCAAATCCTTATATCGATTCAGATATAGAAAGTGAAGCGGAAACGTGAATATGTCCGAGGACATTGAAGACGAAAACACACATTTCACAGTTTTAACAAATTTCAAAATGATAGAAGCCGGAATAGAAACAGAAAATGCAGGACATAATTCCGAAAACTAAGTACAAGAGGAAATTCAGGATGAGACGGATATAATCGACTACACCTTTGGGAATAATCAACCCATTAATTTGGTGATAAGACTGTGGACAAAAAAAAGTCGAGAAAAAAATCACATGATGAAGATGAAAAAAAGTACACCTGGATCAACGAACCATTCGAATATTCTGCTCTTATCGCTGAAGATAAATTTTCATCATCGAATGAGATTTTGTCTCCACTGAGCTATTTCAGAATATTTTTTGATGATACCCTCTTAGATTTAATCATTGAAAAAACTAACTTATACTCTCAGCAGGTTTCTGGCCTATCCATCGAACTGAATAGTAATGAGTTGACGGATTTTTTAGCAATCGAATTACTGATGGGTGTAGTGAAAATGCCAGCTTACACCGATTACTGGAGTGCACACCTAAGATACGACAAAATTGCTAATATTATGCCGCTGAAAATATATCAACAAATACGACGGTTCCTACGTTTTGCTGATAATACGGCTATGAACGATGATCGTTATCATAAAATACGCCCAGTTATCAATCATGTGAGACGAAATTTCTTTAGAATGGAGGAAGAAACGCCAATATCAGTAGACAAAATGATGGTACCATACGAAGGTGAGAAAGCATGTTCTTGGCGACAATATATGAAAAATAAGCCGAAGAAGTGGGGATTCAAATTATTTTTGAGATGTAGTATATCTGGAATGATTTATGATTTAATTCCTTATGGTGGCGATGATACATTTCGAAAAATTCAATTCACTGAACAAGAACAATCGTTTGATGTGTACCTCATATGTCGATGCATACCCACTATCTACGATAAAAAGATTCTTAAAAGATAAATCAACTGGAAAAACAGAAGTAGCTTGCCCACAAGTGATAAAACACATAATCAGCACATGGGTGGTGTGGACCTAGCAGGAATGTTAGTATCGTTATGCAGAACTTCTTTGAAAACACACCGGTGGTACATGTCAATTTCACAAATACTTGATATGTGTGTGAATAACGGAAGGGTGCTATATAAGAGGGAACTCAAATTATTATAACCAGAAAAATCTCCATATACTCTGAAGGAATCCCGAAACTGTGTTGCTGAAAGGGGGCGACCTTTGCAGGATAATATCAACATGCCAAAAAAAAAAAAACAAGACAATGTTCAAGCCACGACCCAACAATGAAATACGATTTGACAATGTTGGTCTTTGCCGATATTTTCATCAGAAGGACGATGTCGAAACTGCCAGAATACGCAAACACATGTACACTGTTCAAAGTGTGATGTTCGATTATGCTTTGTATCTAAACGTAATTGTTTTTATGACTTTCACGTTGATAAATGATTTTCAAAATATTTGTAATATAAAATGAACGAGTACGCTTCTGTATTTCGGTGTGAAATATCCATTTCCTTGAAATGAGCAGTGTACACTGTAATACACATCTATGAATGTTCACCTTCTTGATAATGTGTACCGAAATACACTTGTGAAAATCAAAGTTATTTTTACACAATGAATAATTCATTTGGGAAAAATCAAATAAGATTGGCATCACTTTGATGGATATCAATAGAAAAAATTTTACTTGGAGCGATTATTTGGTTGCCAAGTCAAGGTTATTTGATTCATACGTATAGTTGAGTTAGTAACTAATAATTTAGTTACCTTAATGATACTTATTATTTATCATATATTACTTACGCTATCGCTAATCGATATTAAGAACAACTTTGCATAGTTGCTAGTGATAGTGATTCCAAGTTATCGATAACATGTTATCGATAATTCATTATTTGAAAACATTTACTAATCTATTTCTTTTTGTCTATTTCAAGATATTATAGCACCTAAGAAAAAAAGTTTAGTCTGGAAGTTTTACGAAAAAATTGATGACAATAAATCCAAATGTATGTTATGTCAAAAAATTATCAAATGTACTGCCTATATGGAAATCGCTACATTTCAAAAGAATACATCGGAAACAGAAAATATCACGCAATCTGGTTCAGAGCCAGCTGCTTCAAGTTCCAAAGAGTCACCTCATATCAGCATTGTTGATGAACGTCAACCTGAATACGTAGCCGTCATTCCTTTTACAAGTTGTTCTCAAAGTACCTCAAAACAATTAGATAATACTTTATTCAGCGGTCCCCAAAGTGTGGGTGGCGACCCACCAGTGGGTCGCGAGGAAAATTTTGATGGGTCGCAGAACCTATGACGATTGACGAGACCAAATAACTGATATTGCAATGTCGTGACTACCTGCTCGGGGTAGCTATTTTTAAACTTGTGCCTGTCCAGTTCTCGCCGTTCCGCCGAGTGAATAACCTGTCAATATCAATACGCTATGCATGGTTGTTGGTTAGTTTTCGTGTTGTGATCGTTTCTGGATTTAGTGGTTATTGTGTGTTTTGTGTAGTCGTAGCAATTGGAGTAGTTAAGGATATGTTCCAAAAGTAACCAGATGCTAACCGCTACTAACCAAAAATTTGACAGCGGTTATCTGAAAAATTTATAATTACTGGTTACTTTCGGAACACTATGGTGATTGGTGACAAAAAATAACAATTCACAACGCAACGCCCATGCCCCATAATCATACAAATTGAAAGGAGGGTTTCTATACATCTTGTGAAAGGATAATAGAAAGATAAAAGATATTATAATAATTTGAATTTTAAAAAAAAGTTCCAAAAATTAATAACGAAGTAGGTGGATTATTTTTTCAAGAATTACTTTTGACATCCGATGAGTCGTCAGAGGAAGACGAAAATCATAGAGGTCCTCTAGTTCTAAAGCCAAAAATTAGAAATTTTGTGGAAGAGGTTGTAGACTCCTATACGGAGGGAGAGTTCAGAGAACATTTTAGAATGTACAGATCTACATTCAACCATCTGCTCTCCGTTCTAGAAAATAAAATATCCGGTGTAAATATAACTGGCTGACACCCACTTTCAGCAAAAGAACTCTCTCACTTATTTTTCAACTCCAGAAAGTTACAGGTATGGTATTATTCATTTCTTGAGCAAATCTTAAAACTTATTTTGCATGATAATTTATATTTAAACTTGTTTACAACTTATCAAACTGACTCAACGGGGTGAAAACATTCCCCAGAATGTCTCATTAAAATGTATACTGAAAAACTTATTTAATTTTCAGATCAATATCTCGCAGCTTTAATGTAGGTAAAGCCACTGGTTTACGAGCAGTGAGGAAAGTAACAATGGCAATTCTAGAGATGGCACCAAGTTATATCAATTGGCCAAGTGGAGAAACTGTTCGGATTGTTCAAACTCATTTTAATGATATGGGTTTTCCAAACACAGTAGGGGTTATTGATGGCTGCTATATTCCAATAAGTCAACCCAAACAAAATGGAATTTCTTACATAACAAGGAAAAACTTTCCAGCATTGATTCTCCAGGTAAGATAGATTACAAGTCATTTGAGTTGGGTTATTTCAGCTTGAATGTTTCAGGCTGTATGTGACCACAGAATGTTATTCACGCATTGCTATGTGGGAGAAGTTGGTTCAACTCACGATTCCACTGTTTTGAGGAGAAGCGAGGTGTTTGAGTATTTAACTACTTTTAGAGATGAAAAATTTCCAAATGACTCTCATCTTATCGGGGATAAGGCTTATCCATGTCTACAAACTTTAATGGTGCCTTTCAAAGATAATGGCCATCTCACAGAGGCCCAAAAAAGATTCAACTATAATCTTTCGAAATCAAGATCCACAATAGAAAGAGCTTTTGCTTTACTCAAAAGAAGATTTCGACGATTAAAATTTTTCGAAATGAAGTGTGTGGATTGGACCTGCAAGTACATAATGGCTTGTTGTATTCTTCATAATATTTGTATTTATCAAAATGATATCTTTAATGTGAATAATGTTGAAATAGATATAGATGATGATAATAATCCTATAAATGAAGCAGTATATTTAGCTTTACAAAGAATAGGAGTAAGAAAACGAGAATATATAATGAATACTATGATTTAATAAATACTCATTTAAATAGCAAAAATACTTTCATTTCTAACCTACTTCAGGAAATGATTAAGATAAACAGACTCTTTGGAAACTTAACAAAAACAGATATTTCTACTTACGTAATAGGTAAACAGAAAACACTAACTAAAACATATTTTGTAGAAAACGATAAACATAAAACAATAATCTCTGGACCGATAACTATGTTCTCAACAATACTAAAAACTAAACAAATGTACTTATCTAAGAAAAATGAAATACGTGATCAGTTCATTAGGTGATTTTTTCAAGAGTAGCACGCTGCATTAGTTGTTACCTGCTTTTGGCCTATTTGATCCAAAATTTTCTTTGAACCAACTAAACATTTCAGCCTTCATTTTCATTTTTTTTTCGTGACGTTCCTGTCGTCGGTCTTCGATTTGGGCCAACGTTAGGGTTATACTCTCCTTAGCTTTCTCTACCTTGAGCTTCTTGGTAGGTTGTTCTTCTGAACTAGATTCTATTGGTGTATCTTCAGACACATTTGGAGTCATACTGGTTTTTATTGACCCTGTACTGGACACTGTACATAGTGGATTGAAATGTGGGTCATTAAAATATATTTCATGGAAATCGTCAAAATATCTCCAGTATGAATTCGAATTTCCAGTTAATTTCTTATCTTTAAGAACCTTATCATAAGTTTTCTTCATATTTCGCCATTTTTCGTCACATTTCAACGAAGATATATTTATTCCCAACTCTTTGAATCTTTCACTAATGATGTTCCATACATTGTTTTTGTTGTACATTGGAGATAAAAATTTATGTTTATGCTCTGTGTAGAGCCTTATTAGAAGCTTGGTGTCCTGGTCTGACCAAATATTAGTGTCATCTTTTCTATCAGAGCGAGGCTTGGCAGAACTTCCGCTGCTACCGGTATTGTAGCCTCTATCAGTTTTATTTCTTTCTGCACAGGGTTTGGTAGAATTTTCGCTGCTACCAGGATTGTTACCTCGATCAGTTTTATTTCTTTCTGCACAAGGTTTGGAAGAACTTCCCCAAATTTTGTGTGTTTCCGTGTCCACATTTAAATAATCATACTCTTTTAAACATAGGTGAGAAATACATGAGGCAGCCATCAGATTGTCCAGCGTTCCCAATTCTTCCTGGCAATAACCACAAAAGCACATATCTTCAGTCAGTTCAAGGTCCTATTAATGAAAATCGCATCAATGAGATAAGTATATACAGTTGAACGAAAAAGTACCATAGTGAAATACTGCAACAGCAATCCATATATTTGTAGAAATATAGATGGGACAATCACAATGACAATAATTCACAATCCCAGTCTCAAATAACACAACAATAATAAATTTACGGTTGTCAGTTGTCACTTGTCAATCTCACCGCAAAGGAAGCGTTGGTTAGTAATTTGACGTTTGGTTCACCAGCTTTCAGGCAACCGTGTTTCAAATATCACCACTTTTTCAGGATCACCGAACTAGCGGTGATTTCCGGAACACCAAACCGCATTTTCGGTGACTTTTGGAACATATCCTAAGCATTGTGGTTTCAAATTTCGTTATGGAAGCGTGGATTAAGACTGGTTCGTGTCGTAAAACAGCGCAACCAACCGATGATGAGCCCTCAACATCCATTGAAACCTCTGCAAGTAATACCACTGAAAATGTGAGTGTTATTACCACTAGCGTAAAACCAATAAAAAAGTCAAAAACAAGTTTCCGTAAATATTGCCCTGATTATCTGAAATATGGTTTTGTATTTTCGGGCACAGAAGATGAACCACTTCCTCAATGCGTCATTTGTTGCGAAATTTTAGCTAATGAGAGCATGAAACCATCTGAACTTGAAAGACATTTATCAACTAAACACACAGAGTACAAAAAACCTATTGAGTTTTTTGAAAACAAAAGGAAACAATTGTTAATGTCAAAATCAGTTATGACCAAAATATCAACGGGAAACCAAAACAAGCAAGCGACAATGAGGGAGTTCCCTGCATGTTGCCAACCTAGTAAAAGGTCTACCAACGAGGAAGAATTATTTTTGGTGAAAATGTACTTCATTATATTCGGAATAATTAATTATGTGCATAAAATTCTTCCGAGCTTTCCAGAATGTATCGTTAGCGAAAAATAATGATTTTTCGTACACTCATTTCTGATTGGTTGAAATGAAAGTTGGTTCCGAGACTCGAGCACATAACTATGAGTTCTGTGGTCTCGAGATGACAGTTGACATACTTCGTTGTCAAATGTAAACGTCATCCTTATTTTGACTCTTTTTCTTTAAGATAGATATTTGTTGATATTGATAGTGTAACATCATTTTTTCTGCCAAAATCGTTTTTCGTTTCTTGATTCTTTGCTTTATCCACCTAATATATTGAAGAGCACTTTACGGACAAATAAGGTATGGATTCAGTTGGTCTCTACTTTTGCAATATATATCATTATTCATTTCTTTGGACAGCAATACTTAGACCTGAATAGTTTTGAATTCCTCTTTCACTTTATATTTTTTGTAGCGTTCTAAAATGACTTCTTTGCGCCCGGAAGATGTTCCCGGTGCCGTCTTGCCAGATAATGTGCCACTAGAAACACATCCCGTTGTTAAGTTACAAAGGTGGTTACAATGCAGAGGACTGAAAAAAGTAGGAACCAAAGCGGAACTTATTACAAGGTATAGTTTCAAATAAATGTAGTCCAGCCTTGAAAACAAGTGAGATTTATTAGCCATTCAAAAAAAAATAAAAAAAAATTATAAATTATGATAATTTGGCAGAAAATTTATTAAGTAACATGAAATGACCAATTTTTACATAATTCTTGTGTTGAAATCAAATTTCCCATTTACAGAATAGAGAACTGTGTGAAGGAAGGAAATGAAGGAAAAATATTCAGTGGTGTCGACGGAGGTAAATGGTACGATATCAAAAATAAAGCGAAACAAGGGCCTGGCACAGTCACTGAAGATTCAACATTCGATAACATAGTATGGGGAAAATTTCCAAGTCATGATATTCCGCAATATTTCAATAAAGGTCATATATACACGTACATAGTGGGGCAAAATGTTGAGAATGAAGACCCGCAGAGGTAACAGAAGATCAGTCTACTACTACTGTGAAACCATTCAGAAGAGGACATCAATATGTCAATAGTGAGCATATTAGTGATGTGAAAGATGGAGAACATAACAATTCTTATTTATGCAAGTGTAAGTGTCTTTCATCTTTCCAGAAGACCTTGCAGTATAGTGTCAGTATTATCTTGAATAGAACATCAGGAGCAGTAATAAGAGGCATTTGTGAATGTAAACAGTCATCTCTAGGTAAATGTAGCCATGTGACAGCATTTTTTATTTTTATCTCCGACTTTGTCCAAAAATATGGATACACGAAATTATCTGCAACAAGTCAACCACGCAAATGGGGCCTAGGATCAAGAAAACGCAATCCATCAGCGATAAAAAATGCTGTTTATCCAATGAAGAAGTACAAAACTGAATTTAGGGCTAATTTCGATCCAAGACCTGGAGGTTATATAAAAAATTTCAATGAGAGTAGCTTCGTGGTTGACTTACAAAAAGTAGGAAATAATTCTATGTTTGAGTCATTGTTTCATTTGAAATATGAAGATTTTCATTATTCAGATGATGAACTTGAGATAATCAAAATCAAAACAAAGCAATTCATGAAAAATTTGGAGAATCATATGAAAAATCTCTCGCAGGGTAGGATATTATTTGAAATTCCTGGAACATCCCCACAAGGATCTGAGGAGTGGTTGAAATGGAGATCACATTTCATTACATCTACTTATGCTGAGATTGTAGCTACACAATTCAAAACCGAAAGAGCAATAAAGAATTTTTCGCTGAAAAATCTATGGAGGGCAACGAAACCCATAACAACAGTGGCTATGGCATACGGAAAAAAAAATGAAGGTACTGCAAGAAGAAAATATCTTAAATTTCTTGATAAAAATCAGGTGATCACAGAAACTGGACTAATGTATAATTCAAAGTATCCATATATTGCCACAAGCCCAGATGGAGTTGTTATGGAAGGGAGTAAAATCCACCACATGATAGAAATAAAATGTCCAAAATTATTAGAAAAATGTGAAAGTGTTAATAATTTTGATAATCACCTAACAAAGTCTCAGTTGAATAACTTCTTTTTGGAGAAAAGAAATAATACTGTTTTCATCAAAAATAATCATCCATATCTTTATCAAATAATATTGTCACTTTGAAATAGATATGTGCATGTTAATAATTTGGTGTCCTGCAAATATGATGACCATTCCAATATATCGAACGGATTACCCAGAGATTGCAAATGAAATAGAAAATATAAAAAAAATTTATTTATTACAGTACTTATGTCCCAGAAATATTTATGATGAGAGTTATAAGAGATTTACCTCCAGTTAAACTTGATATAATTTGATTTACAAGATTGACATTGTTGACAATATTTTAGTTTTGTTCACTCACAAATATCTTGTATGTAATGTAATAAATATATATTTTTTCAATAGTTGTGTATATACTATAAACTATTTTAAGGAAATTGTAGGACAAAGTGCCTATTTTGGGAAACTTTGTATGTGTGTGATACAATGTTCGTTATCTCTACAGCAACTCAATTTTACTTCATACCAAGACTTTCATTTCTATTGAGTATTTCATAATGTTCAAGTTGAAATTTGTAATATGGGGAAATGTCTTGCCAACCATTCATTATTGTGAAAAGTGATCTAGGGTAGAATTCAAATAAACAATAGGATTCAAATATGGGTTGCATTTTTTTTATTTTACTAAACATTCCTCAAAATTCACAAGAGATGCAACAACACTAAAAATATTAGAAATAATGGGAATCAATAGTATGGGACATTTCTTTGAGAGGATTCTGTATGATTTGATTCGTCCTATCACCCTCTCCACATGTATTCGCGCTTTAGCAATTTTTTTGTTAGTAACTCTTCTTCTAGTCAATCTTGGTCGCCTCATGAGCATTGATGGTGTATACAATGTTAGCTTCTTTTCATTGCATAAATCTTGGATAAGAAAGCCACGATCTGCCATAATAATATCATTTTCTTCCAAAAATTCACGTATGTCACTTTTTCAAATAGTTCTTTATCTGAAATTGATCCCTCAAATCCTTCACTCACGTACATGATAGCTCCAGATGGACAAATTCCCATCAGAAATTTAACTGTGTTGGAATGTTTATAAGATGAGAATGTATTGCCTTTTCACTGTCCTAAGAATGAATCCATACCTTATTTGTCAGTAAAGTGCTCTTCAATATATCAGGTGGATAAAGCAAAGAATCAAGGAACGAAAAAACGATTTTGGCAGAAAAAATGATGTTGAACTATCAATATCGACAAATATCATAAACAAAAAGAGTCAAAAGTCATAATAAGGATGACGGATGACGTTTACATTTGACAACGAAGTATGTCAACTGTCATCTCGAGACCACAGAACTCATAGTTTTGTGCTCGAGTCTCGGAACCAACTTTCATTTCAACCAATCAGAAATGAGTATACGAAAAATCATTATTTTTCGCTTACGATACATTCTGGAAAGCTCGAAAGAATTTTATGCACATAATCAATTATTCCGAATATAACGAAGTACATTTTCACCAAAAATAATTCTTTCTCGTTGGTAGACATTTTTTTAGGTTGGCAACATGCAGGGAACTCCCCCATTGCATCATTTGAGTTGGCTTTACTTATAGCTAAAAAAGGAGCTAGCCACGCAGTTGGAGAGGACATTATTTCACCTGCGGCTAAAATAATTTCAAAAAATCTGTGTAATGAGAAATTTAGTAAGAAAATTGACGATATTCCATTATCAAGTACAACAGTGAAAAGAAGGATTGACGAAATGGCAGACAATGTGAAAAACGCCCTGATCACAGCACTTAAACAAAGCGACTTTTTTGCGTTACAGCTTGATGAAAGCACCGATGTTGTTGGTTTGGCCAATTTATTGGCTTTCGTTCGATTTCAATTTAATGGGTCCATTGAAGAGGAACTACTTTTTTGTAAATCTTCGCCGTCCACAACCACAGGGGAAGAGATATACAAATGCCTGGACAACTTTATTAGAGATAATGCTATTGACTGGTCAAAATGCGTTGGTTTGACAACTGATGGGGCAGCAGCTATGTCGGGTAAATTCAGAGGATTAGTAGCGAAAGTAAGGGTTGTCGCACCTTTAGTGAAGTGGACCCATTGCAGTCTCCATAGAGAGGCGCTTGCCGTGAAAGGCTTGGGTAGAAAATTGAAGGAAACTCTGGATGATGCCGTGAAACTTGTAAATTATATCAAGTCAAGGCCGAAACAATCCAGAATTTTCACTATTTTGTGTGACGAAATGGGTAGTGAACACAGTCATCTTCTTCTACATTGTGAAGTTAGGTGGTTATCAAGAGGGAGGACAATGATTGTGAGAAAACATTGGCAGCTAAGTTTCTTGGACTTCTGAATAATGAATTCTGGCTCTTGAGGCTCGCTTATTTGAGTGATGTGTTTTGCTACCTAAATGCCCTCAATGTCATTACAGGGTAAAGCCATAGACAAGTTCTACGTGCAAGATAAAATAGAGGCCACACTAAAGAAAACTGCCAGATGGCGAACTAAAGCGGATGAAAATAACTTCGAAAGTTTCTCAACAATGCACGAGTTCATGGAATCACATGATGTAACTGTGGACGGGGAAACAGCTACAGCAGTGAAGGAGCACCTGTCTTCATTAGTTTCCAATCTCAGGTAAACGCAAATTTTTGATTATATTTTATTTAACGAAATGTCAGTTCTCATATAAATAACCATGTATAATTTTAAGGTACCAATTATTTACTTAGTAGAGCCAACAATACATTCTTTGGGTATAGCGTGTCATTTCAATGATTGTTTTTATTTTTAGGAACTACTTCCCTACAATTGATGGCAAGTCATTATGGATGAGGAATCCATTTGACGAGGACAATTCAAAAAATGTAGCATTGACATCTGCACAAGAGGACAATTTGATTGAACTTTCGTGTGATTCAACTTTGAAGAGTGTTTTTAAAGAAACAAGCCTTATCTCATTCTGGATCAACGTTAAGACTGAATATCCGGAGATATTCAAAATGGCACTAATGGAACTCATGGGATTCACGACAACCTACTTATGTGAACGATCTTTTTTCAAGTTTAGTGTTTCTTAAAAATAAGTACAGAAACAGGCTTTGTGTGGAAAATGACTTGCGATTGAAATTGTCAACCTTCAATCCTGACATTGAGGCCATTGTCAGTAATGTCAAGCAATGTCACAAATCGCATTAATTGTCACAGTCAAACTTATGTTTATACTTATAACTGTAATAAATATGTATATAGTGGGTCGCGAAATACATGGAATTGAGAGTGCTGGGTCGCCGAGGGAAAAAGTTTGGGGACCGCTGCTTTAGATTGTGACTCGGAAGTAATCCCTTCAAAACGTCAAAATTCTATCAAGTCCAGTTTTCAAGAAATATCCTCTTATTCAGAATCTGGCACAAAAACACGAAAACTTAACACTTGTTTGCTATATATGATTTGTACAGATCACCAGCCTTTTTCAATAGTAGAGAATGAAGGATTTGAAAATCTTATGAAAGCAGTTGCTCCTCAATATAAACTACCAAGTAGGACAACTCTCAGACGATGGTTGGACAATAAATGAGGCCGTTTCAGAAACTTTCAGAAAAAAATTGTCTACAATAGCAGACCTAACCTTGACAACAGATATTTGGTCTGATACATTAAATATGAAGAGTTAATTCCGGCATAAATATTGAACTCATTTCAGTTACTCTCGGCGCATACGAGCTGGATGCAAGACATACGTCACAGTATATTTCGGAAATTCTTTCAAGAGGTTATGTCATGGCTAATGTTGATAAAACGACAGTGGTTGAAAAAAAGTGCAAATATTGTATAAAAAAGTAGTAGAATCAACTGATTGTGAGAAGTGTACCTCTAAGTTCCACCCCAGTTGCGCAACACGAGCATATAGCACCTATAAAGGAGGAAAATTTGTATGTTGTTTGCGTGTGGAGAAAAGTGAGGTTAGCACGCAGAAAAACAGAAAAAATTGCGAGAAAAGTGGAAATATTGTAGAGGAAATGGATGAACAAAAACTAGAGGCTATAATAAATGAGTCTTCGGAACTTTTCTTCAAACCAATGGAAAAAAAGTTGGAAGAAAAATTTGGTGACCTTGAAAGGTCAGTCCAGTTTATGTCTGATTCGTTCGAGGAAATCAAATTGAAATTTGAAAATATCACTTAGGAGGTCAAGGGCCTTCGCAAAGAAAATGAGGGGCTGAAAGAGAGAATACAATTAATGAAGATAAAGTTTGATGAAATAGAAACTCGGGAGAAAGCAAAGAACATTATATTTGATGGTGTCCCTAAACAGACCGACCCAGATTAGATTAGGAAAAAGAGAAACTGGGCCAATATTGGTCAAATTGAGTAGCACAGAGACAAAAAAGGAAATACTAAGAAATATTAAAAAAGTTAAGGGAATCACATCAGAAAAATTTCATTTAGAGGGAACGGATCGAAAGATTTATATAAATGAAGACCTGCCTGTTGGGAAACGTACTCTCTGTAAAAACGCTAGGGATCTTAAGAAGGGCAAGAACTATAAGGCTGTGTTTTGTGAAAATGGCATAATTTACTTCAAAAAGGCAGAGGGTCAACCCTCAATAAAAATTAGATCAGAGAAAGATCTCACCTAGATGCATAAATCATAATATAAAGGCCGATTCTCACTAGAGCGCTGCCGAGCGGCGCGGCGCGGCAAAAGTTGCTTGCAATTCTTTGCATGTAATTGAGTGATCCCGTCCTCACCTGAGCAGAGCGGCGCGGAGCAGAGCGTCGCGTTCGTAGGCAGCAAAGTTCTAACGCCTCCGGGAGCATTGGCTCGCGGCACTGCCGCTTTGAAACGCTCCCTCCCGCCTGTTGACGGACAAGTGGGAATCACGTCGCGTCACAAGCAAGCTGCGACTTGTAGAAATTAACACAATTTCAGAGACACACCAAACAAATATGGACGCGGAAAAAAAAGAAAGATTAATTTTATTAGTGAATGATTATCCTGAACTATACGACATGGCAGATAAAAATTACAGTAATCAAATTAGAAGAGAAAATATTTGGTCAGATATCGGGAAAAAACTAAAAGAAAATGGTAAGTTCCCATTGCACTTATGTCTCAGAAGAATCAACTATACAGAATCTCAAATATTATACAGTAGAGTGAATATAATGCATGTATAATTTGAATTACTTAAACGTTATGCAGCTTCTGTATAGATCATTGTATCTGACCTTGTGTTTCTGTGATTTGTGACCTTACTTTTTTTAACGAATTTAGACCTGCCGATTTTGCTAAAACTATACGGAAATGTCATTCGAAAATTCATTTGATCATGAAAATTTGGACTTAATAATTAAATGATGCTTTCAAATAATAATTTATTAATTTTCACAAAAAAGTTGCGGAATACAGTCGTCACAGTTACCTAATATTATGATTTACAACTTATTGAAACATACAGGGCATTTGAATAGAGGATAAAAAAAAATATATTCATATGACTGAACATTAATATTTATTTTTATTATATATCATGAATGGTGTATAATTAGTGGTTTATTGTAACACGACTGAAAATCCAATTTGTTTACACTATACCGGCATTAACTGTATCCTCTTGCCAAGAAAGTGCGCCTGCTGGAGACAGGAAATATTCTTTAAACGTGTCCCGTACTTCGATTGCATCAGTTGAAATTTTTCCACCAATATGAGATAAATCTGATAACATTGGCACTTCCTTTTCCATTTTTTCATCATCTAATACACTTAGGAAAGCATTATCATTTCTGAGGAAGTTATGAAGACACAACGTAGATAAAACAAGTGTATCTGCATTTTTGGGATGAAGTTGTAGTTTATTTAAAAAAACTCTAAACTTTTGACACATGAGTCCGAAAGCATTTTCGGATACTCTGCGAGCTCTGGAAAGCCGATAATTAAACACCCTTTGGTCTTGTGGTAGTCCACGTCCTGAATAAGGTCGCATAAGGTAAGTTTTGCAAGGGAATGCTTCATCCCCCACTATTACATATGGTACGGGTTCCCCATTATTTGTAATAGGACGATCTTCAGGCATTCCAAACGTTTGGTTTTTTAAACATTTTCCCATATTAATTTCACTAAATATTCCACCATCGCTGTTCTTCCCGTAAGCTCCAACATCCACAGCAACAAACCTGTAGTCAGCATCTACCATTGCCAGTAGCACTATTGAAAATGTTTTTTTATAATTGAAGTATAACGAGCCACTTCCTGGAGGTGCCTGCATGGTGATGTGCTTTCCATCTATTGCAGCTACGCAATTAGGAAAATTCCAGAGGTTTTCAAATCTTTTTGCACAGTTCTGAAGTAGTTCCGTTGTAGGTTGAGGCATGACATCGTCTCTTAGAGTTTCCCAAATTACTTTACTAGTATGAGTTACAATATTTTGAATGGTGGAGTGTCCTATTCTGAAGTTGAATGATAGCGCCTGGTAGTCTGTTCCTGTAGCCAAAAACCTGGAACAGATAAATTGAACAATTGAGTAATATTTTAAATCTTTCAGACTTCTTAACTACCGGGTAGTTTGAGATTTTTTTAAACAACTCTAACTTTTTAGTTTACTTAATGAATTGTTTAAGGCGACATTTGCAAGAAGAAGTGGAAAGTACTTAGGGATGCTTTTCAAAAGGCTGCCAGAAGCAAGCAAACGAAATCCGGACAAGCTGCAACAAGTACCAGAAAATGGAAATATTGGGATGCTATGAGCTTTCTTTTGCCGCACATTAAAGGAAGGGAGTGAGTAGATTGTATATTGTATCAAGTTGACATTTATCTTATCAAGAGTTTTTAATTGTAGGACTCACACAAACGTGCGTAGTGAAGAAACAGATGCGAACTTCGAAGATGGCGATGAAATAAATACTGAAAGCCATTTTGAACACACCGAGGAAGAAACCTTCGAAGATAGTTATCATGAAAACCCGACAAGTCCATCCTTATCGCTACCTAATACCCCACAGACTTGTTCTTCAAGTGAAGGGAATGTTTCAAGACCAGTACCTCATGTAAGCGCAAGAAGTGACGCGTTGCCAAATAAAAAAACTAAAACTACATCCAGAAAAGCTGACTCAATGCCAGAGATATTACAAGAATATATCCAAGAAAAAAAACGCAGCCGTTTAGAGAAACAAAGTTTGGCAACTGCGACACAATCAACAGACAGTAAAGCACTTCTAGAATTTTTTACCAGCATGGCGAGAACTACGTCTACATTTCCCCCATTATGGCAGGCGAAAGTGAAAAATAAGATGTTTGAAATAGTAAATTTCTACGAATTGGCGCTTTTAGAAGCTTCCTCAGCCACACCAGCTCCACCACTACTTACAGAAAGTCTTACACAAACTCAAACACAATCAACTGTACACACACAACAGATGCATATTCTACCAATGCAAAGTCGTTCACCAGTGCAAAACCAATCAACCACCAATTCGTTACTATGCTACAATAACGAGCCAGTATTACACTCATTACAGGCTCCTCCAGCTGAATATTATTCATCATTCTCAGCTCAATTATCTGCTATTGAACACAGTTCTGGTCAAAATATTATGAGACCAACTACAGATTAAGATACGGCTGCAACTGACCTATCATAACAGGATGTGACATTTCAATTACAGTATTTTCTGTTAATATTTTTTGTCATTTTGCATAGTTTATTTGTTCATCTCACAATACATAAAAAGTTTATTTGTTATAGTGTAGTGCAACATGTTATTTTATTAGTTACATTATTCGAGAATAAACTATGATAATTAAAACTACTCTATGATTTATTAGACTTTCAACTTACCTTAGAAAGACAGTTAGCCTCTCAAGTGGACTGATGCTTCGACGAAATTTGGTATTTTGTTTGGTTAATGGAATGCGTAAAAGATCATATAATTGATTGAATTTTCCTGAAGACATCCTAAAGTATTTGTAAAATTTTTGTTCATCCAGCTGCACTCTCCTAAACAGTGTGTGAAATTCACCTTCTTCCAGCCTTGCACGAAATATGTCATGAACCCAATATTGTCGCTTCTTTTTTCGTCTATTTTCGTATTCATGACATATTGTCGCTACAAAAACAAAATCGTCTGATGATGACGATGTAGGATCCTCTTCTGTGATTCCCAAACTCATATCACTTTTTTTTACAAAACTCACAATACCTACCTACTTTAAAATATAGATTTTACTATTTCGCACATCGCTGCTGCTACAAAATGCCGCTCAGGTGAGAATAGCCTGCACAAAAACCTGCACAAAAACTGCTTCGTCGTTCGCGCCGCGCGGCACCGCGCCGCTCGGCACCGCCCTAGTGAGAATCGGCCTTAAGAGTATTCGTTAACACCAAATTTAATAGATTTCGAAGAAATAAATGGTATTTTTGATGACTACATAATATGTGATACCATAGTCTGTGACAAGTTATCTAATATAAGATTTTTTGATGACAACCAAAAAGATATAAACATAATACATGTGAATATTGAAAGTATTTATAAGAATTTTGACCAATTTTTAGTATTTCTAGAGTCTATAGGAAAAGTTTTTGATGTGATTGTCATGTCAGAATCTCATCGAGTTTACAACACAAGCGACTTCAATATCCCAGGGATTAAGGAAGGCATTTGATACTGTGGCACATCAGATATTATTGAAAAGACTAAATAAAATAGGAATCAGGGGTATTGTAAATGAAATCATACTCAGACAGAAAGCGGAGCACCAAGATTGCTGATGAAGAAAGTGAAAAATTAAAAGTTGAATTTGGTGTACCACAGGGCACTGGAAATGATTAGAAAGAAACAAAAATCAAAGTAGAAAATGCAATGCAAAAAATTAAAATGTGGCTGGATGACAGCTTACTCTCTTTGAATGTAGAAAAGTCCATTTTTGTTACGTTTTCCTCAACCTTCAGAGCATTGCAACTGTTTCAAAATCTTACAGTGCATAAACCTGACTGTAAGTTATCATTAAATTGCCAATGTAATACAAGCATAGAACGGAAAAAACGTATAAAGTATTTAGGTGTAATTATGGATGAAAATTCAACATGGAGAGACCATATGGAGTATGATAGAAAAAATTAGAAAACTAATTTATAAATTCTACGAAATTAGAAACATTTTTCCATTGAAAACTGTTTATTTTGCACTAGTGGAATCAACCATTATGGAATTGTTGTTTGGGGTGGAGCAGGATCAACATTGTTAAATAAACTTCAAATAACTCAAAAGTGGATAATAAAGATTATGCTGTTGAAAAAAAAAAGAGATACCCAACTGATTTAATCTATTCGGAGAATGAGTTATTAACTATTAGTCAACTTTATCACAAATCAACCATGAAATTTATGTTGAAAACAACTTATTATCAACAGAATAACTTACATGGATTAAATGCCAGAAATGCCGCCTTGAATAATGTTGAACTGCAAAATCCGAAACACACTATTTGTCAAAATCATATTTATTGTCTCGAACCAAAAATTTATAACAAATTGCCAAATGAGTTTAGAGTTGATAATTAAAACAAATGTAAGAAAGATATCTTAAAATGGGTAAGGGAAACCAATTTCTTTTTAGAATATATTACATAATAAAATATTTATTTTGTACTAAAAAAAAATCCTATGTGATTAAAATACAATTTTTAAAAAAGTATATGTTATGACAATACCTTACTGAGTCTTTATAAATGTTGAAGGGTGCACTCACAGCTATGTGAATGCCATTGTGCACGAAGGAATGAGCAGATTGAGGGTAGATGATGTTAGATACTTAACATATCTTCTTAATAGTTAACTACTACTTTACCAATTGAGAATTTTGTTATTCCTTTTCTCTTTTTGTTGTGATATTGTAATATCTGCTCAATGAATAAATAAATAAATAAGAACTTGCGAAGAATGGGGTATAAATAAAGATAATGTGACGGCTGTTGTTACCGATAATGCAGCCAATATGGTAAAAGCTATAGAATTGGCGTTTGCTAAGAAGAAACACATTCCATGTTTTGCTCATACCTCAAATTTGGTAGCTGAGGGCACAATGGCATGCTCTGAGTGGCAAAATATTGTTTCTGAAATAAAATCAATTGTAACTTGGTTTAAACAAAGTTGCATTGCTAGTGACGAATTGCGCAAAGCTACTTCCGCTGGGACAAAGCTAATACAAAGCATGCCTACGCACTGGAATAGTACTTACTACATGGTACAAAGATTTCTGAAACTCCGGACTGTTATAAACGATATTCTTTTTCGGCACGCTACCGCACCCCAATGCTCAGTGGTTCAGAAATATCCATTGCCTCATCCGTTCTCTTGATATTGCGGCCTTTATAGGTAGCCACAGAAGAAATTTCTGGAGATAAATATTGCACAACTAGTAAAATTATACCTTTAGTCCACTGCATATTTTTAAAAATCACTTCAACTGCCATAGAAGAACCTGTGGCAGAAGAAGTGCAGGAACTGGCTCTGCACAAAATCAGAAAAAGAATGGGTCCTATAGAACATGTAACTGCTCTAGCTATCGCATGCATTTTAGACCCTCGATTCAAAAAATGCACTTTAGCGATGCAATAGCTTGAAGCAATGGTGTATCAAAAATCGATTAAATGAAAATTCATTTGAGTTAAAATCAAGATATCGAGTCCGACTCCGACAAGTCTGATAAAAGTAAAGAGACCTTTTCATTATGGAGTGACCATCACATTGTACAGCGCAATTGGAAGAGTACCAAATCTGAAGACAGCTTGTCTGATGAACTGTCAGTTTACCTGACAACTCCTGTCGGAAGACTTAGGGCGGGTTGTATCGCAAGTGGTTAACCAATGGATTACGAAACCGATGGTTAAACTGTAACTATAAGTTAAAACGAATTTCGTTGTATCTAGCTTGGTTAGCAGCTGGTTAGCAAACCATTGGTTTCGAAGGAGTTTGCTACACTGACACCTACATTAAAGTCACATAACTGTCATGTTTCTTGGGTATTATATGAACGTTGGGGTATTATCTACTAATATGGGTATGTCTACATTTTGTGAAAAGGCGTATGTAATATGTATTGATATACTTAGTATGATTCCAGATATTTAGAAAAAGAGAGAACGTAATTTCTCTACTCAGACATAGATGTTAACATCAGAGAAATCATTGGGACGCAAATGACAGGATTTTCTTTAAAACTCGACTCTGATGAATCAGGTAAATCTCAGACACTATAATTCAATGTGTTGTAGATATACTGTATGAATAATCCATAATATATTTATAATGTAGTCTTCAATTTCAAAAACTTCAGAAGATTTCCAACTTTCTTTCAAATTGTGTTGTATGCTGTAACTGATTTCCAAAAAAATCATTGAATCACCCACCCACCTAACATTCAATCCACCAATCCAATTTGCTTTTCAAATGAAAACCGCAATGAAAACATCACAGTTCTGATTGAAGCAAAAGATATGAATATAGATTCAATAGAAAATATGGATAATGATAAGGAACAAAAGGAGAGCCTGCCACACAATATGATAATGGACAAAATTGGAAAAGTCAGTCGGTAGAAGCACTAAGAACCCCTGTTTCTGAAGAATTGCAGACTGCAGAAAATTGTGCAGGAACGAGAAAACGCGGTCTGCTGCTCACAGCTTGAGACATGGTGATTTATATCATAATCTGCGCTCGAAGTATAGGTTAGTTAAGGCTGACCACTGGCCACGTTCCGATTAGCAGTATTTCAATCAACAATTTTTATTGAAAATGATAATTTGGTATTTTCGTTACAGATAATTCTTTGAAAACAAAATAAGCTGACTGGGCAAAATCTAAACAGGATAACGTTTCAGCACAACAGCAATGTCTTGATGAACACATGCAAAAATTGAAACATCGACAAGAAAAATATGATGAAGAGATTAGACAGATGCAGAAAAAACATGAGGAAGAATTTAGACAGATGTGAGAAAAACATGATCAAGATAAACTAATCAATAAAGAGGAACATGATATAAAAATGTCAATTTTACATTTAGAGAAACAAAAATCAATAAAAGATCTTGCACTCTAAAAACAATTTATTTATTTATATTAGGATACGGTCTCTTTCAGTTACAGAGCATTTCATAATATTCACGAATAAGATTATATCTATTTGTTAAGTTTCCACTCAGCTAAATTATTAGAATCATTTTATTTATTTTTTATTTTTGATAGAGTTAGCTCATTAATAAAACTTGGGTAATGTTATTCATAAATTTTAATCTTTATTTCAAAATTCACTTCAATATTCACTATCTGCGCGGTACACCCCGTATTTAAATTTAAATGTTCAGTCTGTCAGACTAGGTTTTTTGTTGGTGCTTTACCGTGAAGATAGCAGTATAGAATATATATTCAGCCGTGTCGGGCACTATTCTCGTGAACGAAAAGTTTTCGCAAGTGCAAGTGAATTAATTATTCCAAAAATTCATTGATCGAACATACAGTCCACTATACGCTCTCATCAGCCTGAATAGGAGGTTGCAACCATAAAAAATAAGGCGAGTTCTGGAAAGAGGAAGGAATCCAGGTAAGCACCAGGCCCAGCCTTTTTTTGACAGACTAGTTGCCACCTTTCCTCATTCAACATCAAACATTTTGGTCCTTCGAGCCGGATCAGTGAATATTGAAATTTAATTTACTTTGCCTTTTTTCCTCATTCAAGGCTTTTTATGACCTTGAATTTATTCGCTCAGCAGATATACATTGCTACTTGGAATTCCCTTTTTTTACATTGAGTTTTTTACAGTGTTTCGCTCTGTGTCGAACGGCTGAAACTCTCACAAAACCCTCTTCGTAGTTTGTTTACTTTCACAATTATTTTGAAATTATTGAATTGATTTGTTCAATTAATTTACTATAAATTACTTTCTCTGCGTGTCTCTCCATTATTACACTCACTCTTTCGCATTATTCAATTGCTTTTCATAAATTTTGTCTCTGAAAAATGTCGGCAAAACAATTGAAGCAAGCTCGTGCTTCTCGTGATATCACAATTGATAGATTATTTGAAATTTATGAATGTGCTCAATCTGCTGTAAATAATCCAGCCAAGCACACTATTTTTAAAATGAAATATTCAGAATTGGCTAATGTTTACGGTGAATTTAATTCCTATCACATAACCATAATTAACATTCTCTCCCAACAAGATGAAGAAGATTTATCTCCAGAAAAGGACGTGAGGTCGACGGTAGATAGGCAATATTTTGAAATTAAGACTATTTATCATGATCTTTTTGAAAACATAGCTCCAACAACATTAGCTTTGAATCCTTCAAATACGAATGTGAGACTTCCCAAATTGAATATACCTGTATTTGATGGTACTTTAAAAAATTGGCCAAAATTTATTGGTTTATATGATTCTTCAATTCACAATAATGTTACTATTTCGAAAGTCGAAAAGTTTCAATATTTGCTTACAGTTGTGGATGGCGATGCACTTTCAGCTATAACAAATCTTCCTATTGATGAGCATAACTATGATATCGCTTATAACACTTTACACATGAGATATCAAAATAAGAGAGCTTTGGCGACCTTTTATTGGGATGAAATAAACAATACGCCTGCTGTGAATGTGAATTCTTGCATTAGTTTGAGAAAGCTATTAGATACATTCAATAATAACTTGCAAGCTTTAGAAAAGCTCGGGTTTTCTGTTAATGAATGGGATTTTGTTTTGTTTCATCTTCTGAGTAAAAGGATCGATGAAGAAGCCCGCCAACGTTTTGAAATTCATCATGCATCCACAGAAATACCAAAATATAGTTCCCTCTATGCATTTTTAAATAATCATTGTCTTGCTCTCAATTCAGCTTCTCTCGCTAAATCGTCAACCATTCAAAAAAATTCTCATAGTAAAAGGATGAGCAATCAGTTTCAGAAAAATAATAACTCACCCAGATTTTCATCTACTCTGCTCACGAATGTACATGAAAATAATTTTAAATGCTCACTTTGTAAGTCCAACGAACACTCCATTTATAAATGTGCTCAATTTTTGGAAAATTCTCCGAAAGAAAGATATAACATTATTAAACAAAATAAATGGTGTTCAAATTGTTTGGGATCCAAACATGCTCTGAAGAATTGCACATCTAAGTCTTGCTGTCGTATTTGTAACAATAAATTCCATCATACTCTTTTACATTTCAATAATGATGAAAAGGACATCCTTCAAAACAACTCTGTGGTTTCAATAGAAAATCCACCATTGACCGTCCCTGAAGTCAGTACCCTTACAAATGTTGTTCCCCAAACCACTGTTATTCTCTCAACGGCACAAGTTGAGGTTCTGGACTCTCATGGTAAGTATCAGATTGTTCGTGTCTTACTCGATTCAGCTAGCCAAGCCTCATTTATATCAGAAAGTTGTGCAAATCGATTGAATTTACACAAAACTCCATTTTCTTTAGCTATCCACGGTTTGAGTAGTATGCATTCTTCAACTTCTTCCTATATAACGTGTAAAATACGTCCGGTGGGATCACCAAACCAAGTCTTGCAAGTGAAAGCCTCAGTTATCCCAAAAATTTGTTGTGATATGCCTATTTCTAAGATTTCAATAGAAAATTGGTCTCAGTTGGCGAATATTAAATTGGCTGATCCTCATTTCAATGTTCCTGGGCAAATTGACATGTTGCTAGGAGCAGATATTTTTTCATTGATTCTGTCAAATGGAAAAATAGAGCCTACTGCAGGGTATCCTGCTGCTTTCAATACCATATTTGGATGGATAGTTATGGGAAAGGTGAATCCTTCCTTCAATCTCCAAACTCCGGAAATACATTCTTTTCTCATCTCATGTGATTCTTCCCTAGAAAACACTCTGAAACTTTTTTGGCAGATGGAAGAAATTCCTTCTGCAGAGGCTATATCACCCGATGATGCATTGTGTGAAGACATTTTTGAGAAAACTCATTCACGAACCCCCTCAGGGAGATATGTTGTATCTCTGCCTTTCAAAGATTCTGAACCTTACTTCACGGGTACTCGTTCCCTTGCCCTGAAAAGATTTTACTCTCTAGAGCGTCGTTTACATCAAAATCCACGGCTGTTGCAAGAATACTCTAAATTCATGAAAAATTATTTGGATAGTGATTTTATGGAAGCTATTCCAGTTCCCTCACCTCATGAAAACAATTATTATGTTCCTCATCACTGCGTTTTCAATCCTGATAGTCCTACAACAAAACTTAGAGTTGTGTTCGATGCGTCTGCCAAGTCCGCTTCAGGCATATCTTTGAATGACACTCTATTAACCGGGAGAAAACTTCAACAAGATCTTGTTGCCCTTCTACTCCGTTTTCGTCTGCACAAATTTGTATTCACGGCTGATATTCAAAGCATGTTTTCTCAGATAGTAGTGAGAGGACCTCATCGCGATTTTCAGCGTCTCCTATGGCGTTTCTCCATGGATGATCCAATACAGGATTTCCGTTTGACTCGTGTGAGCTTTGGAATTAGTTGTAGCCCTTACCTTTCTCTTCGAGTCTTGGTTCAACTCGCTAAGGATGAGGGGCATGACTTTCCTCGAGCATCACAATTACTACTCAATGACATTTATGTTGATGATATATGTACGGGAACTCAAACTTTGACAGAAGCACAATCTTTGCGAGATGAGTTGATTAACCTATTGAAACGAGGTTGCTTTCATTTGAGAAAATGGTCCAGTAATAATCCTGAATTATTGAAAAATCTCCCCTCAGAAGACTGTCAACAGACAGAAGTCGCATTTCACTCAGATGACCCTTCTCTCAAAGTGTTAGGTTTGAAATGGAATAGTACCTTCGATTATTTTTCTTATGAAATCAAATTTCACAATAAGCCCTGCACGAAAAGGAATATTTTGTCCGAAATTGCAAGGATATTTGACCCGCTAGGATTTTTGGCACCCTTGTCATTTTTCGCAAAATATCTTATTCAGTATCTTTGGAATCTGGGTTGCGATTGGGATGATATTCCTCCACCTGAGGTAACTGAGAAGTGGTCTCAGTATAGAAATGAATTGCACCATCTTCATAGTTTGAAAATTCCACGTTATATTATGGTAGAAAACTATACTCATTGCGAACTGCACGGCTTCTGTGACAGTTCAGAAAAGGGTTATGCTGCTGTTGCCTATCTTAGATTCAAAGTATCCGATGATAAATTTGAAGTGAAACTCATTTGTGGGAAATCCAAAGTTGCTCCCCTAAAGAAGTTATCTGTGCCGCGTTTAGAATTATGTGCAGCAGTCCTCCTGTCCTCATTGTTGCATTATATTCTCAAAACTTTCGATAACGTTATCTCATTTACACAAATATTTGCTTGGAGTGACTCAATGGTGACTTTAGCTTGGATAAAGTCATCTGCGCATCGTTGGAAGACTTTTGTCAGTAATAGAGTAGTCTTCATTCAAGAGAGAATTTCTCCATCTCATTGGAATCATGTTCAAACCCAAGAAAACCCCGCAGATTGTGCATCCCGTGGTTTATTACCTTTAGAGATCGTAACGCATCCTCTGTGGTTTCAGGGACCGCACTGGTTGAAGTTACCTCAACCTAATTGGCCTTCTAAACCTTCTACTTTTAATCACTCGGAAATTTCTGAAGAAGAAAGGAAAATAACTTTAAGCTCGTTTGTATCGTTAGATAACGTAGATGCTCTTTTGGAAAGGTACTCGTCACTCCCTAAAATACAACGTATAATTGCATACTGCATTCGCTTCGTAACACGTAAAAAAAATCTATTAATAAAATGTGATGATCCCTTCACTGAAGATGAACTTCATAAGGCATTATTGATTTTGGTGAAACGTGCGCAGCACCTGTCTTTTTCTCGAGAAATCGAAGAGATAAAAAATAATATTCCTCTATCAAAACCCTTCCGAAAACTGAATCCTTTTATCGGAGATGATGGTCTGTTAAGGGTGGGCGGACGTCTTCACATCTCTGGATTATCTTACAATCAGAAACACCCTGCCTTACTTCCTCGTGATAGTCGCATCACTTATCTTATAATCGAGAATGTTCATAAAACAAATTTCCATCCCGGACTACAAACTTTACATTTCTTAATAGCTCAGAATTTTTGGATTCTCTCACCAAAAAGGGCAATTAGGCATGTTCTATCGAAATGTCACACATGTTTTCGAGTTAATCCCACTCCTCTTCAACCCTTCATGGGTAATCTACCCGGTCCAAGAATAAATCAGTTTAAAGCATTTTCATGTGTTGGTGCTGATTATGGTGGTCCTTTTCACATAACTATGGGTAAAGGTCGTGGCATAAAATCACAAAAGGCCTATATTTGTATATTTATATGCTTTGCCACCAAGGCAGTCCATATTGAATTGGCCTCAGATTTATCATCCGAAGCATTTATAGCTGCTCTTCGGAGATTTATCAGTCGTCGAGGTCGTTGCTCTCGTATTTTCTGCGATCGAGGTACAAATTTTGTAGGTGCCCAGAAGATTCTCTCTGAATTTATGAAAGAGGCAGCTGAAACTGAAAAGATTGCTTTTTCTTTCAGTGCTCCTGGTAGTCCACACTTCAATGGTCTCAGTGAGGCTGGTATAAAGTCCATAAAGTCTCATTTGATACGTGTTGTTGGATCGCAAATTTTAACATATGAAGAAATGTATACCCTCTTAGTACAAATAGAAGCCCTTTTGAATTCCAGGCCTCTAGTTGCTCAGAGTTCTGATGCTAATGATTTAAACGCGTTGACACCAGGACATTTCCTTACACTTGAACCTCTCACAGCTCCCCCTTGTCCTGATATTACTCATTTGAAATTGAACACTTTAGATCGTTGGCAATTGGTGCAAAGACTACAGCAGGATATTTGGAAAAGATGGCATTCAGAGTATCTTCACACTCTTCAGCAACGGCAAAAGTGGTTCACTCATGGAAAGACACTTAATATTGGAGATCTAGTTATATTAAAAAATGAAACTTTACCTCCTCTTCAATGGAGAATTGGTAGAGTCATACGAACGCACCCAGGTGCGGATGGAATTGTGAGAGTTGCGACTGTGAAGACTAACCAGGGTATATTTCAGAGACCTCTCGTCAAACTGTGCCCCTTACCGTAACTTAGTTAAAATACTGTGTATTTTGGTGGGCGGAAATGTTAAGTTTCCACTCAGCTAAATTATTAGAATCATTTTATTTATTTTTTATTTTTGATAGAGTTAGCTCATTAATAAAACTTGGGTAATGTTATTCATAAATTTTAATCTTTATTTCAAAATTCACTTCAATATTCACTATCTGCGCGGTACACCCCGTATTTAAATTTAAATGTTCAGTCTGTCAGACTAGGTTTTTTGTTGGTGCTTTACCGTGAAGATAGCAGTATAGAATATATATTCAGCCGTGTCGGGCACTATTCTCGTGAACGAAAAGTTTTCGCAAGTGCAAGTGAATTAATTATTCCAAAAATTCATTGATCGAACATACAGTCCACTATACGCTCTCATCAGCCTGAATAGGAGGTTGCAACCATAAAAAATAAGGCGAGTTCTGGAAAGAGGAAGGAATCCAGGTAAGCACCAGGCCCAGCCTTTTTTTGACAGACTAGTTGCCACCTTTCCTCATTCAACATCAAACACTATTAAAATCATTGGCATTGAATCTATGTATGTTTGGTACTATATGGTACTATATGTTATGTTAGCTTGCTCAATTGCCTCTTCTACTGCTGGTTCTACTTGAAGTTCTGGTTCACCTCTTTGGCAAGCTATGTTGTGTAAAACTGTACACGCTACAACAATTTCTTCCACTTTACTCACATGAAGGCGGATACCAAGTGCCAATATAGGAAATCTTTTTTTCAATACTCCAAAACATCGCTCATTTGGATTTCTTGTTCGTATTTGACTTTCGTTGAAAAGTTGTTCAGCTTGGGTTTGTGGGTTGCTCAAGGGAGGAAACAAATATTGTTTTACTGCATATCCACTATCAGCAAACAAAAGGGCATTACCAAATTCTCTATTTTCCAATCTTGCTGTTAGTCTCGAATTATTGAAAATTGTAAAATCATGTGCAGAACCGGGCCATCTACATACAATATCCTCGATAATCAAATCATGTCTGCACACAGCTTGAACATTATAAGAGAAAAATCCTTTTCGGTTTCTATAGATTTCTCCGTTGTTACCTCCTGGCGATTGTATTCTAACATGAGTACGGTCTAGAGCCCCAATACAACGAGGAAATCTACTCATTTCAAAAAATCCTTGTTGACGACTGCTATTTCATTTCCAGTTTCAGGAAATTTGATGAATTGGTTTCCAAGACTGGCAATATTATACAGGACTCTGTGAATTAGGCGACTTGCTGTAGATTTATGTATGCCTCCAAAGTCCCCGACCACTTGCAGAATCGAGCCTGTTGCTAAATATCTTAATGTAATTAGTACCCTTTCTTCAGCTGTTAGAGATGTAGTCCTACAAAATCATATCAAAATACATTGTCATCTAACATGAAAATATATTTAGTACTTACTTATTTTGTTTGAAAGAAATTCCATTGCGAATTTCTTCTACAAGTAGATGAACAGTTTCCTTTGTTAATCTTAATCGAGCAATGAACTGTTGATCAGTCCACTTCAGGATTTGATTCTGTCTGTTCCGAAATATTCTAGGAATTCTTGGAACTAGCCCCATTTGTATAAGATCTGAAAAGTCATCATCGTCGGTTAAATCTTATTCCCTCAAATTGCCTATATCAATATCAATTATTTCATTTGGTATGAATGAAATAAGATAAAATAAACTCGAACAAAGTTAGAAAAAAGCTGTTCAACATTGACCATAGACATAACATTGACCTAATCTAGCGCATTACCAACCAGGGAAGAAGAAAGATCGGAAAGTACGACCACTTCAACCAATGAAACACCTTGTTAAGAAGTTTACCTACTGATATCTATCGGTAACGAAATCCGATGGTAACCTGTCGTTAACCAATGGTCGGTGATCGATACAACGCCCCAATGTGATTTAACTGATAGTTAAGACTAATCGGTTGGTAACCTACTGCGATACAACCCGCCCTTAACGATAATCCACTGGAAATTTGGAAAGACTGCAAAATACAGTTTCCAACAATGTATAAACTTGCATATAAATATCTTACAATAGTGGGAACATCGGTTCCATCTGAAAGACTGTTTTTGCAAGCGGCGCAAGTGATGACTCAACAAAGAAACAGATTGAAGGGGAAAAGATTGGGCAAACTTTTGTTTTTACGAAGTGTTGATAAAAAGTATTGGGATATTTAATTAATGTTCAATTTTGAAAATTAATAATAAAGGTTTTGTGTCTGAATAATGCTTGTTTTTTTCCATCTCTACCACATTTATATCAAACTTACAGAAAAAACAATCGATGAATGGAGACATCTATGTAATATCGATGTACTGCATCGAAAAAAACATCGATGCTATTTTTCAGTGCCAATCACTAGGTTGAGGTCGTCACCATGTGCCAATATTGTGATTTCCTGATTGTGAGAAAAATCAGATCCCATATCTTGAAGCATATGAAATGCCCTTTTTGTAAAAGGGTGTTTCGGAAACATGGAACGTTTTCAAAACATCGTTGTAAATTCAAAGAACATTGTTGTGTACTGTAGGCTATTTTTACAAAAAGTGTTTCCCAACTTTAAAATATATTTTTAGTTGGACCAAAAGGACATGTGATGGGTGTGACGAGAGTTGGGGTCACCACCGTCACCTTGTTGTTCTAGTTGTTAAAAGGTATGTAGTGCTTTTGAAAATTCATTCGTTTTCTGTTTTTACCAGAATGTTTCCGAAACTGGGCATTGTCACGGTTCTAGACTTTGCTGACGACTTCCGTGTAGCGGAAGCTGATTTTATTACTACATTGCAGACACTAGTACAGTTTGAAAATGTCCGAGTGCGAGTTTCTTTTCTTGATTCATACAAAATGATATTTCGTAGGGGCACCATCATAACTGTCTTGTACTAGGTATATGTTTGTGTTCTAGTGTTTTCACGAACTTTCGCCGATTTCATCTTTATCCCAACTATCGTTTTCATAATTTCAATTTTCAAATGTTGTGCTCAATTCGCGCTGTGAATGATAACAATCTCATTTGTGATTCTCTCGGGAAACCACTAATAATTTTTACATTTTCCACAATGTTTTTCACAAATATTATATTCGGATGATTTTTTCGTCGGTGTGTGTGAGGGAGTGAATCTGTACGTAGAGATTCAAATCCACATAACATATTATAATTCCGAAATTCTATGTGATCAAATTGCGGGAAGGAAATCCTGCAGTCATTAATATTTTCGAATTTACTGTGTGGAGAGCAGCATTGATAAATTCTTTATCCATACGAGATGATATTCCGTAACAATGTCATTATAGCTGTCTTGTACTAGGAATATGTTTGTGTTCTAGTGTTTTCATCTTTATCCCAACTACCGTTTCATTATTTCAATTTTCAAATGCCGTTCTATATTCCCCGTGAAGGATATTAATCTCATTTGTGATTCTCTCGAGAAATCGCTAACAAATTTGACATTTTGCACAATGTTTTCGCAAATACACAACTTCTTCCTGAATATTCACCACCGATGTCCAAAATATACGTTTTGCTCATTAAACTCCCTCAGTTTCAGCTAATAGTACATGAGGAGACTACCTCGAAGTAAAAGGACTGTGGAAGACTTTATCGAGGATCATGGAAAGTGAGCCGACTATGGGAAGAAGTCCTGGTGAGGGTCATGAATCTGTCGACCCAGGAATGTTTTGATAGGTAAGTGTAATTCAAATAAGATCTGTTATATTGAAATACAGTTTTGTGAGAAAATCTTTTTCCTCTGATAATTTATCGTGACTGTAGCCGTGATAACCATTCGAAAAACATCGAGCTTTGAGAACTTGAGCGATAACGTGAGCTTGCGGTCAGTTGTTCATGTGTGATATTTTGTTTGCGACCAACTTCGTTGAAAAATCACAGGAAATACCTTTTTAGACCTTATTGACCGTATGCATGGGAACTAGAAGTAGAAAAAGTTTTATTGTACAGAAATTGGTTCATCGTTCGATTTTTTTTCGTTCGTTGAGGTTGATTTTTGTCACTGTTCGGAACGCCGGGGGGTCGTTGGGTCGAGGCGAATGTACACGTGACGTCAGGCTAGGTCTGTCTGCTACTCTCAAGGTTATCGAAGGTCACAATAAAATGCCGATATTTTGCCGGGGTCATTCTAAACGTTTCCAAAGTCAATTCAATGTATTTCAAGGACAATACCGTTCAAACTCAACCCAGCCATAAGGGTAACTCGTCCTCAAGGTTATTGGAGGTCGCAAAATATGAAAATTGGTGGTATGTTGTTGGGACTACTCCAACCGCTTTAAAAGTAATCTCAGTACCATTCAAGAGAAGTGCCGTTCAATCTCGACCCCACGAACACTCAAGGGTATACAGGGTCAAAAGTTGCACATGCTAGAGGATACACGATGACTTTCAGGGTAACTCGTCAACAAGGTTATTGAAGGTCACAATATATTGAAAATGAAGGTATTTTATCAGGGCCATTCTGAACGTTTCCAAAGTTACTTCAAGGACAATACCGTTCAAACTCAACCCCTCCAACACTCAAGGGTATTTAAGGTCAAAGCTAGATGGTACACGAAGTTCATTTAAAGTAACTTGTCATCAAGGTTATTTGAAACTCACTAAATATTCACACGATGATGATAACTCTTTAATTTCAATGTCAATCAAGGGCAATGCCGTGCAGGTTGGAACCGCCAACATTCAACGTTATTCAAGGTGAAAGTTCCATACGTTAGCACACACATACATCAAAGGTCATTCAGGGTAACTCATCATCAAGGCTATTCATGAATAGGAAACATGTCACATTCTGTCGGAACCACTTCAAACACTTTGAAAGTCAATGTCATTCAAGGACAATACCGTTCAAGATACACCCCGTCAAAACTCAAGGCTATCCAAGGTCAAAGTTGCACATGCTAGGCGAAGGTCATTCGAATGCCGTAATATCTGTCAGAACCACTTCGAACGTTTTCAAAGTCAATATCATTCACGGACAATACCGTTCAAGATACGCCGAATCTCAAGGGATTTCAAGGTCAAAGTTACACATGATAGGCGAAGGCCATCCAAGATCGTCATCAAGGTTATCCAAGGTCATCGGGGGGTGATGGTCTAACACCGTCTTGAACACACTGCTTTTGTTTTTCGGCAACAGAACCTCAAAAATGGATCCCTTCATGCAGAATTATTCTGGACACTTTTCTGAAACATTCTTGTGGATTTTATGGAGATAATCTTTGAGTTTATTCTGTTCATAATTTGCAGCATATATGTGATGATATTGAAAAATATGGCAGTATTAATAATTATTCGAGTTATCCATTTGAAAACTTTCTGGGTCAAATAAAAAATAAAAAAAGGTCGATAAAAAATCCATTGCAACAGATCCACAGAAGAATTATGGAGATCTCTGAAAAGAATGATAAATGTGATACCATATCTTCAAGGACCCCTATTGTAATATTCAATGAGGATTACCGGAACAAAACCGACTCTCAATTTTTTGGAATATGGGAAACTTGTTATTGGATCTATAACATTATCAACTATGAAACCAGACAACTATGTAGCGATTCAAAAAAAAGTGTATTCTATCAGTTCCATATTCTTTATTAACAGTGTTTACAAAATGAGGGTTACTCCATATAGATATCAATATGATCTCTATACCACACCTTCAAAGTCGTCAGAACTGGGCATTTTTTTCTGCCAAATCTGGCTGAGAATTCAACTGAAATTGTACCAAACTTTACACTGAAGAATAAATGTGTTTGCATTCCGTTTGAAAATGGATATGCCATTTTCCCTCTTGTTCATACATTTAGTTCACCATGAAAATCCATATCAGTCCTTACTTTTTTCAATCCTATGTCACTTTTTCTTGCTGCAGTGTGTACAGATTCGAAGCCTGCTGATACTCTGTTCGTCCAAGAAATGTTTTGTGCTGTGGAATTCAATGGAAAAGAAAAAAGCGCACCATGCAGCATTTTGCCACTTTTATGGTTGCACAATACACTGGTGCACTGGTCACCGACTGTCAGCAAGAAAAAATTCGGAGATATGGTCAAAAAGCAGACGCCATGTGAATGACATGGACAACGTAGATCAAGAGAGTACTATTCAAATCATGTAAGTATTATTATTCTCACGACGGGTATCCCAACTCGATATATACACGATTCTCTTGACAATGGGTAACACTATCATTGCTCTTAAAGCAACTCGCCTGAATGAGAGTGTGTGATAGGAAAATTAGTCATTAGAACAATCCTCCGACAAACCACATCTTAGTACACAGCTCTATTTTTTCCAAATCACCCCTCCTATTTTTATGGCATCTTCGAATACTTTTTGAGCTTTCAATTAAATTAAATAAGATGTTCGAAGTGGTCACAATTTTTCAGCTGACACAGTTCATAACTTCGCTGATGTAAATTCCTGAGGTGATATTTTGTGAATTCATATTCAATAATGCCATAAAAATAGTCCCTGAAAGGGGTATTTGAAATATAAGATCTGCTATGAGGTGGTTCGTCTGGGGAATATTTCAATGACTGAATATTGTGCAACACACTTTCTCAAGCCAATATTTTCAGAACATTGATGATTGTTTTCGGGTTTTCAAAAAAATGTATATCGACTGAGGCAAGAAAACAATTTATCTCATAGGTTAAACGATGAGATTGGAACCTTTGGTGTGAGAGTTGAAACTTTTCCGAGATCAAATACCCTAACACCAAACTGATATTTTTTGCACTCGACGCACGTTTCGCTAACAAGGTTAGCATCTTCAGGAGAAAAAAATTGATACTCAGTATATTTTATCTCACAGGCATTTCGAATTTATTTACATTTCACATAAGTGAGCGATTTCACCTTAATAATATATTCACATCTAAAAAATATTCGCAAATACATGAGACCAATAGCGTGTAAAACAAGAGCTACTCTACTATTAGATGAAGGAAATTGATGAATGCAATAAAATAGATTGGATATTTCGCAAAAAAAAATATACAACACCCTTTGGTGAGACACACTGTTTGATTGTAATGGGTTTCGAAATATTCGATTCTTCATCCTACATTTATCATTACTTTTTTCCTATAGCAGAGCATCTTATCCTTCGCAACACTATTGATCCATCCAAGAAGTTGAATATTATTGTTTTGATCATTTGACGGACCTTTATTACAAATCATCAATAATCATTGCCTTCGACGCTTTGGATGTTGAAACACTCGCAATATGAAACAAATCAACATCTATGAATATAATACTATATTTATGTATAAATAATGATTTTTTCACAGCATCTCATAAGGAGTTGAACAAAGATTGGAAAGCTTCCAAAGCTCTTCTGAGGAATCTGAGTTTTCGAAAATCGAATCACAAACACCAACTTTCCCAGATGAATTGAATGATGAGAACTCCGAGAAGAATTCAGATGATGAAGCAGCTCCTACTATCACAGCTGATATCGATGAAGACTTAGTTCGTGAGTTCAATAAATTAATTCAACTTACTTTATATTAATGATTTCAATTCTAATTCAGTTTCAGAATCACTTACAAAGTCGATGTTTGATGAAATCGGCACTACTGAACGTGACCAAAAATTTGCAAAAATGAAAAATATATTGAGGAGATTGCTTAAGAAGTAGCAAAAATTTCTATGGTTCAAGAACAAATGTTATTAATGTTAGATGATATAGCGAGCTTACTCAAAACTGAACAATGTGTCGAGCAATCTCCAGATTGTCCAAATTTCCCCATCCACCTTGAGGAGGAATTTGATAAGTTCGAAAATTTCAGTAAAATGCCAGAGCGTGAAAAATTCCTTGTGAGTAGTGATTTGAGATACTTATATATTTTGTAGACCTAAGAAATACGGAATTATCTTAATAACATTTCATGAAAACTGATTATTGATTATTAGAATTTGCATTTCACCGGCCGAAATTTCAGATCACCAGATTGAAGTCAATAGCGGCCCACACACGACCACTTCGGAGCGAAGGTTTGATGCGCGCCGTTCCAAAATTTCGTGTAAACGTGTTGGTTAGTTTGGTCAACGCTCCAAGGTTAGGCGTTTAACCTTGGCGTGTCGCTCATACGCGGATGCGAGACAGGCTCGCTCTTGTGTGTTGAAATCGAAACGCCTGAATCACGTTAGGCTTATAATAGACGAGCGTGTAAAGCTTGTTTCATACAGACGCGAATCGCGAATTGCGAATAGCGAATAATATTCTGATTGGTCCATTTGAAATCAATATGGCGGCCTGTCAAAATTTTTAATATTTGGCCAAATCGCAAAATTTAAAATTTGGGGGGCGGGAAAATTGGATTGAGTTCAATATATTCGCGCGAATTGTTGTTTTGCTTTTGTTTTCTTGGATTTTTTTATTTTGTACTTGTGTAAACTATTATTGTTATAATCCGTGTCTGACATGGAAAGCAGAGAGGTATGTTGCATTATTCATAGTACGTAAATAATATAGCCAAAATAAACTCAAATGCTTCTTTCTCTGGTTTGATTTTAGGCAGTTGAATGTAGTGAATGTGGAGAAATATGTTTGCTGGAGATATTCCAGTATCACGAATGTACTCTACTGGATGGCGGTACCCAAGATAGTGTAGCCTTCTTAAGTCAACTGGAATCTGAGCCTGAGCCAGAAGATATAAATGAGGACAATTTAGTTGAAAAACTGGCAGAAGCGGTACAGGCTAGAAATGCCTTATGGGACCACACATTGCCTCTGAAAGAAAGGAGTAAAGAAATTAAAGAAAAGATGTGGAGAGATGTATTCAACCAAATTAATGGTTTAGTTCCATTGCACCAGTTGGAAAAAAAATGGAAAAACTTGAAAGATACGTTTTTGAAACATCTGAGGTGAGTGTCACTTCTGTAGCAAAATTGATGTGATAGTATTACCATTTAAGTTCTATTGTATTGATTCAGCTATTATATATGTTTTTAGGACATACAAACCATCAGGATCAGGAGTCAATGACAAAAAAAAGTGGAAACATTTTGACAGCCTTTTCTTTCTGGCGGAAAAGAATGGGCCAAAAAGTACAAAGGGAAACAATTCAGAAAGCGAGTTGATGTCACCAATTAGTGAAAGCAGTAGTACAAAGGACTCTACCCCATCAACATCTGCCAAACGGAAGAGAGACAGTACGTTAACATCTAGTTTTCAGTATTAACCCTCCGGCGGGCGCGCAGCGGCACTCAGTGCCGCAATTTTTCAAAAAACTGTATTTTTTCGTATGTGTGTTTGGTGTATGCCGCTGCCCCCTCAGATATGCAATCTTGAATACTTTTGCCAACGCGTATCCATTGACTGAGATTTTTCACTGGTACCTATCAGTCGACAGCAAAGCGTCAAAGTATTGAGTTCACAATTGCGGTACTCCGGTCCGCAGCGCGCCCGGTCATGTAAGTATCCAATCTCAAATAATTTTTTTTTTCATACCGCTACTGTGGAATTCAATGGAATTATAGTTTTCTCTGATACTATACTATACTTTATATCAATTTCAGGGATAAGAAAATTACGAAAAAAGCACTCAATGCCAGGAAATTGAAAGATATTGTAAATAATTTATTCGATTTTGACGAAGATGAATTTGATTTGGATGATGACATCCAAGACGAGGAGGAGGTTTTTGAAACGCAAATGTATGATAGAGAATCAGAAAAATCAGGAGATGACGATGGGCAAAACTTAGAGTTTATAACTCCAGATATAATTGACCAAATTGTTACCTGCACCAATATGTACATCGAGAGAAAAAACGAGAACATTTTCGAATTTTGTTTGTAAAAGACATAGTACGAACACTGTCAAATGTGACAACTGTCTGTTCTTGCCAGAAGAAGACTTATAATTATGTTGAGGAATCGATATATAGATTAAAAACAAGAATTAAATTTATTATCTAAAATATTTTCATACAATTATTTTTTTGAGTTAAAAAGTTGTAAGCCAAATATATTATGTTATGAAAACCAATAATTGTTCACTTTTAGAACTTATTTTCGCAATATAGTTGAGTTAACCGATCATTTCGGTGTTTTTCTGCTTGCGGTCCTCAGTGCCGCAACGCGCCCGCTAATGGGATTTTACAAAGCGCGCCCGCCGAATGGTTAATATAGAATGGCCGTTCAAACAATGTATTGACATCTAAGAAGCTGTATTTTAAATTTCAGATGAAACTAATGAGTTGTTGCTTGGCATATTAAAGGAACCAGCACCACAAATTCCTCCAGTGCAACAGCTGTCACCAGTGCTTTTGACCATACAGTCAGTGTTGGACAAACTTCCTACAAGAGTACGGATGAAAGCTGAAATTGAAATGTTGAACAAGGTTTATAGCTTATACGACCTGTACTCAACAGAATAAGTCGTTTCTAATTTTTTTACTAATCATTTATGTTTTATTTTTATGTGTAGTTATTGCAGTGTTCATTCCCAAAACAGTTTAAGCTAGATTTGTTATAAATTAAAATATATAGTCTGTCTCGTAAATTAAATTATTTCATATCCAGTTATATTCACCACTCTAAAAACAAAATTATATGAATATATGAAAACCCTTTATTCTAGACATATTTTCTTTATACAATGGTAACAACTGTTTTACCTTTTTTTATTTCTTTATTTTTACATTTCTAAAAATGTAATGTCTTCAGTATTTAACATAGACGTGTAGTCTGATGAAACCAGAAGTGAAATTGAATTTTTATTAGACTACTTGGTAATAAAACTACATATCTTCTAAAGCAAGGCTGCTCAACCCCAGGCCCGCGGGCCACAGTGTGGCCCGCGAAAGATTTTTAAATGGCCCGCGCAAGTAAGTTTTGAAATACGCACCAAACTCAAAAATCCCGCCAAATTGCCTGCCGCGAAGGAACGTAGTGTAGGTACCTACACTACGCACGACGGACAGTCTTCGACCCCGCCCGCGCAATACCGTGTCATTATGGTTCGAGAAACGATTGAGTGCGTACGTGTTACCTATAGTTTAACTGACTGTTAAATGTGAAGTTGTTTGTGTTGATGAGTAACTGGCCCATATATTTTGTCAATTTCGTGATTACATTGGCTGTCAAAGGTAGGTATGTTATTCATTATTTATGTTTACATACTACTTAGGTACCTACTTATTTTGAAAGTTTAAACAAAATGTGGTCTGTTTCAGTATGGCTCACAGCAAACCGAGTACTTCAAAATCAACAGAGAACTATCGTGTTTTTCATGATGAATGGGAAAATAAATATTGTTTTACTGAAAGCAAGGCACGTAATACTACATGTTTACTTTGCTTCGCTACAGTAGCTATCACAAAAAAAAATAATTTAGAAAGGCATTATAAGCAAAATCATAATACTTTTGAAAAAGACTACCCTGTTGGTAGTGCTATCAGAGACGATTTTTAAAAGGAAAAGAAACGGGAACTATTTAACCAACAGAATATTTTTGTTAAAAGGCACGACGAGCTTGAATCCATGGTCAAAACATCTTACGAGATTTCTTTGCTCTTAGCCAAAAAGAAGAAATCATTTTCCGACGGAGAAATTGTTAAAGAGGCTTTAACGATCTTTGCACAAAATTGTGATGACAAACATGTCAAACCTAAAGCTGACAGTGTTGACCATTTCCCCACACTAAAACATTTGAAAGAGGAGCTTAATATTGATTCTGTTAATTATTCTAAATATCAATCCAAAATTCAATGCTTATCACAGTCGTTTGAGAAGAGATTTTCAGACTTTGAAAGCAAAAAACAAAATATACAAATTTTTATAAATCCGTTTATAATAAGTTTGGCGGACATAGTTGGTTATCCGGCCAATATTCAGTTGGAACTCGTTGAACTGCAAAATCATGATACGTTAAAAAACCTTTTTGCCAACAAATTGTCTTCGAAAGCACAAAATTCTTCAGAAGATTTTGCAGATTTCTGGAAATTAGTACCAAAGGCAGAATTTCCAGCCATAACTGACCTGGCGTTACAGTTTTTAAGTAGTTTTGGATCCACATATGTGTGTGAAAAGGTTTTTTCAGACCTTAATTATGTAAAAAATAAATACCGCACATCCTTAACTGAGCAACATATTTATGACTTGTTGTTGCTATCAACATCGGATTTGTCGCCTAACATAAGTAAATTTTTAAAAGACAAACAATGGCAGAAATCACATTAATTGCAGCAATGACTTATTGTAGTTCTACATTTGAGAAGATACATCCTTATATTGAATTTTCTTATTTTATTTAGCTGCTAAATTTTAGCATATGATACTTTCTGCTTGTTCGTGTGTATTATTGCCTAATAAACAATAATTTAATTTCTTAATATTGGGTTTTATTGCGCATATCGATCCTGAGAATAATTGAAATACTTAATAATTGTAAGTGGCCCGTCATGAAGGTGGTGAATCCACCGTTTGGCCCTACTGTTAAAGAGGTTGAGCAGCCTTGTTCTAAAGTCTTGAATTGAATTAAATTATAAATTTAAAAATAATTTATACAATTTATTTAGCCCATTGTGGTTCAATTGGTGCAGTATGCATAAAATAATTGCTTAGCAATGACCGCACAACACTGGCTCCTCGAGTATAGGCATTCCCTCCCATTCTTCCTGCACCAACTAATCCATCTGTAACGTCGTTTCTCCATTCTCCAGGAATAATATCTCCTGATTCAGTTTCCCTGTCTACATAATTAAGAGGGCAATATTTTTGATTGTCAACTTTTTGGGTATCCGATATTTTCAAAAAATTATGCAAAGAAACAAGTGCCCCCACCATGTTTTCTGTTGTTTCTACTTTTGCAATAATTGGCCTTTCTAGAATTCTCCACTTTGCCACTAAGATACCAAAAGTGTTCTCTATGACCCTTCTAGTACGACTTAATCTGTAATTGAAAAGAACTTTGTTGTTATACATAAAAAATATAATATTAGCCATTTATCTACGGAATTAATTCAGTGGACCTATCAACTTACCTGTAGTTGAAAACCCTTTCATTTTGTGGGAGGAAGTTTCCAGGATATGGCCGCATTAAATTTATTCCGAAAGGGAATGCTGCATCTGCAACAAAACAGTATGGAATTGGCTCATCAGTATCGGGTAGTTTTCTTGGCGGAGGCAAGCTAATGGCATTTGAAAAAAATTGTTTTCCAAAATTACTGTTGCGAAAAACCCCTCCATCACTTTGCCTTCCTTTAGCACCAATGTCAACTACAGTGAAGCAATAATGTGCATCACAAACTGCCAACAATATAATGCTAAAAAAGTCCTTATAGTTGAAATAATCAGATCCTGTACTTGGTGGAGCCTTAAAACGAAAAAAAAATAATGTTAAAGAAGAAAACCAAGGAAATATCTATAGATACCTACTTGTATTCTGACATGTTTGCCATCAATAGCACCCACACAGTTGGGAAAATTCCATTTTGTTTCAAAATCATCAGCAATTTTTCTCCACTGATTTTCTGTAGGTTGTGGTAGATAGTCAAGTTTTAGTGCTTCCCATATAGCTTTACATGTATCTTTAATGATGCAAGAAACAGTACTTAGTCCTAATCTATACAAGTATGAAACACTTCTCATACTTATACCTGCTGCTAAATATCTAAAACAAAACAGATCCTACTGACAAAAGTGAAACACAAATAAAATAAGAAAGGAGAAAGTAGAAGAAAGCGTAAAATACTTACCTAAGGGTCACAGATACCATTTCTCCAGGTGAAATTGGTTCCCGAGAGTGATACATTTTATATATATATGGGGTCACTTTTTCTACTAAAACATCAAAATCATGTTTTGACATCCTATGAAAATTTCTAAATTTTGTTTCATCTTTGGACCGCATTTCTTGAACTAAATTATGATACGCCCCTTGCTGCTTCCTTAATTTAAAAATTTCGCAAGTTCCAACTGACCGATATATTTTATTCTGTCTTTTTTTTAATAATAAATAAGCAGCGATTTTACGTCTTCGTTGCCACTGAAATAAACTTAAGGAATACGCATCCATTGTTATTGAATACAAACTCTTGATGTCTTCTCTGTATGTCTCAAAATCAACAAAAAATCAACAAACATCAATCAGCTGGCTAATCTACCGACATAACCTTAGCTAAATCGGCCACTTTGTCAATGTCAATTGTCAGAATATGTCATGTCATAAGTCACTTATCGCCACATTAGAAATCTGAAAAAAAGTAAATATCCCCAAACATATCGCAAGTATATGAAATAGTCCAAACTGGAGAATTATTTTCCTGCGAATTCGCTATTCGCAATTCGCGTCTGTATGAAACAAGCTTAACACGCTGCGTGCAGAATGCCGCGTGTCCTCCGCTGGAATGGATAGTTCATATTTAAATTGAAATAAATACACAAGCGTTGAGCACGCTCATATCCGCTCGCCGAACGCCGGTGTTTGCGTGCTCTGCGCGTCGTGTCAAAAACGCCGTCCATGGGATACATTATGTACTATGCACACGGATACACAAGCAGATATTTTACGCGGACAAGTATACTCCCCTCCACAATTACATTTTTATGTTAGACCTTCGTCATTTCATCTCGGGAAGCAGGCAGTAGTGTTCACGTTATTTACGCTCCTGTATTCCTAGCCACACAATGTTCGACACTGAAAAATTTATCGTAGAGGTGGAGAAAAGACCAGCACTTTATGACCAGTCTTTAAAAGATTATGCTAATAGGGACCAGAAAACGAAACTGTGGAATGAAATTGGCAACGAAGTTTATGAAAACTGGAATGAATTAAGCGATGAGGAACGAAACAAAATAGGTAAGTCACGTAATTTTTTAATAATATAAACATTACTTATGAATTATATCAAATTCTATTATATTGCCATGGAACTGCTCCCGACGAACTATTAAAGTAGGCCTTAAATTCATTTCCAACTGTGATTCCTGAAGACTGTCCTCCTGTTCCTCGAGCTGCTATATCTTCCATTGAGTCGGTCAAAGTATCATTGAAATCATAACCATCTCTTCTTCTGACATAATTATGTAAGACACATGCAGCTTTGGTAATATCTACGGCAAACTGTTCATTAACCAATAATCCTGTAAGAAATATTCTCCATTTATGTGCCAATATACCAAAGCTGCATTCTACCATTCTTCTGGCTACAGTTAATCTGTAATTGAAAATTTTCTGACTATCATCGAGGTTAGCTCGTGGGTTTGGTCTCAGTACATGTTCTGATAGTCCGAAGGCCTCATCAGCAACGAATACAAATGGTAATGTTGGCTTGTGAGTGTTAGGAAGGGGTTTACTTTTCGGTAGTTCAAGTTGTCTTTTCTGTAATAGCTTCCCAAACACAGAGTTTTTAAAAATATTGCTGTCTGATTCTCTACCGTAAGAACCTACGTCGATAGCGGTAAAACAATAATTAGCATCTGCTACAGCTAACAGAACTATTGAAAAATATTTTTTATAATTAAAATATTGACTTCCCGTATTCCTCGGACACATAATACGGATATGTTTGCCGTCTATGGCACCTAAACAATTAGGGAAGTAACATTTTTCATAAAACACATTTGATATCTCCATCCAATTTTCTTTAGTTGGCATAGGCATTTCTCGTGGTTGAAGAATTTCCCAAATAACCTTGCATGTTTCCTCCACAATATTTCCAATAGTTGACTTTGCTACATGGAAATGATATTCTAATGTAGAAAAACTTGAACCTGTTGCCAAATATCTGAAAAAAAAAATGTTTCAGGAAAAGAGCTACAGACGAAATGGAAATCCATACGGGATCATTTCAAAAAAGAGGTGGCATTGGAAACTAAACTAAAGAGTGGACAAGCAGCCAAATCCAAAAAAAAGTATATATATTACGACCAGCTACTGTTCCTGAGAACACACATCACGAACAGACAAACATCATCAAACTTTAAAGAACAGGATCTTGACGAAAATGCAGAACATAATCCAGGTAATAGCCCAGAACAGGAGGCTGGTTCATCAGAACCCAACACAAAAAAAGGGCACGTAAGCGAAAGGAAATATCACAATCTTCAGAAATAAAAGAAATAACAGATATTTTATCAGAAAGCGTAGCTCTACAAAAACAAGACAAGGCTGGAGATCGCATGGGAAACAAAGCATTTTTAATGTCGTTGTTACCTCTCATGGACAATATGCCTCAAAATCAGTTAATTGCAATTCGCTGTAAAATTATGGAAGTATTCCAGATTGTTAGTTCTACACAAAATATGCCATCATATGCAGCTCAAAATCAATATCATACATCCTATTCCAGCTCGTTTTCCAACAATATTTGGGAAGCACCTTATCCAGCCACCTATAATTATTCACAACCCCAGACCTCTCGGCAATCTATATTTACTACACAGCCACCATCAGTCATTGCAGCTCCAACTCCATCGCCTGGACAGCATCTTGCAAGCCCTTCAACTAATTCAGAAGAAACCCAAATGAGTGAAAGTAGTAGTCTAATAGACTTATATTAATCAATTCAGTTTACTTTTATAAAGTTTCAGTTCATTATATTTTATTTTTTAAGAATTATAAGAAGGAAAGTTTTAATAAAGTTGTACTTACCTCAAAGTAATGACTAATCTTTCTGTTGGGCCTATCGAGCTTCTCATAACAGTATCATTTTTCTTCAACCTATCTTGTGTTAGTGACAACAGCTCGTCAAAGCTCTTAATTGACATGCGATAATAGGAAAAGAACTTTTCCGGATATTTTCTGTGATCCGAAAATTTTAAATGAAAATGTCCTGTTTGAAGTCTAGTACTGATGAGTGGATGTACCCACCAACGACGATGTCTACGTTTCCGTTTTTTCAACAGTATGCACAATGCTGCAACACAACCAATTTGCACAGGGTCCATTTTGATACTGACTGTATCTGCCGTTTCGTGAAACTTCACACGCCAAAAACATGCACGTGTATTCAAAAGCTGGCGGGGCGGAGCGTGCGGCATGCGGCGTGTTGTACGCTCGTCTATTATAAGCCTTACAGTACCCAAATTGTTGTTGCTTTCTCTTGAAAAATTATGAGTGATACACGGTAAGTAGCAATTATGTTTCTTGTTATTTTAACTTTGGTATCGTCTATCCGCATATTTGCCGTGCGTTATAGCAATTACTTTTATTTTAGATACCTTCCAAAAGACCTTTTAAAAAAATTTATTGAAGTATATAAAGAGCATCCAGCATTATGGAAGATTAAGAGTGAAGAGTATACAAATAAAAACTTAAAAAACAATGGATACGATGCACTAATTAGTGTTTGTAAAGATTTTGAACCAAATGTTGATCGCGATTGGGTTAGTAAGAAAATTCAATCTTTAAGAGGAGCATTCAGGAAAGAACTCAAAAAAATCGAACAATAACAACGAAGTGGATGGTCGCCAGAAGATATATACGTTCCTACATTATGGTATTTTGAACTTCTTCAATTTACTATGGACCAAGAATTACCTAGTGACTCATTAGACAATATTTGCAGTCCAAACAGCAACGAGACTTATGAAAGTTTGGATGAAAGTATTGCTGAAACAGACAATAATATGGTAAATAGAGAAGCTGGTGCATCTGTAAGTAAAAAGTATCATTTATTTTAAATATGACATTGGGAAAACTTTCAACATATTTGTAAATATTTAGGTTTTATGCTCTTCCTAAATGTATCATTCTATCTTGCCAAGAAACTTTGCCTTTGTCTATAAAGTATCTTAAATAACTTTCTCTAGTTTGTTTGGCTTCCACCAATACATTTTTTATAGCATATTTTTCTAATGGTGTAAGCTGATTACTTTCTTGCCTCCATTCACCTTCTTCTACAATACAATTTTCCGTATTTTCCTTATCAAATGTATTGGCAGTTACATAATTTGTGCTATGTCTTTTTAAAAAGTTGTGTAAAACACAAATAGTCAGAATTATATGTCTTACATTTTCCACCTTTACATTAATCGCGGTGTGAAGGATTCGAAATCTTGCTGCTAAATGGCCAAATGCATTTTCAGCTACATTTCTAGCTCTTGACAGCCGATAGTTATATATCCTTCTTTCATAAGTAAGGTCTTTTTGTGCATAGGGTTTAGGCAAGTGTTTATTTAGTGCAAATGCTTCATCACCTATAAATACATAGTTCAGATTTGCCGACGTTTCAGTATTATCGGGTAAATTTAATGTCCCTTGCTTAAGACGTTCATAAAACCTCGTATATTCTATTATCCCTCCGTCCGATAATCTTCCATTTTTTCCGACGTCGACGAATATAAACTCGTAATCGGCGTTTACCAGTGCCATAAGTACAACACTATAAAAATGTTTATAATTGTAGTATGATGCTCCAGAACCCGGAGGAGGTACAATTCTGATGTGTTTTCCATCAAGAGCGCCTCCACAGTTAATGAACTGCCATTTATCCTCAAATCTTTTAGAAATAGCCTCCCATTCCTCTTTTCTTGTTGGAAACTAAAGAAAAATTTTTTGTAGTCACTTCCTGGAGAGAATTAGTCAGGAATAGCAAAAACAAATAATACTGGCAATACTGGCAATATTCCGAAGAAGAGAAAAAAATGACAGATGAAGAAACGCAAAATGTCTTAAAAGCTTGCACATCTGCTTTGACCCAGGAAGAGAAGCTTGATGAATTTGACGCAGTTGGAGCAAATGTAGCAGCTAAACTGAGGCGCATGACACCAGCACAGCAAATATTTGCTGAAAGAATAATTCAAAAAGCCCTCACAAAGGGTCTTCTGAATAAACTTACAGAAAATTCTGATATTCTTGATTTTGCCCCTTATGCCTCATCATACACGACACATTCGTCAACTCCACTACCCCAGGTTTCTCCGGTAGATTCTGTTGATGCTGGTGTACCTCTTCGCAACTATTATCAACATTTACAGTTGTAATAATTATAATAACTGATAATAATAAACTGTTTACCTTTAAAAAATCTTTTCCTAATTGCTTAATTACAATTTTGCACGTCTCTGGAATTATATAGCCTAACGCCTGTGGTGAAATCGCCGTAGAAAACTTCAGATCTTCATATGATCTCCCAGTGGCTAAAAACCTTAAGGTTGCCATCAAACGTTCTTCTGGAGAAATGGAACTTCTCATTATGGTATCTTGCTTCCGTAAATATGGTTCAGTTAACCTTAATAAGTATTGAAACGTGTCACAATCCATTCTTAAATAGTTACGAAAATCATACGGACTGTTTTCTCTGAGTTCGTTTAAAAGAGACATATGACTATATGTGGATCTCTGTAATAACCATTGCTTTGCCCAAGTAGAACGCTCTCTGCTTTGTTTTTCTATATATTTAGTATAATAAGCAAATAACATACCGCAAACAATTGCTTTTTTCCTTTTTTGGTTATTTCTTTTCGACAACATCATAAGCACGGTACACACTACGCTCCAAAGTTTTAAAATTTCTAAAACGCCACGAGCCACTCTAAACCTTAAATGTTTGGAAACTTCTACCCAACTAACCAGCACTCTTGAACGTGACAGTCCAAACTGTCACATCAGGAGCGAGATACATTTCTGTACGTTAGTGGGCAAGCCACACTCTTGAGTGTATCGATCAAGAGTGAGGTTCTGGAACGCCACATGCCTTATGTGCGCTCCGAAGTGGTCGTGTGTGGGCCGCTAATTAGTGGCAATTCTCCAGAAGATCATACAAGGAGGATTTTAGGATTCATTTCAAGCAACGAGCTAGCGTGCCTTTGTAATCGGCAAGGAAAATAAAAAGGCGTTCAAGTACACAAAGGTGATCCAGCTGATTTATGGTATGATCATTTTCATTTTCCCTATTTCATAATAACGATTTTGATAAATTCGGTAAAATTCTATTTATCGGGCGCCACCTGATTTTCGAAAAAAAAAATTTAACTTACGTATTTCGGTCTCCTGAACAAAAAATTCTTATAAGAATTTTGGCGGTCTCAACTAGTTTCGGAGATACGGCCCTATTTTTGGTGGATTGGGGGCACTATCTGACACACTATTATACACCAACGTAAACACTCAAAATGCCTCCTTCTCCTCAACAATACCATCTACACACCCCAATTCACCCGTTTCACCATTTTCTTTCAATTGGAAACGGCACTATTTATCAAAAATTTCGCCCTTTTCTGGAAGTCAACAAATAAGACGAAATCCGAACTTATCCCGGTACCGGCTACTAAATTTGACAGCAAAATGTTTAGAGGATTTGTCATGTTAGGTTGGTATTATTGCAGTCTGCAAGCAATAATCGTCAATTTTTCAAATTCAAAGGCGACTCGATTATTTTTTCTTACCATGCAACTTTGTAATTGTTGAAGTTCGTAAACCTTTGAAATATTCAGAATGATGAAGCTAATTGAATTAACGACGCTCGTTCAGAATAAAACGGCATTTATCAATTATTTGATAATGATGGGTATTTTTGCCGTATCAATGCGATGTCCTGATTGGCTGCAGAATGCTTGTTGAATAAAGATAATTTGCAATATCGGTGTTGCAAGAGACGCGGTACCATCACAAAAAATAAAAATAACACTAGACAAGTCAGATGTAGCTTCAAGAAGTCCGCAAGAGTTGGAACATTTTTCAAAGGGAATATTGGTCTCCAGAGGATGGCTCTTGTCATTGAATTACCCCATCCGCGAATCCATTCCATGCAAAGGGTGCTGAGTTTGAGTTTGGGTGCTATTGTGGATTGGTCTAACTATTGTAGAGAGGTAGGTGAATTGTTTGAAAACCAAGGGCATTCTTTGTAATCTTTCTTTGTAGGTTTGCATGAAATGGACGGATGATAATCTTTCCAGACTTGGCGGAATTGGCAAGACCGTGGAAGTGGATGAAGCCAAGTTTGGAAGGAGAAAGTACAACCGCGGAAGGGTAATTGAAGGTCAATGGCTATTTGGTGGCATCGAGAGAGAGTCTCGCAGAATATTCATTGTTCCAGTAGAGAATAGATCTGCTGAGACTCTCGTCGGTATCATCAAAAAATGGATTGAGCCTGGGACGACAATAATGTCAGACTGTTGAAAGTCCTATGACAGGTTGGAAGAAGAAGGATTCCAACATCTGACGGTCAACCATTCATATAATTTTGTCGATCCCGACTCTGGTAAAAACGTTAAGAATCATGTTAAACGTTATTACTTATGGAAATTTTAATTTTCAGGAGACAATACTCAATCCATCGAAAGATTGTGGAGATATATTAGAGGACATATTCCGAAATATGGGATGAGGAAGTTCCATTTTCAAGGGAATATTGCGGAATATGTCTTCGAACGAATAATTGAAAAGAATTTAAACATTTCTGGATACCACAAAAGGAATGTATTGAATTTTTACAAAATATTAACCATATTGTCGTGAATTTCATTTATTAGTAGGTGATAAGAATATATTTGATTAAAAGTTAATTTGAGATGTATCTCGACGATTTCCATTCAGGGTTTCATAACAATTATGGAGTAGGCATTTGATGAAATATCGATCTTCTCTTTCCCTTCCGAACTCATCATAATCCCAGTAATTGTATAAATTTTTTATAGTTAGGTAATGCTGATCCATGACCGTCACCCCTTTTATTCTGACAAGAAATCTAAAAAGCATCTTGTGCTCTCTAACTCCATTCAGGTAGAAAAAAAGCAAATTTTGACCCTTTCTGCATATTTGAATATGGGTGAACTCAACACATTTATTATAAAATCAGGCCACATTTGCGAATGTCCAACGATATCTTGAATAAGCCATAAAGCGTCATCTGAAAGTTTGCATTTTTTTCAATTAATTTATTAATGTATATAATAATTATATATACTTGGTTTATATTCCGGCTCGTACGCTTTTTTCAACATGGTTCTGATATCCATCTCAATAAAATGTTGATTTCACCAGTAAAGCAATAAAATGAATTATTGATATAATAATTGAGAAATTATTCGTTTACGTTTGAATATGAATAGTTGACGTTGGCAGTGACTGATTTCCAAGAAACCAACCTGATAAATGAGTTTGGCAAAATTTTTTTCCTAACTCGCAAAAGAAATTATTCAATCAGCATGGTTTTTGTATTTTTTAGCGCCTGTCGTAAAGAAGGGAGAATTGTTCGGGAAAAAGAGTCGTATTCAATTAAAAATTGGTGAAAACTACTTAATTCGGGTGTGCGTACGTCGTGTCGGTCTTAGGGCACATCTTAAGGCACGCGTTTCTATCGCAGAAAAAAAGAATATCAAAATGCATATTTTTTTTCATCTATTCGACGTACGCATACCCGAATTCAGCCGTTTTAAATTATATTTTATTGAATACGGATCTTTTTCTCAAAAAATTCTCCCTTCTTCGCGACAGACTCAGAAAAATAAGGCGAGTTCTAAAATTCAACAGTAACTTCCATCAGTTCTATCACTGATGGCTCTCTCTCTGTTTATGATGTACCATAAACAGAGAGAAAGGCACAGAGATAGAACTGATGAAAGTTACTGTTTTGCTGTCAAATTTAGTAGCCGGTACCAGGATAAGTTCGGATTTCGTCTTATTTGTTGACTCCCAGAAAAGGGCGAAATTTTTTATAAATAGTGCCGTTTTCAATTGAAAAAAGGGGGAAACGGGTGAATTGGGGTGTGTGCATGGTATTGTTGAGAAGGAGGCATTTAGAGTGTTTACGTTGGTGTATATTAGTGTGTCAGATAGTGCCCCCAATCCACCAAAAATAGGGCCGTATCTCCGAAACTAGTTGAGACCGCCAAAATTTTCATAAGAATTTTTTGTTCTGGAGACCGAAATACGTAAGTTGAAATTTTTTTTTCCGAAAATCAGGTGGCGCCCGATAAATAGAATTTTACCTGAAAGGGTTTTAAAAGGTTATGTTTGTATTTTCAGGAATAATTCAGTGGCCCCTATAAATCAACTGTTATGCGCTTTACGGTACTATGCTACCGGATGTCACCAACAAACCATAGCAGATATTAGTGGGATCAGCAAACCAACAGCACAAAGAATGATTTATCGGTTCAGTGCTGCTATTTCTAGACTTCGCCCCTTGCATTTTGGATTTCCAGTAACAGCAGAAGAAATACGGAGATCTCAGAAAGATTTTAACAGAATTGCAAGCTTTCCTCGTGTAATTGGTGCGATTGACTGCACTCGTGTTAAAATATCATCACCAGGTAACAAACACTTTTGTTGTAAGAAAATACTTCAGCTAAACGTATCGTTTTCAATTGTTGGAGTTGGCAATGCTGAGCTCTTTCGATGCAGAAAAAACTTCTTCTCCATCAATGTACAGGCTATTTGCAATGCCAAACTTGAATTTTTAAATACTATAGCTCGTTGGACAGGAAGTACCCATGATTCACAGATCCTTAGCAATTGCTATCGGAAAGCTATGTTTGACAATAACAGGTATGATAATTCTGTACTTGTGGAAGATGCTGCGTACAGTTATACAAATTACATGATGACTCCATTCGATCACTGCCGAAATGAATCTGAACAACTGTACAATGGGTCACAAATCAGGACTAGGAATACTGTGGAACGAATGTTTGGAATTTGGAAAAAGAGATTCCCAGTCCTAGCTTTGGGTATACGGGTGAAACTTGAAAAGGTTTTTCCTATTATTGTTGCAACATCAATTTTGCACAACATATTAAGACGAAGGAGAGAACCTGTGCCTCCATTTGAGCCTGAGTTTGAAGCAGGACTCCCAGCTGCCTGGGACATAATCTCAAATCAAGGTAATATGGAACAAAATCAGCTACCTGCTGCTCAACATCAACAAAATGTCATTGGTCGTGAAAGAAGAGCAACTGTTGAACAAGGTGGGTGTTATGATATATGTGCTGAGCAAAGAAATTGATATACATTTTGGTTACAGGCTTGCTGCTCTAGAAAGGCAACGTGGAGGTGATGAAAGGAGAGATCAAGCATATGGTCATGCACCGGATGACCCTGAATGATTCTGTGCATATGTAATTCTGGCCAAAAATCAGGCCCTTTGATTTTGTCACATCTGTGATCAAACAATGAATGTAATATATCATACCCCACTTGATGGATTAAATTTCAATATAAATAAACTGAAATAATATATTCAACCAGAAAAAGTAGTTTTATTGAAAAGTTTGAATTTTCATGTAATATTCACAACCATGATTGAGTTTTAATGAACTTAAATGCACTTAGGTATAAAAAAAACAATGGTCGATTAAAGCATATTTTATAATCAATAGTGGTGAAAAAACAAATCATAATTTCACATTGAAATAAATGTCGGTTTGGAATGTGAAGTTTTTCATTTATTTACAATGGTCGATTAAAGCATAAATAGTGGAATAACAAATTAAAATTTCACATTGAAACCAATAAAATTTCACGTTGGGATGTGTATTGTTTTTCATTTATTTCGTTTTCTATTTTCTTTCAATTCGATCAAGAGGAGTCATGTTTTAATTCTCTCCTGCCTCAACTGTTCTCAAAATCTCTTGCATCATGAAGGGTTTTTTTTCTGGCTTCAGCCAACTCCTCATTCTTTGTGCCCTTTCAGATGGACGCGTATTGGTACGCGCGCGTATCAAGGTCACGCGTATGACTACGCGTCGTTTTAATTTCACATGAAGCGTACCGCCTACCGCTGACGGCAGTAAAAAAAAGAACATGCAAGAGGAAACATCTAGCGTTATTGCCATTGCTGCATATCTTTTAATAAAGCGTAAACAAAAGAAAAAGATATGGGTACACCCCATTGTTGAAAAGCGATTACTTAAAGGTGCATTCGTTACAATGTATTCGGAATTACGTGAACATCCAAAAAAGTTCTTTAATTATTTCCGTATGTCAATAACAACGTTTGATGAATTACATAGTAAGATAGAAAATAATTTGAAGCATCCAAATGTGGTTCGACTGTCAATTTCAACAAGGGAAAGGCTATGTGTGACTCTAAGGCAAGTAAAAATTTACTATATATTTATTTTTTCTATATTTATTAGTATCATGTCATTCGCAAAAGTATGATAAATAGTGTGATAAAGTGGTGTCGAATAAAATGAGAAAAGCATATGGGTTTTGCGTATGTACACTAATATACTATTTGTATTTGTTGTATTATTAGAAGTATTTAACAAAATTTTAAAAGGAAATAGAAAATCAGAGAAGCAGACTACAACTGTCTATAATCATTAAATTCATTCTCATTATCACTAAGAACAGTATTTTGATAGGGAGGTGCAGGAGAATGTATAGGAATCGATATATAACTTCCAGATGAGGGTGGAACCGCGGGCGTTACTTATCTTACTCATTTAGATCTAAACTTGTCTCCAAAAATTTCAAATTCTCGTAATAAATATATTTACTCAGCTTCTTGGCCGCTGAACCACTCTTTGAAGTATTCCCTTTACCGCGGCATCGTATAAATGCATCTCTGGATGTTTTCCATCGTTTTTGCAGTTTTTCCACTTTAAAGAAAAAGGAGATATTTTATTATAAAATATTTATTTCAGGTACTCAGCAAGTGAGAATACTTTCACGGATTTACACTATTCATATAGATAGGTACAATGAATTTTGTACTGTTATCTGGAATCAACTGAAAAACGAGTTTATGGAAATGCCATCTGAAGAAAAATGGGATGAGATATCTATGGAGTTTGAAATACGTGCCAATTTTCCCAATTGCATCGGAGCCGTTGATGGAAAGCATGTAAGAATAATCAAGCCAATAAAAAGTGGGTCGCTGTGTTTCAATTACAAACACTTTTTTCTGTTCTTTTGTTGGCAATTTGTGATGCAAACTATTGTTTTACTTTTATTGATGTTGGGGCATATGGCAAGTTTTCGGATTCGACAGTATTCAAAAGTGGATCTTTCATGAAAAAACGATAATTCTTTGAATATTCCTATTGGAAAATCATTACCTGGATCTGACGACACTAAATTGCCATACGTAATAGTGGGTGATGAAGCTTTTCCGTTAACGAAACAATTATTACGTCCATATGCAAGAAAAAATCTTAATTATAAAAAAAAGATATTCAATTATAGATTAACCCGTGCTAGAAGGTATATCGAATGCTCATTTGGAATACTTTCAAATAAGTTGAGAATATTTCACAGACCACTAAACGTTGAAATTTCTCTTGCGGTGAAAATAGTAAAGGCTTGTTGTATTTTACACGATGTGGTTCGATTAAGAGACGGTTTTAAATTTGAAGATACATTAACAGTGAACGGATTTCTGGATACTGCACAACCAGTATTATCTCAAAAACCTGTTATTAGCAATACAGTTAGAGACGTAGTTGCAAATTATTTCATAGGTAATGGAAAGGTTTTTTGGCAAGATAGTAAAATACATTAAATCTGAGCATATAAGTTTTTGTATTTGAATACCAGAAGCTATGGTAATAAAAATATTGTATACTCACATATCTGTTTTTTTTCTGCCTATGATAAATTATTGAAACCATCAATTAAACTTATTCCTACATATTCCTAAGATTTTTGCCTTAGGTCTCTGTTTTTGTACTCGTCGTTTGAAACATTCCACAAATTGGGTCTCTGTTCGACTTCTCCAATAAGACGTTCAGTATCAATATTATTATAAGCCATTTTCTGTTTTCCAGAAACAAAATAGTATTTGTCGGTAACGGCAACTATGAACACAGATAAAAGACAGTACGCGTCGTACCGTCTGAAAGCAACTGATTGATCCGTGCAATGTGAGCCTCGCGTTCCTAGGCGGGGCGCACGGGCATTGTCGACACCCGCGCGCCAGAATAAACGCGCGCTCACAGCCATACGCTCTACGCGTCCATGTGAAAACTTACATTTGAGGGCCGGTTTTTCAATATAATAATAATTTGTAAGATAACTATCCTCAAGATGAATATATCTTCAAGATAAACTCAAGGATAAACATAGAACAGTTTTTCAATCGTCAAAAGTTCTGCAAGATAAGAATCTTGAAGTTGAGCAAAGTTGGCTACACTGCGTGATGAAATTAAGGAAATTGGTTGGTTCCTACCTTATTAGTTCCGTGACCAAAAAATTATTCGAATTCAAATTAGAAATTTTTTTAAATGAATTTTATTGATAATTTCAATATATTAGAAAGTGATGAGGATGAAGGCATTATGGAATTCTTAAACCATGAGAGAAGGCCCTATGTAGTGAGAGAACGAACCGACAATTTTGAAAAATACGATGACCTCGATTTTTTTGCCAGATTTCGGCTCAGGAAAGAAACTGTTATTTTCGTTCTTGCTTTGATAGAAGATCATTTGGAATTTAAAACAGACAGGTATGGATAAATGTTCAATGAATAGAAGTGAATACATGTCATAATTTCTCTCATATTTTCAGAAATAGTTCTATTAGGCCCATAGATCAACTTCTATTGGCTTTGCGTTTTTACACAACAGGGAAATTCGTCACATGCTCTGCAGATTTCTTGAATGTAAGCAAAAGTAATGCAAGTCAAATAATAAAGAGGGTTTCAGGAGCAATAGCATCCCTTGCACAACATGTTATAGAAATGCCATCTAATGAAAATGAAGAATCCAGAATGCCCAACAAAGTTTTTTCCAAAGAGCTCGGATTCCAAGAGTCATTGAAAGTATTGACTGCACTCATGTTGGCATTCTTTCACCAGGTGAGCTATATTTTATTTCATTCGATCATTTCTGAGAGTATAATTTTAGGTGGACCCATGCTGTGTTGTGTTTCGAAATAAAAAGGGATATTTTTCAATCAATGTCCAAACAGTATCATCAGAGAATCTCAAGATATTAGATATTGTTGCACGGTGGCCAGGATCAGCACACGACTAACACATTTTTAATAATTCAAGTTTAAAAAGAAGATTCCTCAATCAGGAATTCAGAAATGCACTTCTTGTGGGCGATTGTGGTAACACTAATACAAATTACCTCATTACTCCACTGATTAACACAACTACTGATGTTGAGGAGCTATATAACGAGTCTGTTATAAGGACTAGAAACCCAGTCGAAAGGCAATACGGTATCTGGAAGAGAAGATTTCCAGTACTTGTTCTCAAAATGAGACTTAAATTAGAAACATCTTTGAAAGTTATAGTAGCTACTGCAGTACCATTGAGCCATATGCGAGAACTACTGGTGAAGTCATTACAATAAAATAAGTCGATAAAGACACGAAGTTATTGAAGAAACGAACAGTTGGTGAAATGCTTAAAGAAGTTAAAAAATGGCCTGACGAAAATACGACCCCTAAAACGCCAAAAAGGCTAGGATCAGCCTTCCATCGGTGGTTACAAATAAATGTATTGCAATTTCAGAAGCCAAAGCGAACAGCTGTAGATATATAGATAGACTTTATTGTATTTGGAGAATTTTACATCTCATTACAAGAGGTTCGATATATGCAGTTGAATAGTATTTTTTCACAATTTCTCGATTTACAGCTAATTCATGAAAATAAGAGGAACAAAATACTGAAGAGGTACAAAGTTTTCAACACTTCATTCATTCAACGCATAATATTAATAAGTGCACGAGCAAGAACAGATAAAGCAGAAATGTTTCCTGGGTCTAATAATGACACCGGGTCATTGAAAGAATTTAGATTGAAGAAAAAATTACAGTTTCTTATTCCATTGTACATAGGACATCTAGAAGTAGGCGAAAAACAGACTCATTTTCATTCATATTGCAGAGGGAACACATTTCTGTTGAATGAGTTTTACCTTGGTACGTGATTTTCAACCGATTCAGTGCACACAGGTGTGGTTCAGTAAAAATTGCAAAATCAAGTCGATATGGTGTCTTACGCAGTGTGCGCACTGAAAAATCTAAAATCCAGGAGGGGGGCGCCCGTCCCCCCTTGCTCTCAAGAAACGAACGGCGCCCTCGATGACGAAATTATCAGAATCTCTGCATTGCACATTTTTTCAATTGATTCTTACAGTACTCGAACACAAATTTACAAAGTTTTTCATAGTTATACTGGTAATATCAGTCAACTTTTAAACTGCGAAAAAATACAAGTTTTGCCGTCTCAAAGTCATAAAGTTTCCAACAAAGGTCTCAAGAAAATATATTTGAATGTTTCCAACGATATTTCACAAACATATTTTTCAGTAATTTCCATTTATTCCAAATTATGTAGACTTCTAAATTTCAAAGTTAACGAGAAAAAAGTTCTATAGAAACCACCTCAAATCTTCTACATTCTACGCCTATTTCTTCTCAGAAGGATTATCAAAGGTCTTGTGTTTCAAGTTCAATACTTTCTGAATCAGCTTCCTTGTCCCACGATGGGGAGATTTCCTTGGATAATTCTCGACACAAGAAGGAAATGAGCTCCGATTTCTATACACTATCTCCCGAACAAAAAATTATCCAAGAGATAGATTTTGATCAAGTACTTACTATCAACTGGTACCCAGAATGTTCGTAACCATAGATGTGTGCCAACCACATACAAACGTTGCTGTTTTGAAGAGGGAGAATTCATTTGAACTAATTCAGAATTTGACACCATTTGCCAGAAAAAAAATTTCATTTCAGTTTTGTCCTCAACAAAAAATTGTATCAGTTAATAACACTTGTAAATTGAATTTCAAACATTAAAGATACTTGAAAAAATCTGGTTCTCTCAAAGTTTATGCATATTGTGTTCACACTTTATGTAAAAAGTTCATAATTTTGATCAGTAAAGTTTCCAATATTTACTCATCACAGCACAAAATATATATTGAAGCCAATCTGCGTAGATAACTCTAACCATTCGAAGAAATTGATAGTTGTTTATATATAAGTGGATACGAAGAGATTGACAGTTTCTCTGAATCTTCACGAATGAGTTTCTCTCTATGGCAATTTAAGATTTTTGAGTAACACCTTCGAGTTGCTTTGTAGGTAGTTCGACCATGAATCGGAACAACCTGCAAAATCACACTGGTGTCTCACTTGTAGCAAATAATTATATTTGATATTATTGGGCTGAAGCTGTTTTAATCGCAAGAAGCAAATTTTTGAAAACTCATTCATCCATTGTTTTCAACCTGTTTATCCAGGTCAATGCTGATTTCAATATGAGATAACTCAGTTTTATAGAGCCAGTTTCCAATCTGATCATGTTGTTTGGGGTGCATTTTTGTAAACATAAGAGTCTTTTGAAGAAACCTACTTGTGCGCATTCTAAAACATCTGATTAGCGGAGACCCCAAACTCCGATTCGATAGGATAGTGGGGAAAGGATTATGGAATTATATAACTCCATTCTAGCCTCCCATGAGTTCATTTTTGTTTTACACATCAGGTTCATCACAGCACCAGTAGCTTGATTAACCTTCACAGCTGTCTTTTTGGCCATTTCTATCCCGAGCAAGAGAATGTAACTCCTAAATAAGTGTATGTTTTAACTACCTCAATAGGAGTGCCATTAAAACTGAAGTTCAATTTATAATTATTGCAATATCCACTTTTAGCGAAGACCTTTTTTTTGTTTTGTTGGTATTTACAGACACTTTATTCAATAGACAGTAATCTTGTAGTTTATAGTTTACGAGAAATATCAATCGGAGGTTTCCCCAGCAGCACCAGATAATTAGCATATAGCAGTAGTAGAATGTCATGATTACCGTCTATATTGAGACCTCGACAGTTCTCGGATCGAAAGTAATCCTCGATATCTGAAAGGAACAAAGAACACACACACAATGGGCTCAGGGGTTCTCCCTTAAAACACCTTCCGAGATATAGCTTTTTGAATATGAATCAGCCACATGGACTGACAATGTAGAATTATCGTACAAGTTTTTTACTATTCGTATTATCTTAGAGCTGATTCCGCATTTGTATAATTTATGCCACGAAAGCTCGTGATTCATACGGTCGAAAGCTCTCTTAAAATCGACAAAAACGACAAACGCTTTCCGTTTCGGTAACCAGTGATGAATTTGTATGATGGAATTAAGAATAAAAATGTTGTCCACTGTACTTGTTTTTCCTAAATCCGTACTGTGAAGCCGGCAAAATATGAATATCTTCACACCAATTTGATAGTCTATTCAATAAGATCAGGGCAAATACTTTAGCAAAGCTGTTCAAGAGTGCGATACCTCATTATTGGGGTCATCTAAGGAGCCTTTTTTTGCGCAACATTATTAATATGGTTTCGTGCCAAGCAGATGGCATTTGACCAGAGTTAAATTATTTTATTGTAGCAACAGCACATAAACAGCAGCCAATTATGCGGAAGATTTTTCATGAACTCATAGGATATCAGATCTTCACCCGGAGAATTGCCGTTCTTACACATCCCTAAAGCAATACTTAGTTCATCCAATGAAATTTCAAGATCAGTGTAAAGTGATCTTGCATCGTAGAGATCCAAATTGAATATGATTTTTTGTTGGTATATATTAACAGAAAATTCTTCACATTGATACAGTTCTAATGTACACTTTTCATGCTGCTGTCTAAATGATCTCAACTCTCCTTCGTTTTTAGTATCACTTATGCTATTGTGATAAACTTGCTTCTTTTTCGACAAAATTAATTTGTAACTTTATTTGCATTCAAATGATGAGTTCTGAAAGGTTCGTGAAAATGATGATTTTTACATAGTTTCAGAGACGAATGTAGCTCTTTTTTGCATTTCTGCAGAGTGTGTCCAACCACGGCTGGTCTTTGGGTGATCTTGACCAATATTATTGCACTATCAAACCTGTGTCTTCCGTCACAGATGAGATTGTAGAGACAATATTATCGTATGCATTTTCATTATCAAGAATGAGGCCAACGTTGGGGGAGCATTGCATTGCATTGAAGTAGAATTCACTCTGTTCACTTTTCCACTTCAGGACATTCAGGGTTATTCACTAAGTAAAGTGGTTATCGCAGTTGCTAACCGTCGTAAGCAACTCTGATAATAACTTGCCATAATGACGGTGGTAAGCTGTTTTTCCTTAACAAGATATCTGAAGCAGTTGCCTGTGAACCACTACTCACAGCAACTGGTCATTATAGTAGCAGCTTAACTTGAAAAGTGAATACCAATTTCGCGCTTAGCAACTGACCTTAAACATAACGACAATTTTTAGTCGCTATCCATAACAACTCTGCTTAGTGAATAGCCCTGATTAACCGATGTATCATTCTGACTGATAGTATTTGGTATATCGCAGATTAGAAAAATTCGAAAATGGTCCGAAAGACATTATTTCATTACATGAAAAGTGTTTATCATATCTAGCTAACGCTCTGACCTGTGACGAACAGCTGTAAAGAAAATACTGCTGTTAAGAAAAATACTGCTCAACAGAAAACTATTGAAAAGGAACCTAAAGAAAATATTTTCAAGATGAACCTACAAAAGAAAATATTTCGGAAGATAATTCTAACAACATTAGCTCTAGAGGAAGTCATTGTGAACAAGATTATGATAAGAGCACCAAGATGTTAACAGACACCAAAAATCGGCTAATGACTCAGTTTCGAGTGTGAAATAATATGTTATTCTCTAATATGACAACATATTTTATCCCGCAAAAATTGTTGACAAGGATAATAATGGTGAATGTGAATATTACTGTTGTCTGTTGTGAAATGCAAGAAAAAGGGATGAATTATTGGAAATGGCCTGATCCATCTGACCTCCTCTTGTATGAAAGAAAGGATATCGTTAAGAAAATAAATGAGCTAAATATCATAAATACAAGAGGGTCTTTGTCTCTTTGGGAATTCCTATAATAATATCTTCTTCAAGTATATAATATATCTGTTTTCGAAGTGAATATGGAATGTATTCTTACTTAATCCTGCATTTCACTTATGATCTTCAATAAAATAGGTATTCAATGATTATTATATAATATTTAGGTACCTAACTACCTATGATTCGGTCTTTGAACACTCAGTGGCCACAACTGGATCTCTTCCTGGCCAGAACTGGTGAAAAGGTGGCTACAACTGGCGAAATTGTATTCAACTAGTTCGATCTTCAGCCGTCTCTTTTTCAGCTAAAATTAAAATACAAAGATTATGATCCTACTCTGTGAATCACTATTTCTGGCTTTTTTATGAATAATTTGCAGTTATATTTTGTTCATCGATTGTGATCGTAGCAAATGTCTAATAATATGCATTCTGTTGGAAACAAAAATATCTTTGGACCAGGTACCTGCATGTAAACAATAATGTTTTCCGTGTATAACAATTGTATTTGGGTCTGTTGAGGATGAATTTCAAAGACCGTTTGTTTTGTAGTCATCTGAGAAGAGGTATCAAAAAAAAACTGCAAAGCATTTCAAAGTGAAACCAGTCATCAGTTGAATAACGGAGTATGTCCTTAACCCGGGAGAACTCGCGCCTATAGATTCTTTCTCACGCTAGCTCGCGCGTATAGATTTTTTCTAACGCGAGCTCGCGCGTATAGATATCTTCTAACACTGACTTTTCATGATGAAAACTATTTAATATTGATTCTAGTTGATCTATTCTAAATTCTAAAAACAACAAAGAAAAATGTATAATTATTCAAATTTAATCGTCACTTTCGTTGCAATTATTATCTTCACATTTATAACAAGTGGAAGTTGTTCTAAACTGCTGTTCAGTTTCAGAATCCATTTTTTTTCTGTAGAAAAGCTCAAATAAATAAAGGAAAAAGCAAAAAAATTTAAAAAGGTACCTGCTAATTAAAATTAAAATTACCAACAATTTGGAGAAAAGCACATATGTGATCGCTCGCGCGTTAGATTATTACTAACTTTAATTTATTTGTGGCCACCACAACCCCCCACTCACGCCCCAACAAGCATGAACTGGAAAAGGAATTCTATAGAAGGCATTCCTAAAATATGAAATCAATTTGACAAGAGATAAAGAAAAAGTCTGTAGTGCAACTGAAAATGTTAGATTTTATCTAACAGTGCGAGTCCTGCCGGGTTAAACTAGTGCTCCATCCATGCAAATTGGCTGCATATTTCTAATAGCAGTGATAAGTTACAGTTGTTTGTATAAATCAGTGCTGTGAATATGTTTTCTTTCGAAAGCAACAGTTTGCAAGGTCAAGGGCCTCAGGCAGTGAATATGTTTTCTTCTGAAAGCAACAGTTTGCAAGGTCAAGGGCCTCCGGCCAGAAGTTTCATTACTTACCCAAGTTAATTGAACATCTAGTTATAGTCAGGGCGCATAAAACAATTTATTGCCTTTGAATACAAACATTCTCATCATGAATCCTAAATCACCTTCTGGGCATTACATCAAGTCGCATGAAGTGTTGCATTGTTTATGTTATGCAATGAAATGGCAATATTTTTCTAAGTGTTCATAAGGAGACACTACGAAAACATCTGTACTGCTTTGCAAGAATGAATTAGATGCATTTGAAGACTTCAGATATAGAAAATTCGTCCAAACTGCCAGTGTTCGATAGATTATTATCTGGAATAACAGAATGACTTTACATAGTGGTTGAATAAGGTATCACAATCATTTTACTATAGTGGAATTGAATAATACAAAATTGTTCTGTTTTTATTATTGCATGTCATTAATTTCAGTCTGAAACACATATCCTGAGTTCGCTCTGGTCAAAATAATTAATGCTAAAATATTTCAATGGTCTAGGGCATAATAGTGGTCATTTGAGTCATATAACTGTCTTTGTATCACAGATCTGATAACTTTATAGCACTCAGATATATGATTGATGAAAAATTGTACAAACCAGTTAGAGACAAAACAGAAAATATTTCAATGTTGGCTATGAAGTGAAATACTATTTGTTCACACACTCAAAGTGATGCTTAAGTAATCTAATGTATTGTTCAAATTGTACTCAAATTGTTCGTTCCGTTAACCAGCTGACGAACGTCAACCCTCAGAAGTCGATAGGCAGATATGCTAACCACTACACTATCGAGACCACATGTGTTACTAATATCACACAATATCACAAAGTTTGATAAGTTTTTTCTATACTTTATTGAAATCATCATTTTTCTTGAGCAGATTGTAAACGAATAAAAAAATTCATGCAAGAATAAAGTGCCCTTTTCTCCATGAGAGATTGACCTTGATAGGGATAGTTGCAATCCATAGTATTTCTATTGCTTTAATTATGGCTAATTCTGAAATTTTGAAAGTAATGAAGGTGTAAAAATGCATTTGAAATACATTAGTAGGTATTTAAGGCTGGTAAAGTGAAGTCTAATTCTCTATAGTCCAATTTCTTCAGTATGCGAATTGCATTCAGACTACAATTTCAATCCCCAGAAAATGAGGCCATTTCTGGCTTTAGGTTGAAAACTTGAAAAGTGAAATATTCTTGTGAAATCATTATCATTTCTAGATGAAAGCCTAGAACCATGACAGACACGATTCAAATCCTTTCAAAAAAGTGTACACCTAATAGGTGTAAAAGAACATGATTTGTAACTAAACCTGTTATGCAGTACATAGTCAGTAATGAAATGAATGCGACTATTATTTGATGATGATTTGATTTGATACTAACAGATGTTTCTCTATACATATTTCAGTAACAAGAAAGTTTCTATGACTGATTAGAAAGTATTGCAAGTTTATCTTCATTCAAGCTGTCTCCCAACATGTTGCATGTTTCCATTATAGTTTGTGGAACTACACTACTTGTTCCTTAACGAAAGGCATATAGAATGTGGATTTCGATGCTATAAGTATCTGCGAGATAACCTGTCTATACAAATACTTTCAAGTTTCAGCTGATCTTTTTCCCGTTAATATTGACTCTCGTGTGAGATGTAGTCTAGGGAAAGTTTAATCTTTAATTTTGATGGAGTAGTATGTTCTGCAACGAATTGTGAAATTCTCTTTTCGTTTTCCTCTTCCAGATATAAAAACTTTTTCAGGGATCAATTACCCTAACACCAAACTGATATTTTTGTACTCAACGCGCGTTTCGCTAACAAGGTTAGCATATTCAGGAGATTTTCTTCTCCTAATTGATCTCTGAAAAAGTTTTAACTTTCACACCAATCTCATCGTTTATTCTTCCAGATATGACTTTTTCTTCACTTCAATATAAATTCAGATAATAGTATAAAAATATGCGGAATATCAAAATTTTTACAAAATTCTATTGGATTGGACATAGTATTTGTCAGAAAATATTTTCTTCATCCGACATCGGAAAAAATTTAAATTTGGACCAATCAGAGACTGCGGTGTAGCCGCATCATCGGCTGTGGGATCTGCCTGAATCCAACTTTATCATAAAAAATTCGATTTGAAATTCCACTACATTTTTGCCGCCTATTTTCAGAACTTTGGATGGCGATATATAGGTACATTGAAAGCGCCGTTTTTCTCCTGTCATGTTATACGCATCACGAGTCAAAATAATGAGGTATTATTTTAATGGGATCTAAAATATTTTCAAAAAAGACGGTTCTTCAAATGAAACTTTTTCCACTACAAAATAGTGTTGAAAAATTCAACAAGGCAATTGTCATATTGAACATAATTATATTCAATTCAATTATTGAAGTTGAACTGCCGAATGTGAACAAGCTTTTGCTAAGGACAGTTTATATTTTTCAGGATGAAAATGAGCGCAAGAAGTGGATGGACGCCGTGGGCAAATTTCTGTCAATTTTCTCATTTATATGCTCCAAACATTTTGATAGACAGCATATTGGTTTGAAGAAACTTGGGAAGGGGGCAAAACCATCATGCACGTGGGTTTCATTTTTTCAATTGTCAATATATTATTATAAGTAATATCCCCATCAACTCAAAGCTCTTACAGTCATCGATTCCAAATGTTGACACAAAATGAGTGTCATGATTATGATCGAATGAAATTCATGTGCTTGTAAACTCATGTGAAAGCAAATAAATTTATATATATATATATATATATATATATATATATATATATATATATATATATATATATATATATATATATATATATATATATATATATATATATATATATATATATATATATATATATATATATATATATAATTCGATTGATTTTGTGAGGGTGTCCCTGGACTTCCTCTTTTCCTCTCGGGAATGTATAGAAATGTATAGATGGGGTCAAAATATCACCAGTACTTCATATAACTTTTTACGGGCCCTCGAAGTTACAAAATGAAAAATGTTTTTTTTTGATAACTCTTCAAGTGAATATTCAAAATCATCCAAATTTTGGTAATTGACTAAACAAATGAATTCCTTCGATGAGCTTTCATGCAGGAGTCAGTTGTTTTGCTACAAAGTCAGGAACGGACTACCCCCGATGGTCCACACCCCAAAACTTTGAAATGACAGATATTTTTCAATATTTTTCAACAAAATAAGGTTACTTGGACAATTATATGAATAAAAGTACTCGTGTGGAAAGTCGATCGGAGCAACGAGTCTTGATAAAAATGTAGTTTTACTCGACGACATCAAACCCGCTCGTCCACCATTATTTGAAATGAATAATTATCAAAGCAGAAATAATAATGATAACGTTAATTCATCAACATTTATAACAGGAATAATACAAAGTATGCTAAAATGAAGTCGTAAACAAAAAGTACAGTACCTATATGGAAGTTTAATTCACAATTGTGAAAGCAGATATTTTTTCAAAAGAAATATCAAGTTCTGTAGATTCGTGGTGTTTGTAAACTAACAAGCTACTCTACTATGAAATATCGAATTCATTCCATATTTTGTATGTATACGTGTGGAATAATCACGTTTCGTGTTGATCAGTTATCTGAATCTCATGAAACTCAACATTTGAATGTTTCATTCAAATTCTTCTTCACAGCTAAACTGTTGAGGAGTTTCACTGATAATTATAATTTTATGGGAGAAATTCTTTAACACGAATCTAAATTTAGCTGAAAAAACGCACATCGGAAAAAACATTTACCTATACTAATAAAAAGCAAACGAATGAACTACAAAAACGGCTGCACATGATCAGGTGAAAAATATCCAGGGAATAATTATGTTCAATTTCTTTCACAGATGTTGACAAAAAAACCTTTTAGAAAGTTTTGATAAAAAATGAGAAACTGGAATGCGATTTTGTTTTGTTGAGTGGTGCGTTGTCATATGACTATCATTGTATTGTCAATATTCTATAGGATATTTTGAATTTTTTTGATATGGCCGAACAGTTTACATTCAATGAATATGCAGATATGCATGTATTTTATAGACGAGCATTTTGTAATGCTGCAGAAGCTCGTCGTCTGTATTCCGAGCATTTTCCCAATCGAACGGTACCGTCAAGAGAAACATTCGAGCGTGTCGATCGCAGCTTGAGGGAGACAGGTATGTGATAATTGATAATTAATTTGAGCACGTTGTTTTATTTCGATATTATTGTAGGTACAGTTTTGCCAAAACGAGGTGGTGAGGGCGCTCCTAGGACTGTACGTACCGTTGTATTGGAGGAAAATATTTTGGAAGCCGTCGCTGATGATCCTTCAATGAGCATCAGAAATCTATCAGAACAGTTCCATACATCCAAGTCCACTATTCATAGAATAATTAGGGAACAACTGCTCCACCCATTTCACATCCAGAAGGTACATGCCATGACACCTCAAGATTTTCCAGCACGACTGGAATATGCCAATTGGTTCATGGATAGGCAAAGAGAGGATATGACTTTTATTAATCGAGTTTTATTCACTGATGAAGCAGGTTTCAGTAGAGATGGAGTTATCAACTCTCGTAATCTCCATATATGGGCCGAAGAAAATCCCCATGGGATATTGCAAACCAAACACCAACGGAAATTCAACGTGAATGTTTGGGCTGGTATCATAGGAAACCATCTTATAGGACCTTTCTTTCTACAGGACCGATTGAATGGAGAACGTTATTTGGAGTTCATTCAGAACGATTTGAATGGACTTTTGGAACATGTTCCATTGCAAACTCGAAGAGATATGTGGTTTATGCATGATGGCGCTCCTCCTCATTTTAGTTTGATTGTGCGTGACCATCTGAACCATATTTTCTACATTAGATGGATTGGTAGAGGTGGGCCATATTCATGGCCATCGCGGTCTCCGGATTTAAATCTATTGGATTTCTTTCTGTGGGGGCATCTAAAAAGCCTTGTTCACGCTACACCTATTCACACAAGAGATGCATTTTTGAATAAAATAACATTACATTGTGAAGCCATACGAAACGACCCTGGAATGCTATTTCAAGTACAGAGAGGGTGTCTTCGCAGACTAAGAAAATGTATAGAGAGAGAAGGTGGTCATATCGAGCAGTTTCTGTAGCGGATTTTTCATTTCTGTTTGCTCTTGAGGCTCTTGAGTTTCGTTAGTTAAACGTGTTTGCATTATAAAAATTCGTTATGAACATTTTACATATCATTTCCATTTTCCTTAAAAACTAATATTTTCGAATAATGGTAGACATCTCAGGATAAATGTTGTTGAATTAACGTTATTATTATTATTTCTGCTTTGATAATTATTCATTTCAAATAATGGTGGACGAGTGGGTTTGATGTCGTCGGGTAAAACTACATTTTTATCAAGACTCGTTGCTCCGATCGACTTTCCACACGAGTACTTTTATTCATAAAATTGTCCAAGTAACCTTATTTTGTTGACAAATATTGAAAAATATCTGTCATTTCAAAGTTTTGGGGTGTGGACCATCGGTGGTAGTCCGTTCCTGACTTTGTAGCAAAACAACTGACTCCTGCATGAAAGCTCATCGAAGGAATTCCTTTGTTTAGTCAATTACCAAAATTTGGATGATTTTGAATATTCACTTGAAGAGTTATCAAAGAAAAACATTTTTCATTTTGTAACTTCGAGGGCCCGTAACTTGGTAACGAAGGATTTTAGGAAAAAAAGTTATATGAAGTACTGGTGATATTTTCACCCCATCTATACATTCCCGAAAGGAAAAGAGGAAGTCCAGGCACACCCTGTATATATATATATATATATATATATATATATATATATATATATATATATATATATATATATATAAATATATATATGTATATATGTGTAGTGCAGGCCCGGATCACCTATTAAAGCTTAAAGCGGCAAACCTCAAAGGGCGGCGAACCTTCGCAAATTTTCAGATATGTTCAATTAAGACCCTCTGTAGAAATTATTTTCACAAGGCCTATTACATTTTTTCTTTCTGTGCCAATAACTGATAATCGCTGAAGTGGTGAAGATATGAGTTGGTATCATTATTCTGCGAGTCAATGAAAAAAAAAACCTCTGTAATTACAAAAGCGGACATATGAATGAATTATAGAACTTTTGGTGTATCTAGTGAGATGTATAATTTATTCATATGCCCACTGAATACTGATTAGCTCACATCACATCAAATAAAGAATAACAAAAGTACTTATGGAGATCATGATGTGCTGCCTCTAATATACTCCTTCAATAATGACTTGAATTGGTTTATTGATTCATTCATTATTCATTCTAAATTTTGTGTTAGTTTTATTAATGTAAAAATTGTCATTAAATATAAAAGTCATAGTCATAAATAATATACGTTCATCAACTGAAAACCAGTTCAGACACTCTAGCATCAATTTAATTGCTGTATAACGCCTGCTTTCCAATATCAATCGCTTACCCCGATTTTGAGGCTTTTGCAATTATTCTATTTTATTTTTACAAAGTAGAAAAAGTAATGTTGAACAATAATCAAAATGAGGTTGTATTAGACTTTTAAAAATAGTCACTCTAGTATTCTTAGACACTTTCCTACATATACGAGAGAAGAAAAGGAGTTTTTTTTTAGATATTTTTTTACAAATAAAATCAGCATGGCTATTCAGTTTCAATTTTGTATCAATTATAAATCCCACATATTTAATTTCAGTTACATTTTCAATGGTAACATCATTAATTTTGAAAACAGCATTTGCCGAAACAATTTGATCATATTTATAAGACGATGTCAAAATTAAACTTTTTGTTTTACTGACATGAAATTTCAGTTTATTATAAAATGAATATGTTTCAATGTTATTTAAAGACCTCTTCATTTCAGCAATTGACTGTTTCAAATTTTCATGTATACAATAAGCCAATGTATCACATGCAAAAAGATTAATTAATACAATGTGACACAGAAATGTGCTTAATATCATTTAGATAAATAATAAAAAGCAATGGACCTAATACACTACCCTGAGGTATGCCACTCTCAATTACAAGTTCATCTGACTATAGTAAAATATTTCGGTCAATTGTTATTTCAAATGCCCTTCCAAGGTCAAGAAATGTCGCAACAATGTACTGATTTCTATCGATTATATTTTTCCATTCAGTTATTAAAAATTGTAGGGATGTTTTACATGAGTGTCTAGCTTTAAAACCAGATTGGTTACCTAGAAATACTTCATTGGTATTAAATTGTTCAATCAATTGGTTATATACAGACATTTCTGAAACTTTTTCCAGAGTAGGAAGTGTATTTTCTGGCCTGAAATTTTCAGCTTTAATCGAGTTGATTTTCGGTACAGGAATAACAGTGGAAACTATCTGTTTGACTCAAATTTCGAGTGCATTGTATACAAATTGAGTAGGAGAAACTTACTTCAATGTGATTCAGCGTCTGTCGTGCCATATAAGGGAAAGAGCTGATGTTTTCCCTTTTGTGAATGAATTAAAAGTCAATAAATGATATGCACGTGTGTCAATAAAGAGAGTTTGCGGAAATTTGATGTTACTTCTTCTATCAGTTTTGTATTCTTTTTGAATTGACTTGATGAAAAAAACAAAATGAAAAACCTCTTCCTCAAATCGCTCCGTTACATTATTCAGAGAGGGATTTTTATTTCTGTCTGCGTCTTATTGCCTTATTTTAACAAATACAAAATGTTTCGATTTCTTTATTATGAGTTCGAAATTTTTGGAGTTGATGTAAATGTGTACAGGACAATGTTCAACGTCTGTTAGGACCGCTAGTATTCAATATATTATTCATGTTATACCTTGGTTTCATTTCCTATTTTGTTACATACTTCATTTGTTATTTTCTGGGTTTGTTGAATACATACATTCTCATTTTCAATCTTTACATTGTTCTTTCGCAATATAATGTGGAAAAAGTAGTAACCAAACATTTGTATTGGGGGCGGTAAAATATGCGTTGCTTGAAGCTCTAACATTCCTAATCCGGGCCTGGTGTAGTGAGATTAGTAGTAGGCAGAATGCTTTTGGCAAAAAAACATAGAAATAGTATTATTCATCTGCTACAGCAGTACAAAATATGTTAAGACACATGGTAAAACACAGATATACCTTCTTTAATAGACTAGTCATACATACAATAGAATTGAGTAATAGGTATCAAACACGTACATTCACATTCAACTAAACATTTGAGATATTTTGTATCGAAATTTTTAAAAGATTTTTCACCTCTGCAGAAACTCTTCCACAGAATAGATGCTCGTCTCATCAGAAATGAATATAAAAACGAATTGAAGCTTTTTGTGTCATCAAAATTTATTTCATCATAACGTGGTTATAAAATAAGATGCCTTTATGCATATGGGAAAGCCTTGAGAATGGTTGATGTAGGTTTGCTGCTCTTCACGTATTGTGATTTTGACGGAAGCGGTTTGTAGGTAATTCCTGTAATTGTTTTTGTACATTTGAAATAGTTGAAAATATATACAGTGATGGCACTGTTACGATAGATATTATGGTGAAATGTTAAGACTTTTAGTAAAATACATAGAGAGCCTGGAACATGTTTATAATTCTCTTTGGAATCACATCCCAATTTTCTTATCTGTACTCGTCCTTTATAATGTTTATGGTGGAAATTAAATTAAATGGTATTGTGAAATTTTGTCTTTTGCAGAATAATTGATCCTTCTCTTCAATCAAATAATATTCCCTACTCTGATGTCCTTCTCTTTCGAATCCTCATCCCAGCCACTCCTGTGAATTTGATTATGCAACCAACCTTTTCTCTTTGATTAAGAGTGACGAAATTGTAATCAAACTTCCTGATAGCTGGAGTTTCCACAAATTAGAAAATTATATAGTATTTTCTAAAATTTCTTTTTATGAAAACTGTAAGCCATATTTGGAACGATCAGTTGTTCTGGGAGCAGACTATATATATATATGCCTATGTAAAGGATAAGTCCATGGATGTCATGAGTAATGTAATCACTGTCGAAGATCTGCAAGAGTATTTGAGACGGGTTAATGCAGACCCCATTTGCAGAGGTAGAAGTTCCCAAGTTCAAACACAAAACGAAGAAGAAAGGAGAACGAAAAAAAAATGGCTCGTGACGAAAAAAATTAAAATCAAACAACAGCTCTACATGCGGAAAAGAAAGGAGCAGCTTGAGGAGATTCTCAGCAATACCAAAAGAAAACTGGTAGATTCGCAGAAAATTGGGGACTATATTGAAGATTTACATCATCACTACATGAGGAATAATAATATACTACCTTAACCATGCCCAAGCACGTTGTCACGGTAAGGCAGAAGTTGCTATTGCTGTTTTCATTTCGCAAATCACTCAATATTTTTAGGTACATCAGAAACATCGACGGTACTTTCGGTTTCAAACCAGAGATTTTTTCTTTATTAAAAGATAAAACCAAATATATGGAAAAGTGGGAAATACATGGTTCTCTTCTTGTGGACGAGTGCAAAGTTTGCACAAGTGAAATGTTAGACAAAAATGCCATAGAGTTTGTTGGCTTTGTAGATCTTGTAATCACACTCCTGAGAGCATGCAAGACAAGCTTGGAGATCACGCCATGGTCATAATGTTCCAACCATTTGCAGGGCATGGTCTTCAAGCATTGGCTTGCTTTCTTAGCGGAGCACAGTGGGCTCGCGAAGCAAATTTTTGGCCAAAAAGGACTCGATGTGAAGTGCTCCTATTGAGAGTAAATTTGGTATGAAATTGAAGTAAACATTCTAGTAGGCCCGGAATCGAAAGAAACATAAAACAAAATATTGTTTGACATTAGTTCAGAAAGCTTAATTTTAAAGTTGTATATTCGCGAATTTTAATCGATATTTCGATAAAATTTCAGATCATTTCTCACTTGTTCCATTATTAGAGTGAATTGAGTTTTACATGAATTCAAGACAGGAAGGTGAGCACATTCCAAAAATATTCATCTTAACGAAATTACGTAAATGCCTTTTGGACAGTGGCACATTTATTCTGGAAATGTAGGAATTTGAAAGATATGTATTAATTTTGATTATGTTAGAGTAAAATTTTTATCTTTTCCACCAACCTCCACTTAGAGATAGACATATTTCGAAAATATGACTTCCAGCATTACTATTTGTGAAAAAACTATCTGCATTCATTCGCATTTGTACGAGATTGTAATATTTATTCTCGAGCATGTCGTTATAGAACTGGATACATTCCACAGCATTGCTATCAGATACTACATATACATGAGACAGAGTTCGCTTTGAATGCTGTTTGGACTACCATTCTGAAGGGTGTTCATGACATAAGTCAGATCAACTTCCTATCCGAGAACGCTTCAGATTTTGTCATGTCACAGCTCTTTCGCTTGGTTTTCGCTCAATTTTATCGTTTTTCATTGACAGCAAAAAGTATTCGAAAACGAAATAATATATTTTGGGTTATCTTTTGTAGGTTGTTTTATGTCTAACAACGATAAAGATTTTCTAACCTAAAAAACGGCCTGCCACGTTCATCACGTGATTTGGGACTATCTCAACTTTTTCTAAACGAACGACCCCAATTTTAGCCGAATCGACCTTGACCTGAAATTCAAGTGAGAATTTTGAGTTAGGGTGTGGCGTATTGATTAGATAGTCCGAATCTGGAACCATAGGTGAATCGACCTTGACCTGAAATTCAAGTGAGAATTTTGAGCTAGGGTGTGGCGTATTGATTAGATAGTCCGAATCTGGAACCATAGGTTCCAGGTTCAAGTCCCAGTCAGGTAATTTTTTTATTTGATTCGACCGATTGAATTGATTAGAACTCGTGGCCCGACTGCGTCCAAACAGTGTTTCGCCTAAGGCGGCCTATGAAGTAAGAAGGCCTACCTGAATCACATAGTGACTTATGACCAGAGCTGCTGTCGATGCCACCATAAACACCAAATGAAAAAGAAATAGAGTTTGAATAACCGACCTCATCGATCTTCACTTGAAACTTTGTAACATGTATATTTTAGTGAAAGTTTCGGTTAGAATATATTGCGAGTACTGAGATTCCAAACAAACAACAGGAATGATAGACCTACTTTGGTCTAATCTGTGACTTCTGAAGGCATGAATAGAATTTTTGTTGGAAATATTCAGTGTTGCTATGAACGATGATGGCGCTGATTATGAGCACCGTTCTACTTTTCGATAAATTGTAAAAAAATCATTTTGCAAGACCGTCATTTTTTGTGTAATAATTCATATTTGAAATCATCGAATATTTGAATCATTTTAGGACATCGACTGAGAAGAGAAATTTTCAATTCTTGGTGTATAAAGAAAGGAAGCCATTCCAGAAGATGCAATGAAGTGTATTCAGAAATTATTGGTGACATCACCACTGCCATAAATGAGGAATTCGCCAAAAAGAAAGTGGCAGAAAATTGCGTGCTATTCAATAAACGATGGAGAAAATGTGCCCGGAGTAAACGCAGATTTCTGAAAAATTATGATCACTGGCTAAATGAGACAATACAACTCTTTCCACTCTTTCCAACACTGCCGTCTGCAATGCCCATTCCTCAGGAAGGCCTACAAAAATGTTTTCTGTCAGCAGTGATAGAACTAAGAGAAGGAAAACTCAAGATCTCACCCAGAATTATGAGGAAGAACAACTACTTATAAGTGCTACAAAATTGAGTTTGAAAAATTCTGGAAGGAAGGATGGGGCAAAACTTCTTGCAGAAAGTTCACAAACTACTCCAACTAGATCTACAAAAATAATGAAGACTTGGAACGCACATACATTGAAGCCGGTTACAACGTATTCAGGTAACGAAGCACTGAGTCTCATGGTTGAAACGAGGCTTACGAAAAATGATTATTTAGCTATAAGAAGAGGCGCAAAAGAAAGAAATATTGATCTTCATCCCCCATACAGAAAGATTATGGTCGCAAAACAAAACTGCTATCCTTCTTCAGAGAATATAACAGTGACAGAGTCATCTGCAAAAGTAAAATTACAAGGCCTGTTGGACCACACTGTTTCTCGAATAATATTTTCCCAAATAGAAGTTTTTCATAACTCGAGTGAAAACATCCACAATCTTACACTGATAACCAAATAGGGCTGCGATGGTAGTACAGGCCATAGTGAGTATAAACAGGTCTTCACTAATGAGAATTCATCAGACAGCGATATTTTTCTTACATCACTTGTTCCATTACAACTCTTCCGTGTTTCTGGAATAAAGAATAAAGAGAAATGTATCTTTTGGCAAAATCCGAGGCCATCTTCAACTAGATTCTGTAGACCCATTCACATAAACTTCCAAAAAGGAAGTGCACCATTAGCCAAGCAAGAGACAACGTCAGTAAAAAATGAAATTGAAAACCTTCATCCAACCGAAGTCAGTTATGAAGGGCATACTTTTTTCATCCGACATGAAATGAAAATGACTATGATCGATGGAAAAATATGTAATGTGATGACTGAGACCGCATCAAGTCAGTCATGTAATATTTGCGGTGCAACTCCTAAAAAGATGAACGACATCGAATGTGTAAAATCTAGAACCGCAACCGTTTCATCATTAGAATATGGCCTCTCTACTCTCCACGCATGGATAAGATTTATGGAGTATTTTCTACATCTAGCCTATAAACTGCAATTTCAAAAATGGCAGGCTCGAACTGATGATGAAAAAAATATGTTGAGGGCAAGAAAAAAATGTATTCAAGCACAGTTCAAAAGTGAATAAGGTCTCAATGTAGATAGAGTGAAACCAAGAGGTAGTGGCACCAGTAACGATGGTAACACTGCCCGCAGATTTTTTAGTGATCCATCCGCAACATCTAGGATTCTGGGGCTTGATTATGATTGCATTTATCGTTCTGCTATTTTACTGCAAGTGATGTCTTCAGGCTTTACTATAGATGAAAATGAATTTCAAAGTTATGTAGAGGAAACGGCAAAGGTATTCATATCCACATACCCGTGGTACTATATTCCATGCAGTGTACATAAAGTTCTGATACATGGTGCCAGTATAATTGCAGCGACTGTTCTTCCAATAGGAATGATGTCGGAGGAAGCTCAAGAATCAAGGAATAAAGACTTAAAATACTACAGAGAGCATTTTTCAAGAAAAACCTCTAGAATCGACACAAATCAAGATCTTCTGAATAGATTCCTTGCATCATCTGACCCTCTAGTTTCAAGTCTTAGGAACTTACCAAAACGAAAAAGGAACCTGTTTTTTCCGGAAGCACTTGCTTTATTCAAGGACCCTCATATGAATAGTGAGACCAACATATCTTCGGATTCGGAAAATGAATGATATTTTGACAGTTTTTGTAGTTTCAATCATTTTTCATCTTGCCTTAATATTTACATGTTTATTCGTGAACTTTCCCATTAAAAATCGTATAAACGAATTGCAAAAATTTCATCCAGTTACTTTTCAATAATTATAATTTCATTATAATGTTGTACAGTTATTATAATTGATTACTAATATTAGTGATGCAATTGCGGTTCAATATCTTCCACACGATCAATATAAAGCTTTACTACTCCAAGAAACTAAAATATTTCTTTTTAGGGATAATTATTAACTTGATGTACGCAGGTGAACTTTCAACAATTTTAATTTTGAGCAGTTATTATATAAATATAAGTTAGTTATGCCTCAATTAGTTTTGGTCAAAAATTTGCTTCCTGAGCCCACGATTAGTTTAAAAGAATAATGATGGATTATTGAGATTACGGATAACTCAGGTCGTACATGAAATCTCTGATCCAGTGGCCAGATAAATATGAACTCTTAACTGAATTGCGATATAAAAATAATCATGCACGATCGAATTTAACCCGAATTGAATGTTTTTGATGGAATGTTTTTGATGGAATGTTTCGTTTTATTGGATCGGTCGTTTTATTTTTCTACGTCAGAATGACTTCGAATTCGTAATCATCGTCCCCGGTATACCCCGACTACATATTTTTCCCTCAATTGAATGTTTTTGAGAAAATTTTTCGCTATATTGGATCAACCATTTTGTTTTTCTACATTTTGACTTCGAAATTCATAAACATCGTCCCCGGTATACCCCGAGTACATATTTTTACCTCAATCGAATGTTTTTGAGAAAATTTTTCGCTATACTGGATCAACCATTTTGTTTTTCTACATTTTAATTTCGAATTCGTAAGCATCGTTCCCGGTATACCCTGAGTACAGACTTTTACCAGAATTGAATACGTTTTGAAAAAAAATTCCGCCATATTGGATCGGCCATTTTGTTTTTCTATATTTTTACTTCGAATTCGTGATCAGCGACCCCGATATACTCCGCGTACATACTTTTACTCGAATTGAATACTTTATGAAGGAGTTTTCCGCCATATTGGATCTGCCATTTTGTTTTTTTTTAAATTTCATTTCGAATTCGTAATCAGCGACCCCGATATACCCCGAGTACAGACTTTCACACGAATTGAATACGTTTTGAAGAATTTTTCCGCCATATTGGATCTGCCATTTTGGTTTCATACATTTTGACTTCGATTTCGTAATCAGCGACCCAGAAAACTCCAGGGTACAGACTTTCACCCGAATTGAAAACGTTTTTGACTTTTGGCCAGTTTTTCGGAGTTTGGGACCACTGTGCGGAGGTGTGAATGGAGAAATTTTGGCAAAAATTATGTTGGAGTGCGTCATTCTCTGTGAGAACGCAGGGCTTTTCATCGATGTGATGACGTGCGATGGAGCTAGCTGGAACCGGAAGATGTGGAAATACTTGGGTCTAGAGAATAGTTTAACTCCTTGGTGTGAACACCCAATGGATGAGTCACGGAAGCTGAGAATGTGCTCTGATTTTCCCCATCTTATTGAATGTTTGAGGGATAATTTGGTTACGAAAACAAACTTCAGAGTATTATTCTAAAGTAAATTTATCACATATAACTATAAAACATATTTCAGATTCCTGAAGGAAGGTGAAATTGTTTCACTTTGAAGATCCAGTGGAATACGAGTCAAAAAAAGTATTCAAAGTGGCATTTAAACTGACACAAAGTCATATTCATCCGAAGTATTAGGCAATCCAAACCACGTGACTTTTCAGCTGTCAATATGGCGGCGATGGTCAAACAATGAATTCGGCGTCGTAAGGATTTCAATTAATCTTCAGATGATCGTGTTGTTTTATGTTAATAAAACTGTTTTCTTTGTAGTCTGCGGTGTTTTGAGGTGATTTTGTAAAATTTGAGGATGATTTTCGTATTTTAGAATGGAGAGTGCGTATCTTAAAACGTTATTAGTGGAAAATCCGGATGTTGGCAAAAGGTATGCTAAATATCCTGTGATGTGTTTTCTGTAAGTTCATTTATTTTGCATTAACATAGGAGCTGATGGTTTGTTTATTATTCTTAAAGGTATCAAGACAAGTTGAGGACAATTAATGGCCTGGATCCATACATCCTTGATGTGGAGAGCCTAAACTTTTCCATTGAAGGTGTTCCACCAATTACAAATATGGATATTGTTAGTTATTCAGTTCTAACACACAGCTTTTATACAAAGGAGCAAATGAAGGCTTACAAAAGTCTACAAGCCTACAAATATTTTGAATCTGGTTTCGTTGTAAAGGCAGGAACTGAAATGATTAATAATTTGTTCCTGTTAATTGGAAAGGTATGCAATATTTTAATCTTTATTATGTTTGCCAATTATCAATATACTAATTAGGCATTACAACAGAAGCTTTGCTTGACAAACAAAAAACATTACAAGGTTTTGAAATTTTGTATTCTCAAAGAAACATGTGTTTTTGGTATTATACTGTTGACAATCAATGTTCTTTGACTGTAACATTTCAATTGACCCAGAATGTTTTTGTGTTTGCTGGGTTGCTTTTATATTGATTGTGGAAGTTTATATTGGTAATTTATTTCAGGTAAAACATTAGCAGCGGCAGAGTGCAAAACCATTAGAAGTATGGTGCGTTGTTGGCAATGATGATGGTATACATACCGCACACTGTACATGTATGGCTGGTACTAGTGAGACATGCAGCCATGTTGGAGCGGTACTTTTTGCTGCTGAATATGCATATAAAAAAAAAGAGAAATATCATGCACGGATATACGTTCTCTTTGGTCAGCGCCATCAACTTCAAATACCTATTGTGCCAGTGCGAGACATGAACTGGGGAAGGCCAGTTACAACAGTCGACAGGAAAGAGCTGCCATCTCTTACTACAGATGAAATGAAAGATATATTAAGTACAAGATATATCGGATGCAAACGAGACCCCTGTACTGATGAGGATTTTGGAGCCATTTGACCAGGAGGTAGCTGCAAATATAAGTACATTACTGCCATCAGCTCTCAATACTATTTATGATAAAACTAATTTAAAAAATCTCACGCAGAGCTTATGTTCATGTCAAAAATATAAGCTTCGAGATAAATAGAGAGCAAAGGACTAAGATAGAGAAACTAACAGGAAAGCAGAGTGCAAACCAGAATTGGTATATTCAAAAAGCTGGAAGAATAACAGCTTCAAAATTCAAATTAGTTTGTAGGACAAACAAAAACAAACCATCCTTATCATTGATGAAATCTATATGCTATCCAACAAAAATCCTTTTCAATACAAAAGCAATCCAAAGGGGATTGGTACATGAAAATGATGCTGTTGAACATTACAAAACCGAGATGGAAAAAAAACCATGACTCATTAATTATTAATGAAGTTGGGCTTATAGTGAGTACTAGGTGGTCACAGTTTGGAGCATCTCCAGACAGACTAGTATTCTGTGAATGTTGTCAAGGTGGATGTGTAGAAGTCATACCTTTTATTTAGTGAAAAGGTATTGGACATATATATATATGAATATTTAAAAATGAAAAGTTCGTGCCTATTGAAAGAAAATAATAAAATTGTGCTTAATAAAAAGCATTCTTATATTATCAAGTTCAAATGCAAATATTTGTTACTGAATTAAAATATTGCGACTTTATCATATGGTCACCCAATGTTTTTTTCAAACAAAGGATTTTGCCAGACTTGGAGTTTTGGGAAAGGGAGTCCAGAGTAGCATTGAAATTCCATGAGGAAGTAATTATACCAAAACTATTGGGAAGATTTTTTAACAAAGATGATGGTGTTGCCAAAATTATACGTTGGTGTGTACCAATGATCGAGTGCTCTGGGGATGACTGTGAGACAAAATGGTTTAATTTTTTATGTGTGGGACTAGTAGATACACCCAAAAATGTCTGGTATTGCCAAAATTGTGAGGAGAAATAGAAATGAGTAAAAAATATATATTATGTATTACTTTCTGCAATTAAATCAATTTTGTACTTTGTGCCTCTTTGTAAATAAATGTTGGATGAAATGAGCATTTTCTTAGCTTAAAGTATCTTTTTATTTGGAATGTGGGCAATTCTTGTTTTTTGTCGATTGTGAAATTATTTTATGCCCCTTAGGATTTTATAATACCTTTTTTTTTTCTTATTGGAAAGAAATAAACTGCTATCCTTGAAACTGTAGCATGATAATTTTATTTCCTAATGTCATTGGTACCTAATGGTTCATTTATTCTGTATTTATTCAATTTGGATACATTTTTGACTTTCTACTTCTCTACTACATATGACAAATTAAAAATATAATTTGAAACCTGCTAAAACTCTTTCGATGTGGATATCTCAAACATAAATTGCTTTCAGATACAAAAGGATTTTTTATCACATTTTATTTTCATTCATGTCTGTATTTTCGGATGACTTCCATTGTATCACAACTCTCTTTTCAATGAAAGACAGTGAAAAACTTTGTATTAAAACTCTTTTTCAATATGTGAATAGTTCCAATGGAAGATATCTGAAAATACAGACATAAATGAAAACAAAATGTGATGAAAAATCCTTTTGTACCTGAAAGCAATTTATGTATGAGATTTCCACATCTGAAAGAGTTTTACCAGATTTCAGATTAGATTTTTTATTTGTCATATGAAGTGGAGAAGTAGAAAGTCAAAATTTTCCTCAAATACATGTTCACTCCACAAAAAAACTTTTTCAGTAGAACTATTTATTTTGTACTTATAAATATAAATTCAATTTCATTTTCACGAGAGTACATTACTATAATTGGAATTTTGACATGAATAAAGAATTTGAATCGATTTGAAAAAAAATATACTATATTTTTAGCTTTGAAACAAAAAAAAACAACAAAACTTACAAACTACAAATAAAATTAATGAAAGTATTAATTCACTAAAATACAAACTACAATACAAATAATTAATAAATTATAATTGAAAAATATGAATGAAACCAAAATACAGTTAAATATTAAAAACTATAAGGGAATTATGGGTGGAGAAAGATTAATCAAAGCACAACATACTATAACAGCTTTATCTAGCATATTAACCTTTTCATTGTTGCCTTTTTTCAACATACTAATTGGGATAATGCTTTTAAAAATATTAAATTTATTTTCAAGCATTCCAATAATTCTTTCTACGTGAATTCTAACATGAGCAATTTGCCTCGTTTCTTCCACTTCCAAAGGATGTAATTGGCTCTTACCTTTGGTAAAAGCAGGAATAACTAACTTTGCCTGCAATACTCCCAATGTTTCTGATATTAAAAAACCCCTATCTGCTAACACTACGTCACCTGGTTTGATTTTATCACAAAACTTACTATGCTCCACAATAGCCTTTTCTGATGTACGACCCCCCCCCCCCCAAGCACAACTTACATAGCACACAGAACCTTGTGGTGTTATGCCAATTAAAAATTTCATTGTCTGGTGATGCTTATAATCAGACCAGCACTGTTGCTGTGTCAATAAGTGAGCCGGTCTTTCAATAAAAACTTCGAAGCAATCTAATATCACAGTTGATTTATCATGAAATGTTTCCTTGAAACAATATGGTAAAGTTTTTAAATTTGGCCGATCTGGCCATATGATTAATGATTTAAATTTGTCATACAAAATATTTAATATATAATCAAAATAGGTAGATGCACTTGTTGCAGAAATTTTAAATCTATATGCTAAATCTTTATAATGTAAGCCTAGTATTAATTCAATTAAAGTCAGCAAAAGCTGATTAAAACTGCTCAATGCTGTAGTGCTAGTTGCACAAACAAATGATTCAATTTTTTTTTTAAATATTATCCTTACTATTTTATGTTTAAACCCTTTATAATATTTCCACTTGTCATCATTTGAATCTTCATCGAAAAGACCAAAAGGTGACTTTTCCACTCTTAACTCCAATGTGTGCATCTTTTTGGAAGCCAACTCGTAATGGTCTAATTTTATTGAAAGGTCACCCATTGTAGAATCAGTCTGCGTAGACACTCCAGACTCTTGGCATTTCATTTGATCATCCGGGGATGGGACTGTTGAGGTGTTTCATCTATATTCATCAACTGTTGACAGAGTAATTCTTTAAAATAATTTTTGACTGTGAATACTTGCTTTATTGAAATCATACTTGAGAGGAAGGTCTACCAATGTGTTTAGAGCAAGCCCCGCAGGGAAAATATTTTTGGGGGACGGGAGGGGTACTTGACCCATAAGCGCTCAAATTAATCGACGCCCTTGGGGCAAAGCTTCTATTCCATACTAAAGAATTGATAAAAAAAATTAGGCATGATATTTAGCACTATTAAAGCCTTTTATTAATTTCAATTAAAAAATGGCATTTGATGCTTTCTGATTTTTTTGGTCTACGCTTTGTTAGAATTTCAGTAAAATTATTGAGTCTTGAGGTAGACCTCCCTCAAATGATACCACTAAAAATTTCATTTTTCTTTTAAATGGCTCTCAAAACATGCCCAGCAGGTAGCTTTTTCAACCTGGGAACTTCTAGGACTCATTAACTATACATACCCCAATGAATGGCTGTTCATCTTTTAAAATAATTTATATAAAATAGGACTAATATTAACTATTTTACCTCAGTTTCGGTCAGTTTTCTCCTTTTATCTAGTCTATCCTTTCTGTCAACATCTGCAGCTCGTTTTCTTACATTTTGAGACACATGCCCCATATGTTGAGATGGCACCCAGTCAGGATGGTGTTTATCTTCAAGAGCAGCAGGTTTGCCTAAAAAAAGTTCCTACATTCGAGTACAAACGCCCTATTACCCTACTAGGAGAGCTATGTTTATAAGTATTTAATAAAACGCCTACCAGTTATAGAGTGTTTACTGCAAACTTTTTGATGTTTCAATATGGATTCTGTCAGATCGTTTCTCTTTATTGTTGCTATCCAGGAAGCCCTGCGAAGTTTAGACAAATCGTTTTTCTCCGTTAAAACCTATGTGTCGTTTCTGCAGGAACGGCATAAAACGAGGCTTCATCACGATTAGAACGGCTTCCACAACCAACTACAATACAAATCGCAGGCATTTCAAAAGAAAGACAAACACCACATTATTCAAAACTCGCAATTTACAACAAAAATGTAAAAAAAAAATCAATGAATCAAGGTTAAACAAGCAGTGACTTCAGTGTTGTTTGACCATTGCCGCCATATTGAATTTATTTTGACAGGTCGTTGGATTGCCC
>JAVJAQ010000539.1:0-48786 GCA_032362365.1 Zygogramma bicolorata
AAGAGAACATACATATAATATAATTGACAAAATGGTTAAGGCTTTCGTGGCTGATGTTATTCCTTAGGAAGAAATTCCAAAGGACGACGGCCTTCAAGCCCGAAGAAAAGTAGTTATACTTATAATATAATTATTACGTAATATGTTACCATTGAAGAGTGCCATGAAAAAAATCATACTCCGCGAGTACCGTTTGTAAAAGGCCAAATTGCAGAGTGATATTGACACTTCAGGATATTATAATATCAGGAAGACACTTTTAATAGGACGTGACTACATTTTTCTGCAGCAATGAACAAATGATTTCATTTCAGTATTTGTACAATGTGTATCAGGATAGGTCAAACTAGCACATGCACTCGTCGAACAGATACCAGAGGAGTTCGTGAAATTGGTTTTGAAAGTAATATATTATCATTGTGGAACTTGTACAATGCCAATGGAACTCAATACATATACAAATGTATTTGTTTTGCAGAAACTAAAACGAAATATATTTTCGACTTCCCTTTGTTTCAACCACTAGTATTCACAGAAATTATAATCACATTTTTGACACCCACATTATTCATTGATTTGTCATCCAGCAAAATTTTCATAGATTAAGATAAAATTTTCATAATTTCCATGAAAATGAGTTCACTGAAAAAAATCCAAGGAAAACACAAATTTTCTTTTAGTACATGAAAATCTGAATAAAACTTGATTCACATTAAAATGAATCATTGTAGAAATAATACTTAGTACTCAATTGGTCGGTTTTATCCATCGTCAAATATGAATCAGAAGACTTTTCAACTCACATCCAACTTAATACATTGATGAATACAAATTCAGGAATGATCACATGTCAGACAGTGTTCAGAAAGGGGTTTATAATTATTTATTGAACAAATGAACGACCATTCAGTGATTCCAGTGCACTTTTTGTCTCTAGACACATTATCAGGGCTATTCACTAAGCAGAGTTGTTATGGATAGCGACTAAAAATTGTCGTTATGTTCAAAGTCAGTTGCTAAGCGCGAAATTGGTATTCACTTTTCAAGTAAAGTTGCTACTATAATGACCAGTTGCTGTGAGTAGTGGTTCACAGGCAACTGCTTTAGATATCTTGTTAAGGAAAAACAGCTTACCACCGTCATTATGGCAAGTTATTATCAGAGTTGCTACGACGGTTAGCAACTGCGTTAACCACTTTACTTAGTGAATAGCCCTGTATGTCTCTGTCGGTACACTATGCTGCTTGTCGATGGTGATTTTCCTGTACACATTATGTCATTTCATTTTGGTAAACGTTTGAGAAATTCAGTCGTTTTCGAAAGGGAAGTCTAATAGAGATTGTCTTTATCATTTATAGAGCTTGATTGTCCTGAAACAAAAACATTGTATTCAGTCCATATATTATATGCATACATTTCATATCTTAAACTGAACTTTCTATAGAAGGTCATACCAAGTGAGGAAAAAAGTACCTGCTATGTAATGTTTGCAAATGTTTTTTTTTTCGAATACTCCATTGGACTTCATATGCACTTTTTTGTAGGAAATCATGTTTCTCGTTTCATTACAGTGAGGATAATTCAATGAATTTGTTATATCAGGCGTATGATAGAAACGCATTGTTTTCAAGCCAAAACCCATCATACCTTGTGAAAAATAAAAAATTTTCATTCGTGTGAAACACACTATCGTCAAAATTATTAAACACATCGTTGAAAGTGGAGTTGGAAGTTGAATTGCCCTACCAAAATCTTTTTTATTTTTGTAGTTTTGACGGTGGATCATTCTTTAATAACTTTTTCGTGCATTGTTACTGGTCGAGTTACTGGTCGTATATAATCCAACGACCTTCGTGGTATTAGCCAGAGGAACAGTTGTTTTTTTGACAGGTATGAGTCCATCGAACTGTCTAAATTTAGTTTAGACTGACCTGAAAAAATCGTTATTAGATGATTCGAATCTGACATATTCTCTAATATTATTGGATACCAAATCATTATCGAACCCTTACTCCGTACCTCTCTCTATTCTAATTCTTTTTGAACTACATTGTTTTGAAGAGGAACTCTTTCCATCGAATAAGATGGTCAGATATTGGAAAGCCATTTCATTGTATGATATCGGGAGTCTTATCAAGGACACAATGACACAGGTAATACGTAGCTTGAAAAATCCGATCTCCCCCATATTTCTGTGACACTTCAGAGAAGAACAGGTATTATATAGAATTCCAAAGTCTCAACCCCAACATAATGAAAGTAGTCAGATTGATTTGGGCCCACACTTATTGGGGTTATGACATGCAGTCTGAATGGAATTACCTAACTTTATAGGGTAGGCCTTTCACTGGTGGATATCAATTCAATGCCAATTGGACAAAAAATCACAAGCATATAATTTACGTTCGTCAGTTCAGTGTAGGAAAAAAGTGTGCCACGATTATTCTGTAGTGATTTCTTGTACCTTATCCAGTTTTGTTATGATGGCTTACTTGAAAGCACCTTTGTGGTGAGTTTCCATAGGACGTTCATAAATATATATATTGTACCAATATCTGGTCCCAATGTCCTAATTCATAGTAGTAACGGTGTTTTTCCTTGGGAAATATCGTTTGAAGATATTAGAGAAATTAACATTTCCATCTGTTATAATTTGGAGTACTGCTTATTAATGTATAATTTTGCTCTTGTGTTTTTGTGTTAATCGAAACATCAACACTTTTCAGCATTCCGAATAGCAAAAATGAAACTGAAATATGTTTTCGATTATAAGTTCGTTGTACATATTTTCATTAAATGTCCTATAAGCCTCATAATAGTTTTCTTGGAACATATAATAATAATAATAATGTTTATTTGTCGAATTTTACAAGAACTAGAATCAAATTTACAAAAAATTTCAAATAAACATGGTAGATCTCTCTGAAGTGGTGAATAATTTACATTATTCACCTCTTGTATGTGAGTGTACTTAGCGTACTACATATAGGTACTGTATTTTGTCCACATTAAAAACAAAAATATATGCACGTATACACATACATATACACATATACACACATATAACATATTTATTCATTTGGTATATCTGGTTTGTTTCATTTTCATAATCAGGCCATTTCATATTCCCCAATTGTACGTGTGATCAGGTTAGTGTCTTATACAATTTTCAGATTTAGTTGAGAGGTTTTATTTCCTATAGATAACGTTATCAATTAATAAGGTTACTGAATTTACTTCTTTCCGTTTTGAGAATCCATGTTTTTATTTTTTGTTTAACTGTTTTTTTCGTCAAATACGATTTTACCATGTTCTGTATATCTTCTGGTACCATATTATATAATTTTGGACCCAAGTAGTGGAAACTATGTTGTCCAAGAGTTTTATTACACTTTGGAACTTGTGTTCTGATATTTTTAGTTCTTGTCTGGTAAGGGTATTCTGGTGGGCATGTCATATCTTTGTTTGAGTACATATACATGAGAAGTTTTTGTCCATATAACTGTCTTACATCGCATACCTTACTTATCTCATATAGTTTGTCAGACGAGTAACTGATACTTTTTTTGTATATGATTCTCAATATCCATCTCTGTATGACGTTTAGTTTTTCCAGATGCGAATCGTATACTCCCCCCAATCCAAAAATTCCATAAGCTATGAGAGACTGAACCAAAGAAAAGTAAATTATTTTCTGATGATTTATATCCAGAAACTGATTCAAGAATCTGAATCTCCCCAAAAAGCCTCTTAGTTTATTGACAAGATTATTAATATGTAGATCCCATCGTAAATGTTGGTCCATGTTGATTCCCAAGTACTTGACTGTTGTAACTTCTGGAATATGTGTGTTCGAGTCAATTATTAGATTTCCTAGATTTGGTAAGTGACTTTTATATGAGGCAAAAGATATGAACTGTGTTTTGTCGACATTTAACGTTAGCTTATTTAACTGAAACCATTTTTGAACCCTTGAAAAATCACCTTCCGCATCGATCTTCAGCCTCTCCCAGCTTTGTGATTTGTAAAATATAGCAGTATCATCAGCGAAACTGAATTTGTAAAAAAATTGATATCCATAACGTCGAGAAACCGGCCCCTCTTGTTATCTATTATAGTGTCAACCAAGAATTTTCGAATGGAACGAAAAATCAATTTTAATTTCAATTTCAAATTTCGCGATGGCTAATATCTCCTACGTTTGTGTTGACAGTGTTGCCGATTCTCCGAATTTGTCTAAAATATTCATAAATAATGAATATTTTCGAAAAAAATTCTAGAATTCACCTGAATGAAGTATGCAAAATATAGTGGTAGTCTCGAAATTTCACAAAAAACGCTTAAGCAATTTAATACATGGAAAAATCATTGTATGACCTGAAATTTGGAATTATATTTTGCAAATTTGGAGCAAACGTAGACTTCTGGACACTTCCTGCTGACAAAAAAATTCAATCGGTCGGAAAAAGTAGATTTCATGAGGGTGCTCCGGTCATATGTGGGTCACACTGTAGAATCAATTTCTTCATAGGTCTCTTCCGCAGAATGAAATATACTTAATATAGTTTATTGACCAATCTAACAATAGAAAAACGTATAAGGTTCAAAGACACATGATCAGTAGATTGGTAATTCCCAAGCGTCTGATTGCATACAAAAGAGACAACATTCAAAAGAACAAAATTTTTTGAGTTCAATACGGAGTTTTACTAAACCCACCAATATTAGAGAAAATACAAAAATTGTATTAATCGAATACCCTGTTCGGTCAAGAATATATGGGTGAAACTTAAGATCTCTAAAAGTGAATACAAGATATACACCAGGTACAGACAGCTTAGTAATTTTGAGTTTTCAGAACACAATCTTATTTCCGATTAAGATCACACGGTTGAATGAAATGAAGTTCGATTGATTGAAATGTTGAGTAATGTCAAAAAAATGAAAATTTCATAATAAGTTTGAATGAGTTAGAATTAGATAGATAGATAGACATTTATTCATCATTTTTACAACATGTACATCGGATTGATAAGTAAGTCAAAAAGTGTAGAAATAGCCCAATTGGTGAGCGAAAATATTCGATTTCATATAAAGCACAGAAAAGGAAAAAACATATGAAAATACCGAGGAAAATACATTTTGTAGACATATTAAAATCATCAGCAACATCACAAATTTAAATTGGATTGACTATGCCAATTGCCAATGCAAGAGTCAAAAGGCATTGCAAAGTGTATATATTACAAGTATGGCTATAAATACAAAATAATCGTTGGTCACAGTTATGACAGTTATTATAATCCATCGAGGAGTGTTGACAGTGGGATATAAATTCATTTATCTACACCCGTACTCTAATAATACACTTATATGCCCACAACCCGTTTTATAATGAAATCCATTACGATACAGATTTTTCATTACGATACAGATTTTCAACCAATAGAAACCCATTATTTTTCAATCAAGCATGATGGGCATGCTCTTTATTTGACATTTGTCAAGTCAAAATCGGTATAGGTATTGAACTTTTGAAGAATATAGCCAAACTTCGATAATCATAACAAAATGTCTGATACCAGCGATATGGGAGAATCACCTTCGACACCTTCACCGACAGAAATACAGTTAGAATGATTAAATTTTTCATTTGACAAATGCATGATTTATCACTTATTTTTTCATCATATTTTGTGGGCTGTCCGTAGCCGAGCCGTTTATGGCGCTGACATTGACTTCTCTAGCTAGAGGAGACGTTGGTTCGAATGCGGTCTCGAGTAATCTTTTTTTTTTTCTTTGATTTTTGATCTTCTTTTCATATATCATCGTTTTATTTCTCGAAGTAATACTATTAATTACAATTCTGTGGAATTTTTCAAAGAAATTCCTTAAATTAGTATTATTGTGTGCAATATAAATATAATATTTGTAGTTATTCACTATTTATCGGGTGTAGATAAAATAGCGTATGCAACTCTCGTGTAATGGTTATTAATACACTCGCATAAACCATACGAAACTCACCTTCGGCTCGTTTCGTCTCCCGGTTTATGCTCATATATTAATAACCATCATTACACGATCGTTGCATAATATACTATTATATGATAGAATGCGTTCGAGGTAAGAAAAGTTCTCAATTGGGACTTGAATTTTGGGAGATTAGTTTGTTTTTTTGAATGATCTGGTAACATATTGAACAGGTAGGGCCCAGCATACCTTGGTGATTTTTTATGACTTTCATATTTAATTGCTCCAAGCGAAACTAATTTTTCGTTCGTGTTGAATACTGGTGAATGTCTGCATTTAGCGTAAAGCTATTTTTATGAGTAAAAGTATGGCTCAGAAGTTTATACAAATATAAACCTATGAATGTAAGGATTTTTTTTGTTTGAAAGTATCTCTGCAAGACTCACGATAGCCGAGGAAAAAAATAAGGCGTATAATTCTTTTTTGCGCCATGAAAACTCTATTATTATCCTTCGCGGGACCATAAACTATGATGTTGTAACTCAAAGTTGAATATACTAGAGCGTAATAAACAGTCATCATTCCTTCACCATCAAGCCAGCTCTTCAAATTTTTCAGTGCAAAGTACTGTTTGTTTAACTGTGAGCAAATCGTGTTCACGCATTCTGTCCAGTCAAGATTTTCATCTACAATGGTACCTAGGAATTTGCAGCTGTTACTGAATGCAACTGTATTACTATTAATTTTTAGGTTATCGATATTTAATTTTGCAATAGATGGTTTATGAAATTGGATGGCCACTGTCTTTTTGTAATTGATAATTAAGTGGTTTTTCCGACACCAGATATCAAATTGAAGGAGTACATTAGCTATCTTCGTTCGCGTTTGATCGGCATCCGCTCTAGAAACTATGATGGAAGTGTCATCAGCAAACATATAAACTTTACCATCATTAATGTAGTCAGGAAGGTCATTTATAAATAGGAGAAACAGTAAGGGGCCTAGGACACTACCCTGAGGAACCCCTGAGTCAACCAAAAATTCTTCCGATGTTTGGTTTTTAACCTTTACTACCATTTCGCGGTCCTTCAGGAACGCGCCGATCCAATTCAATATGTTGCCTCGGAACCCTATCGCTTCTAGTTTTACTAAGATGACGTCAAAATTGAGGCTGTCGAACGCTCGTGATAGGTCGAAGAACAACCCTACAATATATTCTCGTTTTTCCATTCTCTCACTTATGAATTGTATGAATTCTGTAGTGGCTGTTTCAGTGGAGTGTCTATTTCTAAAACCGTGTTGGTTGGGGTTCAATATTGATTTATTAATTGATTTATTGAATATAAATGCTAAGTATGGTACGATCTCTGAGGTACATTTTTTCAAGAGGTGTACCGGTATTTCATCCAGGCCGGTAGACTTTTTGTTTTTAAGGTTTGCTATTATATTTTCTATTTCAGTTGACCTGAGAGGTTCGAAGAAGAATGAACTAGGTCTCCGAGATTTTGTGCAGCCGATAGGTAGGTTTAGGTTATCACTGAAATGAGTTTTTAGTTGGTGACTGACTACTGATACAAAGAAATTGCCGAAGATATTGGCTATTTCATTATCATTCGAGATTCTTCTCCCATTGTGGTCTAATTCGATGTCATTTCGGATTTTTGTTTTATTTAATCTTGAGTTGACTATGGACCAGATGGTCTTGCTTTTATTATTCGAGTCATCTATGAGGCTGTTATAGTAGTTTTGTTTTGCCAGTTTTATGTTCCGGTCATAGGTCTTTTTGGAGCGTTTGTATAAATCGTTCAATTCGTCATTATGAATTATCTTTGGAAACGGAAGTGTATTTTGTTTCCGAAACTTTAAAGAAGATGGGTAATGTTTATAAATTGTTTCGATTGGCTAATTCTGTACTTTCACGAGGAGTTGATGACAAATGGGATGTCGCTTATTCGAATGCAACTATTTTCAATTACCGCAGCAATTTTCAGTGGTAGATTAAAAATCTGCCCTTCCACACTTGTGTCGATTCCAATGTTGACTCTTAATTTTTCAATAACGACCCCAAAAACTACGAAGAAAAATTCATCCACCACAAAAATCAGTATCATACAACTATTTGAAATTCTAGTACTGGCCTTGAAATCGGGGCCATTTGTGATGTCCTGACAGGTTTATTTATACTAGCGTAGCGCCATTTTTCTGATTACACAGCACTGGTGAAGTAGGAATTTCAATTCAATATACTTGAAAATACCCCACTGCCTGATGTTACTATATGACCTTGCAAGGAGGAGCTGATTGATGTTCATCCTTCATCCTATTCGAACGTAATAGCCTAAGAGCCAGCCACGGAAATGGATCAGCAATTTATAGAACGATTAAAACTACCTAATCAGTCTGCCTTAACACCATTATTAATTAAATAGGGCACCTGGCAGCTTTTCATTGGTGGGGGGTGGGCGTGGTACGGCCGTAAAGGGGTTGAAAAATTAATTGAAGGTGTTCAATTCATAGAGCGCTGGTTTTTGGTGTGATTGTAGCTGAATATATTCAAAATTCGAAAATAATATTGACTAGCGATTTGCTTGGGGGAAAAGAAGTGCCAAGTGTCGTTAAAGGTGCGTAGTAAAGTGCCAAAGTCGTCTCATTTATAGAGGGCTAGGACAAAATATTTTTGTTACATTAACCCACAGGATAGTGTGAAAATAAATGCACGCACGATAATTGATCAGATGCTACAGTTATTTTTTATTATAAACGTTGTACGTCATTCTATTGTTATGAATTGAAGGAAGTATATATTTAATCCATTATTGTTAATTATTTTTGTCTTAACATCCTTTTTTTTTCAATTTCATGCATGTAATTGTTCATGAAAACACGGTAACAAAAACGGCTAGATATCTTGATAATTCTTCTGAATATTTGAGTATGAAAATCACCGTTATAAATGTCCATGAAAAAACTATTAATACTCTATGAGAATGAAAATTTATGAAATTGAAATAATTTACTCATTACTCGCTAACTTTATCTTTATAGAATTGATTACTTAGACGAGTACTTGTGCAGAAATTTGTTAATTAGTACTATAATCATTTAGGATCTTAGAAGTGTTTGGATTAATGTTATGGTAATGATCTTTTGAGGAAATATAATGATATTTAATTATTGTCCTCCAAGAAGTATCTCTGCATTCCAGGAAATGGACTGAAGACTCTTCAGTCTGTCCCTACAAGCATTCGAATACAGTGCGTTATATGTGTTATTTGTGAATTGGAAATCATGGCTTCAGCTTCGCCAATGTGTATAATTCGTAAAAGTGCAAATGCAAAAGCAGTATTGTTCAACGAAGAAACGTTAGAAAAGTGTCGGGACATCAAAAAAATTCGCCTTAAGTACAGATTGAAATATGGTTATATTGATCTATCATCTGCCCTAAGTGACTCAAAAGGGTAGCACAGCAAATGTCGTGATCGTTTCATTGCGGTGATGAGTAAAGAAAAGAAGATGAACTAGCCAGTACATCTTCTGTAACTGCGCATCAATGTACATCACTTGAAGACAGTGCCACTGAAGGAGATATGAGATATCACTGCAAGATATGTATTGATAACTTTGACTTCATCTTACAGATCACGAGAGTTATCGGATAGAGAAGCAGTCTGAGGAGCTTCAATATGAATATTCCATTTTTGAAATATTTTTTGATAATTTTATAAATGAAATTCTTTTGAAATTTCATGGATTTTTATTCTAAAGATAGAGTATTGATAGTTTTTATCATGATCAGTTATAACGGTAATTTTCATACTCAAATATTCAGAATAATTATCAAGATATCTAGCCGTTTCTTTTACCGTGTTTTCATGTACAATTACCTGCATTGAATTAGAAAAAATATGTTGTAACAAAAATAAGGAACAATGATGAATAAAATATGTACTCCCTTCAATCCATAACAATAGAATAACGTACAACGTTCATAATAAAAAATAACTGTAGCATCAGATTGACTATCGTGCGCGCATTTCTCACTCTTTATCGACGCTTGGCAAGGTGTTTGGCTCAATATTTTCGCCAGTCATTTTACACACACTATCCTGTGTTTTGAATGTAACGAATACATTTCTTCCTAAGCCTCTATAAATGAGTCGACTTCGACACTTTACTCCGCACTTTTAACGTCACCTGGCACTACTTTTCCCCCAAGCAAATCGATAGTCAATATTATTAGACCGTAAGAGCATGACAGTTGGAAGTGTATGATTTTATTCCGCTTGCCTTTTTGATGGTCGATAGTTGGCCCACAATTGAGCCAGGAATAGTGGGTCCGAATCTCCGGACGCTTGACGGCCATATTTGAAAACGCGTTTTTATTTGTACAATATTTTTAAGTTTTTGCATAATTTTATACCGCTTGCCATTGTAACACACGCTCATTTACACTTGATGGAGCTTGAATAATGAAAGGCAAGCGAGTACAAGTGACCGGCTTAGTTTAAAAGGTCACGAAAAACCGAAAAAAAAATATTATAAATTGCATATTTTTAAACTACTTGCTAATTAGAAAAATTAAAGTTCACATTAGAATATCACGCTACAAAAATTGGCAAGCGCCGGTCATTAGAATAACGGTACAACGAAACAATGTCACAACCCGAAAGGCAAGCATATATAATAAAATCATCTTATTATAAACAATAAATAGAGTTGTAAAAAAAAATCGCAAACTTTGTACAATTTGAAACTGCTTGCCATTTCGCATTTAATTGAAGGGCGATCAGATAAGTACGTAATAAAAAGGGCAAGCATCGGAGTGTAGTACGACATAAGAAAAATCGATTTTAAAAAATGGATTATTTTGTAGAGATGATAGAAAACATTCCCAAAATTTGTACGATTTCAAACTGCTTGCCATTTTGCATTTAATTAAAGGGAGATAAGATGAATATGTAATAAAAAAGACAACTATTGAAGTGTAGCACAAAATTTGAATTTTTCCCGCGTATATGACTGGAGTTCAATACACATACAGGATTGCGTTCGAAAACATCCTCAGAGTGCACTCCTTCGCCCAAAAGTCGTCCGAAAACACATCGGATGCACCCGATAGCTTCGGAGTGAGATGTCCGAGAACTCCTTCGAATGTGTCCGATCGGGTGAAATCTCACCCAGCTCAACGAGGTAGGTAGGTGAGGTTGCGTTCGAGTCGAATAGTGGCGGTAATAATCGTTTAGTTCGTTTAGTTAGGTTTATTGACTTTCTGGCACCGTACGGTGCCAATTTCTCCAGATCAGGTATAAAAATTAATTCAAGAAGTTAATAAAAACACGTAAAAGACTATCACAAAATGGAGTCCCGGCACCACGAGGTATCCACGTACCATCTACGTGAGCAGAACACACGTCTGCTCACTACCAACGCGAAACCGGAACTCGCGGTAATAATCAAATCGATAATAAATGAATCGAAGGTTTTTTGTACAAAACGTATAATTTAAATTCTATTGCAAATAGAATTGCAATAGAATTCAAATCATACATTTTATACAAAAAACCTTCGATTCATTTACCAAGAAGTGTATTCAGCTCCCCAACTTCAAAAATCGATAGTAGTGATAAACAGACTGTTGTGTCGTATTAGTTTTGGTACGTTAAGGCGCGAATCCCACTATACGTACCGTCACCGTCACGTTTCCGCACCGTCGCGTCACCATCACGGTAAATATTCTTACATTGCAAGCAATGACGGCGACGGGAGGTGGACGTGACTGATAGTGTGATTATGTTCATTGCTTGCAATGTAAGAATATTTACCGTGACGGTGACGGTGCGGAGACGTGACGGTGACGTTACGTATAGTGGGATTCGCGCTTTAATGGTATCTACTTTCCTAACTTACAGTATATGTTATCATTCGATAATGTATTATCCTAATAGTGTGATGTCAGGTTTCAAGATTTGTAAAATAAATTTTGATTGAAAAGTCCTCGACGAAAAGTTGAATGAAAATGAATAATAAATAATGGCAATTGGTACAGACACGCCTACGTTATGTATAAGTGAGGATATGCAGTTGGTACGAAATTTAGAAAACCAATTTTATATCTATTGCACTCTGCCCCCTTGCAAGCGTGAACTTCTGCAGCAGCTTTTGTGAACTTCATACATAAACCATTTATGGAAAAATGCATCGGAACCAATTCCGAATGATGGTCTAAGACCGTAAAACTTTGGATGGAAAATTGAAGAAAACAAGTACAGTTTCGTATGGTTTACAGGGGATGAAGTACCTCCAAATGTCGAAGACATAATTGCAGGTGATTTTTTTTTCTATTTTCATTGAAAATTTGCATTAGGAAAAAACGTATGTTTCAATAGATGAATCCACCAGTGACAATGAGGATGAAGAACAAGTAATAGACTTCCAGGATGACGAGGAGGAAGAAGATGATTGTGATTCCGATGCTGATCACGAGTTGATCGATGGATAAGAACGAAAATTATTATAATAAAATTAGATTGTGCTTTATTGATTTGAATTTTTTTTTGCAATAGAACCCTTTTTATAAAGCGAACATACTTACCAAAAAAAATTATAGTGAAACATACTGAAAAAACAAAAACCTGCTAAAACACGACCTTAACTCAATAATAATTAAGTTATTTTTCTTAATGTCTGTAAAAATTTGTTAGTTGGCCTGCAGTTACGTGAATGCTTTTTTTTGCACATATATAATTGATATTAAAAAAGACAAGCAGTTGTCAAATCGTCCCGTACTAGCGAATTTTTTTGGCAAAGCAACAAATCTGTTAGTTTTAAAAATCGATTTTTTTTATGTTGTGCTACACTTCAATGCTTGCCTTTTTTATCACATATTTATCTTACCGCCCTTTAATTATATGCAAAATGGCAAGCAGTTTCAAATCGTACGAAACTTGTAAATTTTTACTATCGTCTCTAAGCATTAATTGATTTTTTAAAATCGATTTTTTCTTATGTTGTACTGTACTCCGATGCTTGCCTTTTTTATGTCATACCCATCTCATCGCCCTTCAAATACATGCAAAATGGCAAGCAGTTTAAAATCGAACAAAAAGTAAAAACTTTTTTGCAACATTATTTTCGCTTGCCTCTATTTTCGGACATCCTTACATGCATGCCATTTGTTTTACTGTCCCTTGATGACTCCAATGATATTCTGTCCAAATGGCAAGCAATTCAGGATCATACAAATTATGTGCAAAAATTTTACAAGATTTTCCAGACATTTCGTACCGTTAATCTAATGACCGGCGCTTGCCAATTTTTGTAGCGTGATATTCTAATATGAACTTTCATTTTTCTAATTAGCAAGTAGTTTAAAAACATTCAATTTATAATATTTTTTTTTTTCGGTTTTTCGTGACCTTTCAAACTTAGCCGGTCACTTGTACTCGCTTGCCTTTCATTATTCAAGCTCCATTAAGTGTAAATGAGCGTGTGTTACAATGGCAAGCGGTATAAAATCATGCAAAAACTTAAAAATATTGTACAAATAAAAACGCGTTTTCAAATATGGCCGTCAAGCGTCCGGAGATTCGGACCCACTATTCCTGGCTCAGTTGTGGGCCAACTATCGACCATCAAAAAGGCAAGCGGAATAAAATCATACACTTTCAACTGTCATGCTCTTACGGTCTATATTTTCGAATTTTGAATATATTCAGCTACAATCACACCAAAAACCAGCGCTCTATAAATTGGACACCTTCAATTGATTTTTCAACCCCTTTACGGCTGTACCGCACCCACCCCCACCAATGAAAAGCTGCCAGGTGTTCGAATCAATTAATGATGGTGTTAAGGCACACTGATAATGTGGTTTTAATCGTTCTATAAATTGCTGCCCTATTTCCGTGGCTGGCTCTTCTTCTATGAACTATTACATAACTTTTGAGGTGGAATCATCTTTTGAACAATGCGTTCAGGCCACTCTCAAACTAGATACACAGTAGGTTTCGGCTGGCACCTGTCAGAAAACAGCTACTTCCCTGGCTAATACCACGAAGAGCATTGCATTGTATGCCGGTACCAGACGAATTTTTGTTGAATTATTTGATTTAACGCCATTCTTCAAGTATTCTCAGCGACTATGTCGAATGTTTACGCATTTTTACGGAGGAATGGGCGGATTCGGTTTGTTTTTGGAATAGCTCGTCCATAGGTAAATGGCGCAATAACTTCGTGTTGTTCGCATCAGCTTTGTTGGAGGCTTGGTACTATGAAAGGTATTTGTATTTGAATTATGAGAAGTCATCGACACTTTATGTTGGTGATGGCACTTCCGTGTACTGCAGGTGTGCCCGTCCAAATAATTTAAAATCAATTCCTCAATTGGTATCGCCAAAAGCGAATGCAGGAGTTTCGTCTGTGAAGAAACCTGCACTGGCACCGGTCGGATATAATGCAATGCCCTTCATGGCATTAGCCAGGGAAGTAGTTGTTTTCTGACAGGTGCCAGCCAAAACCTTCTGTGTAGGTAGTTTGAGACTGACCTGAGCGAATTGTTCAAAAGATGATTCGATTCAACGCCAGTACTAAGTAAATACCCACCGAAGAAATTTGGTTAATTGTGAGAATAATACAACTACATTTTTCAATTGGAGCTTCTTCAGTCTAACACAGGTATTCACCATGCTGGTCAGCTGTTTGGTTGCTTAGCTGGTGCTCAGAAATGACAGGTTATTTTCACAGTCGCCAGATTGGTAGTACATAAGGACAAGCACTTATAAGGAAAAAATAACTTCCCCAAAATTCTTGATTTTCTAGATGCATTCAATCGACTCTTAGTATTTCCTATCGATTCTAAAACTAACCACATATTTTTATCGATTGTTACAGATTTTTCATACTGCTGATTCATCAAAATGACGATGTCGATGGAATTAGAAAGTAATCAAGAACAAGTTGAACATGCTGAAGGCATAGCGGAAGCAGAAGAGGAAACGATAGATTGGGAAAGAGATGATATCATCAGTTTTTTAACATACAACGAAGATATCTGTTTCAAGAATCAACAACGTTGGGAGGCTGATCTGACGATTCATGAAAAATATGAAATCGCTTTGAAAATTTTCAACGACAACAAATTGCAGTTTCTTATGAAATTTGGAAAATACCTCAAAATTGATCACTTGAAATATTTCAAAAAATTCACTGAAAATGACGAGCCCGATTTCACAGAAATCAAACTTGTACTCAGCGAACTCCAAGAGAGTTGCTCAAAAAGTTCTAGCTGTAAGAAAATACGGAATCGAAGGTACGAGGCTTTGAAACAAATGGTTCAAGAAGATTCATACTTCTCAGAAATAGAAATGATGAAGAGGAATCCTCTCCTATACGATCAACTTGTTGGGCAATACATGACTGCAGATGAGATCAAAGAACGGGACAAATATGATATGGGTGAACAAACAACGTTCGTGAAAATTCTGATGGAGGGAATCGAACGACAAGACGCCGAACAGTCTAGGCAAAAACAGGAACAGATGGAAGATAGCCAAATGGAAGAGGAAGATACGTCGGACGAAGATAATGGCAGCAGACCACAGACTCCTGTTCCATCTACTTCGAGGTGGGGGGAATTCGAGGAGGATAAGATGCATCGACCCAAAGCGAAATCGAAACCTTGTCCCATCACCGATCCAGAAAGAGTTCTTCTGAAGGAGGAATTCATCACATCGATGTATCAAAGTTTTCTGGATGGCAACGATAAGGATTTCAACTACGAAACTGTTGATAATAATTCGTCGTATGATAACATCGAAGAAATGGATAATGACGCAGAGGACAAATATTTTGCCACTGACGATGATGAAGATTTACGTGTAGAGGAGAATGCAGTGAGTTCTGAAGACGAGTTAGATATTTATATGAATGCCCTGAGTCAGCATCCGGCTGTTTGTCAGTTGTCTAATGATATGAAGAAGTTGTAAATATATAATAAAGGATGATTTGATATTGACAATGGCGAATCAATGACAATGTAAACATTTTTTTGATCAGGAGGAAGACAAGGGGTCATTCCTCGCCAACATGCGGCGCGAAGAATTTTCACAAATGCAATATGGTATCACAGTATGATAATATTGTCGGGAAACTAAATGAAGGAAGAAACACCACACAATTCATTCTGGTTTCTGTTTTCAAATTACACGCATATTATTTTCGCCAGTTGAAATGAAAAAATTCGACAATTCCATCGAGGATTCCGAGATAATTGAAGTGCAAAACAGCATTCAAACACGAAAATTCATCTTGACTGTTATAGGAAAAGTTCTCATCAAGACCAGTCTTTTTTCTTTCATTGCGTTATTCGACGACAGCTTACCCAAAAAACGTTTTGAAAAAATTGCTTCAGTCCCGTCATCTCCGAAAGAAATGATATCCTAGGTTATGCCATGTTTTAACAAATATCTGAAAAAATATACAAGGATCCATTCGAAATTTTTTATGTATGTCCAGTTCTACTTGGTTTGGAGAAGATATACAATAATCGTTTGATTTTTGATAATTGCGGTCGCATGGAACCATGTCTTCATTTGAAATATCAATTTTCGAATAAAACAAACAATTGAACCACCATGTACAACAAATTCGTTGTCACGCGGTTTAAAATTTTCCGACCAGTCTTGTCTTCGATTCCAGAAAATTCAGAATTCTGTATGATTGTGCATATATATATGGCTATGTTGCAGAGATTTTCATAACATAGGTAGGATCTTTTATTGCTTTTGCACTGTTGATGATATTATTCAAAATATTGGGTGTTAGCAGTATCAGGAAGAGGGTTTTTTTCTATAAACTCCAAGCGAACTCTGTTCACTGGCTATTGCGTGATATCGAACAAACTGATTGGGGGCCGTTCATAAAATACGTTCGCATACAAGGGGAGGGGAGGGTTCTGGCTGAGTGTGACAAGGGGGACGGGGGGTATACGGCAACGTGACGTTCGCCATTTATTATTTTTTGACAAGAGCGCTAGCCAGCGTGACCACTTTTGGTAGAACTCTACTTTTCGAATAGATTTCTGACAAAAACTGAAAAATTTTGGTATGAAAGAAATCTTCAGAAGATTTTGATAGAAATCTACATGTGCGACATCTTCTAACGAATTCCTAAACTCGTCAGATTTATTAATCGAAACTATAGTGACTCCATCTTTGCGAATGAATTTTCAATTGAGAATGCGAATTAATCTTGTTACAGTACCTACACTGTATTTCACTATACAAATGAAACAAAATAAAGCGATTTTTTACTGTTTCATTGTGTTATTGAGCATTGAATCTTCTGATTATGTAAAATATGTAGATTATTTGTGGCCATCCATATTGAAATTTTTCATAAATATCTTGAAACCAAAGGCCAACCAACATATAAATTATTTAAATTTGTAAAACAAAAAAAATTCCACCCTCTAGGGTGTTTTTTATTATATATGAACATCGCCACCTAGTATTCAGATGCTAAGAAACGATATGTATCGGCGAACAGATATTGTAGCGGTTTTCCGTAAATGGTTTAGTAGTTTTTAGTAGATTCGAACTCATGCTATAGGTATAGTAGATTCGAAGAAGATGGTGCAATACCGATTGTAGATATTTCGGCCCATTTAGGAAATCCTTGGACTTCTGAATGATAAAAATATTATTTATAATTATATGTTCGTTATGAAAGATATTTATTAATTTATTTGAATTTTATCATAATAACTAAATGAATATTTTTAATTTTCAGAATTTTTGTACTATCATTTAGAATTCATCATACTCAGCAGGGGGGGGGGCTTAGTTTTTGTGACGGAATATTTCTAGGCGGGGTCACAAAAAGTGTGACACAGCGTGACAATGGGGGGGAGGGGGTCGAAAGAAGCTGATTTTAGTGTGACGTATTTTATGAACAGTCCCTTGTGAAATATGTTCAGATATAGATCACTGTTATTACCAGTGATGTTATGGATATTTACGGATAATTACGGATACAGATATAGGGATAAATTATCCGGTCAAGTTAGACAATTGAAATAAAAATTCCAACACATCCAAATTTTGGTAGAAACCTTTGGCTTTACCATAAAGAATAAAAATTTGAAAGACACCACCAATCCCATCTGAGCTGAGGTAGTTATTCGGGGTCAAAGATCAACATTTCAGGTTTTTTGAAATTGTTTTTTGAAAAATATATTTTCAGGTCGATTATCTGTCTTATTATTATTATTATTATCTCTATTAAAACATCAACTCCTTGGTGATAACAAAATTTTATGAAAGTTCGATTAAAATCAATGGAATTTAATTGAACCGTTGATTAGTTATAGTATTTTTCACAGTATTGGCTTATTAACTGCAATAAACTACCCGATTCAATCCCATTGTGTACAACTTAAGGATCCCATTGGTTTTATTATAATCCTTTATAATTATAATAAACTACCCGATTTAATCCCATTCTGTACAACTTAAGGGTCTAATTGGTTTTATTATAATCCTTCAGTCAATACCATCCATTGTAAAAACTACTATACTAATGGAATGATGATTGTTTTCAACTCGGTTTTCAATTTTAAACTTTTCATTCTGTAACCGAAATCCATTTCAAAATTTTTGTTTGGATTTGAGTGTCTTATTTCGTTAAATTTTTCAGTCTTATTTTTGCTTTTTGATGAACTTGTGCTCATTCTTTTCCAAGGCGTGGAAATGAATTCTCATTTGAGAATTATATTTCATTTCTTCATCGAGTATTTCAATTTGATAATTCGTAGTTAATTGATATGATTAACAATTTTTTTTTCATGTAATGAGTTCTTATTTTTTGTAACATATTGCAATAGAGATTAGATTATATATACAATTGGAAGTCCGAACCAATATACCACTCATACGTAACTATGATGGTATATATCGGCTGAAACTATTATGCAGAGTAGCAAATTGTTGCCAAGTAAAATAAGGTCGATATATTTCAGATTTTCTGTGGAAAATTCTGTCCCTGTCCATTTCACTTATTAATTTCCCATCGAACGAAGCGCTCAACGCCAAACCACAAAAAGATTATTCGGCAAAGTTGAAATACCATGACGATTCGAAGACATAATTCAGTTTACATTGTATCACATGCAGGATAATTGGGTCTATAAACAATAGTCGACAAGAAGTGGTTAAATAATTATTATAGCTGTTCGGAGATCAGGTTTAAGACCACAGGTGTCGCACCCCACTCAGCGTTTCTCTTTTCTTTTACCCACCGCTAACAATCGACAATAATTTCTTCATCACTTTTCGGCTTGCTTGTTTGATAACGAAGTGAACACGCCAGTGACGTAGTTGTCTGCGTTTTTCCGTCGTTAATCGAATTATACGATCCAATGGGCACACGTACGTTGAAAACACGTTGAGAAGATGCTACATAACCAACTGTTGAAAAACAGTAAAAATGTCGCGGGAAGTAACGTTTTCTTGCATCGAAAATTATAGTATTGAGAAACGTTGTGTTTCAACGTATTATTATGCACGATCTGAACGTTCATTTACAACGTGTTGCTATCACCCATCATCACCACCATCATTTATACCTTTGATAAACGTTGTCCATCAACGTTATATAATAATATATCTTGACCCAAATACTAATGTTGATTCAGAACATAAATGTATATTATATTACCTCACAAGTTTATTTACTCAATCAATTACATATAAAATAATGTTTATTTCCACCATAAACTATATCTTTAAAGTACGTGGTCTTTCAATGATATATCAGGAGTATAATCATACAATAACATTGTTCCATAACGTTGACGTATATTATATCACTATACAAACTTTATGTCCATATTCAAAAATAAATGTAAGATGAAAAATAACCCCTTCAGTATCAATTTTCCTTCCCCGATCCAGCAACAACTCCTTTGTTTTGGATTAATCAAAAGGAATCTTATCTCTTCTTTCCCAAGCATTCTTCTGGTCAAGTCCTCCGTCTCTTATCACCTCAGACGCTCTGACAAAATCAAAATGGTGGAGAATCTCCTGAAAAATAGAGATAGTAGGCATAAAGTAATGGTGATTAAACTGAATATTTGAATTATATGTGCTTGAAATGCTGAAGTATTACTCACCAACTCAAAAATAATTGTACAACACTATTATATCACAAACTAAGTGGGTATAACTCAACCGTCAACATGACCTGCCGCCGTTTTCGATAACCGCTACGAGCTCGAGCTACGAGATACATCGATGAGCGCTATGAACAGAGTCTGCGCGGAAGCAATTCGTTCAACGTGAACGTTGATACCATGTTTTACACTTACGTATATGTTACCAAATTATTCAATAGAGAGTATAAATGATATGTAATTCAAATTTGAATTGGGAGTTGATGATATTGTTTCAATGAAACGTTTAATCAACGTGTTTCATCAAGCAGTGGTTCCGTAGTAACGAATGAATAAAACACATGAACAACGAATATATCAATACAGTGGGATAATAAGATTGAATAGTTGTTTGATAGCTGATTAAATACGTTTCTTCATTCATCTCCAACAACAATAAGGTAATAAACTAATTGATAGGTTCGTTGAAGAATGTATTCAAAGTAAAAGTTGATATAATGCACGTTAACGTGTTTCTTACGTAATTCATCAACTGGGAGCATGAATACTATGAGATATTCATAAATATTGGAATTATTTTAGAGAAAATAGAAACAACGGAAATAGGTCATTAGTTATTCATATCGTATTTTTTGCACTTTTGAAAATAGAAAATACTTTGGCTTTTTTCATTCTATGTGGTACTATATCTGTTTCAAATTCAAATGATTTGACTGTAATTTCATATGAAATATATCATATTCAATTTCGAAGATATTCACACTGATCTCATCGAAATCACTTGCTTCTTTTATCTAAATCGTCTATGATTGTGATGTTACGTTTCATTAATCATTAGTAGAATTTGTTTCATTTTGATTTTTTGATGATATGAAATGATTATTAGATTCTTGACATATTTCAGTTGTTTCCGTTACTTGTATTCCATTAATCATTGCTTCCCTCATTTTGGTTTTGCTTTTAGAATTTTGTGTACTGTATAATATTGAACATATGCTAGGCCAAATTGTTTTCGGTGAACTGATTTTCACAAAATTGTTTTTTGCTTTTTTGATAGATTTTTTTGACAAATTTGTTATTTTTGTATCGTTCACAAAAATATAGATAATGAGGATTCCCTTCTTTTATAGAAAAATTTCTCGGGTCTTTAATGATTGATACAAATTATCAGTAAACCAAAATTTTGAATTTTCTCTAACTTTTTGTTTCATGAGAAGAATTAAAATGTCAATAACTTCGTTATACAAATCGTTCGGATCTGTAAATAATGAAACTGTTTAATTTGAGTTACCGTCTGATTTTCTCATATAAGTTTTTTTTAGTTTTTTTTTCCGTTTTTGAACAAAGTGAACTCTTACTATTTGAATTTTATGGTCACGTTGATGATATCCATTTAACCATTCGTTGAATGTCTTCTAGTGTGTCTAAATGGTTAAAAGAGGGTTATTCTGCTTCTATCGTGGTTTGTACCACCACTACCAACGTAATGGACTTTCGCCTATAATAGTATATTATGCAACGATCGTGTAATGATGGTTATTAATATATGAGCATAAACCGGGATACGAAACGAGCCGAAGGTGAGTTTCGTATGGTTTATGCGAGTGTATTAATAACCATTACATGAGAGTTGCATACGCTATTTTATCTACACCCAATAAATAATGAAGAACCAAAAATATTATAATATTAGGTATTTATATTGAACACAATAATAGTAGGTAATCAATCGTATTTCTTTGAAAAATTCTACAGAATTATAATTAATGGTATAACCACGGAAAATACAACAATGAGAAACAAAAAATGAAAAAAAGTCTTTGCCGAGATCTGGAATTGAACCCGGGACGTTGGTAATCACCGCACGCGCCGCTGACCATTCGGCCATGAAAGCACATTCAATTTGAACGAAAATAACAACATATGTGTTGCATTTGTCGAATGAAGAATACAATCCTTCCGATTGTATTTTTTTCTTGTCTAAGACATCTGTGGAGGAGTCGCTGGTAATTCTTCTATATCACTGCTATAAGACATTTCCATTCGATTATCGAAAATTGACTGAATTCTTCAAAAATTCAATACCTACTGATTTTGACTTGACAAACGTCAAAATGCAGAGCTTGCACATCATGCTCGATTGAAAAATAATGGGTTTCTATTGGTTGAAAATCTGTATCGTAATGAAAATCTGTATCGTAATGGATTTCATTATAAAACGGGTGGTGGGCATATAAGTGTATTATTAGAGTACGGGTGTAGATAAACTATTTAATTCGAAGATAAAGACGAACTCTCGCAGCTTGATCTTGCAGGACCATGCCTTTTACATATACACTGCTTTTATGAACCCAATAAATTTCCATCGCCCCTTAAATGAACTCATATTCAGTCGAAGGACTAGCATCACGAAGAAATTCATGTTCTACATCTTCAATTATAGTAGCCAGTATCATTCGGAAATATATGAACTGGTTTACGTAACTTTCCATCGCATTGATGTCAAGTATCGAAGAGCATCAGCTGCACGCAACAAATGATTTCTTCTGTTCGAGCCTTTCATTTCCGAAAACTGAACTTTAAATATCTGTAAGGCGGACACCAAGTTCTTTTGTGGGAAAATTTGATGTTTTTCGAAGCGTAGAACATGAATCTGGAGAAAAAAGATCGGAACACACAGGTTTCCGCTCTCCAGGTGCCCTTCACCCCCTTTTCCAATTTCTTCAACATTTTTCATGAACTCATAAATTTTTTTTAGAAAAAAACTCGAATCGAAATTTCGAGACTAGCGTTTTTTTTGTAACCTGTATAATCGTTGAAGAATTTCAACTCGAGGCTTGTCATCAAAATAGGCAAAAAGAAAGTGAATTAAGTAAAGTAAGTGTAGGAATAGATATGTTTCGATCGAATGTAGTTCGTTATGTGCCACTTATTCTACATTGGACAATTTCCCCTCGATTATTCTGTTGTCCCCTCAATGATACGTCTACGTACTTCGTTCAGACAACTGAATTCGAAATTTGTGAGTTTTCTTCTGCTTGACTCATTTGTTAGTCCCTCAGATTTATTGGCGCTCAACTGAAGGCCAAGCATTCATAGTCAAGCACGGTATCGCTGGCGGAAAACAAGCTCCTCAGATGACCACCAATCGAACTCCTGGCTCAGGTGAAGTACCAACTGGAGATTTTCGTAATCCCGACCAAGGTAGGATCAATAATTTATTCAATTCGGCCCAGAATATCCTTGCACCGGCCAGGGCGAACGTCAGCATGTAGAGAAGCTCAAGTGTAGTAGTATTGGGCATCATGAAGTGAGATCGAACATCGGCTTCACCCTGCCTCCTTCCCCTGTGGGTATGAGGCCGAATCATCCTCCATCACTCCCTCCCATGTCACATGCCGATGATGTATCACAAGTAGCAGCGGTAGTTATTCTTTTGTTGCATAAATGCAAACATTTTAAAGGAGAGTAACTATTTTTCACACAATTGTTTTTTTCTGAGAGATATTATTGGTGAATGAAGAACAGAAAATTTTGAGGTTAGTAATTTACAAAGTGAACAAAGGGGTGAAAGTTTTAATGTAATGAAGGAAGCAAATTTTTTGCCACCTTACAATGATTCAAACAAACGTATAACACAGGCGGCGCCTAGTATTATCGAGCTTGCTAAGAAACAGACAAGAAGAAGTAGGTATCCAAGACATTTGTTCATTTGTTGGTGAGGTTCATATTAACAGCTGGTTCCAGGCACCATCAGCATGTAGCGCTCCCAGAAATTACCTGCAGCTTTGAAAAACTGTAAAGGATTCTGAAGCTGTAAACTAGTGAACGAAGAAGTCTTAAAAGGTGCAATAAAAACAATTCCCTGGAATTCGACAGGTGAACTGTTGCACTTGCATCTTTTGATCAAGTTGTCCCTGGCGAAACCAAGAAAAGAATAATGGATTCTTCGGAGAATGAAGAAAACAACAAACGAATGAAACGTGCCTCCATTGATCCTGTTGCAGTTTCCAACAGAAAACTGCCAGACTTTGTTACGAGCAACACACTACGATTCTTCATAATCCTAGATTGGCCTACATATACTTCTCACAAACAGATGTGAATGAATGAAATCGAAATGAATCATTCAAGAAAAGCAAAAAAATCCACTTCGTTTGAAGTTGTCAGTGATGTTGCTGAACTTGAAGTTGCACTAATGGAAGAGTTCAACAATCTACATACAAAAGATGAAGATCAGAAACAGTACTTACTTCTTTCGTTGAAGGAATACAGAAGCAAATATCCAGACTCGAAGAAATCAACTTTAATGTCTTAAAGTAACGTCTTGTAAAGTATTATTCGAATAGTTTTGAATTCATAATTGTCCAGAGAATACTCCAGTAATATTTCTTCCTCTGTAATTTCTCGATAAATTTTATGTATGTTACAAAAGGCGAGAGTTTAATGAATCACATTATTTTCTTTTCATCCTTGAGAGTTCATGTGTTGGTAGCGACCCCAAAAACTGATTTTGAAAATCCACCAAGAATTATTGAAATTTCATTTGCGGCGTCTGTCCATTTGTTCTATCCTTTTTGTTTTTTTTAGGGTTCATTGAACACAAACCTGGGTTCAATTGCATCACTGGCTGCCTGCAGCAGAGGTAGCGCAGGAAGCGCTTCTCCCCACAGGCTCAGCCTCAATTGACCCACTTCTACCTCGGGGTTCACACCAATCGTGCGCAATCGTAACATAGCCATTAACGCAACCTTCTTAACGTACAGATCCAGAGGGGTCAGATCAGTTATTAATTACATTGTCGCGGTTGGTGTTGTCCTCATGGCTCCTGTGATGTTTAATCAAGCCATTCGCTGTATTTGCTATAATTTTTGGATGGCCGTTGCTTGTAGTACCTTCAGTCCCCATTAAATGGCTCCGTACATAGGTCTTATTATTGCAGTGAAGATCCAGGTAACCACACTGGGCGAAAGGCCCCATATCACACTGTCAACTACATTGTTCATAGGCCACATATGCTCTTTTGGCTCTGCTCTGTAAGTGTGAGCTCCATGTTAATCTCTTATCGAGGATGGTACCAAGTTATTTCACCTCTTCAGATAAGTTTAGTTTGCTATTGAAGATGTCGTGAGGTTTCAAGCCCGACAAACTTCTTTTTCTATTGAAAAAACCCTCTCCGTCTTCTTGGGATTGATCGACAGTGAGGTTTCCTTACATGTTTCTATTAATTTGAGCCCATCCTGCGCTCTATCGCACAGTGTGTTCACAAATTTGCCTTTCTGCAAGATAACTATGTCATCTGCGTATGAAATTGTGTAGAATCCATTATTGTTGGTGTATCCAGGGCTATTTTTCAAGGAAGAGATGATAAGACCCCCCCCCCATGTGGACATCCTCTCGTGACCATTACTCTCACTGTGATGTATTCTACATTGATACTTATAGTTCTACTGGTGTATCTTGAGTATCTATTCTCCTACTACCAGGGGTATATTTCTGGATTCAATTTGAGGGCAAATGTTGGAAAGGTTGTTTTATCAAACACGCCCTCGATATCTATTAATATACTCAGGGTGGATTATTTATTATCCAGTGATCTTCCGATTCTGCCAACCACTTGGTGAAGGGCCAAATCAGTCACCTGTGATATATGTGAGGGTGTTGTTGGTACTTCTGTCCAGTTTGTCATTCCAGGAAAGACAGAACCTGGGAAATGAGGTTCCATAAGTATGTCCGTGCTCTATTGGAGGTTGGCGGCTTTGTAGCCATTTTCCCTCTTCAGGATACCGATTGGTGATCGTTTGAGAGTGCCTTCTGTAGCCTAGAAACTTGTGGAAAGTCTTCAACTGCCTCACAATAGGCCCTCCAGGCTTCTCTTTGCTTCTGTCTGCAGACGTTTTTAACCTCTTTGAGGTTAGCTTGATTCCCCAGCCCTCTTTGAGCTTCGTTCATTTTGTCTTGTTGAAGGACGTTCTCGCTGTCTTTCCGAGGTGTTTCAGTTCAGGGCACCACCATTTTTTTGGTGTGACATCTGTCTGAACCATCTTCTTCGGACAGTTTTGTTTTGGATAGATACCGTGCACCTTTCCAGTTCTTCTCTCTGTTTCCCGCAGAGCTCCTTTTAAGAGTCGATTGTAGAGAATTGCATCCATCCTCTTCGGGTCACGGGCGATGATCTGACATAGAAAAATATAATCCAAAACTTGCCAGTTCTGAATAAAGTTTGATATTATGACTGCTGCCAGCGTAATGTCTATTAATGTTTGACTACAGGCGTTAATAAAGTCGGCTCTTTGATATCCTTGCTTCCCCAGCTCGGGTAGTGAGAGTTTTAGTCGTTATCCAATACAGGCTTCGCTCTCTGATTGAGGCAGTGATCCGTTAGTGGCTCCATTTCTTTACTCGGTGGTAGGGTGACTGCATCTGAAGGGAGGTACACCGATGCGAGTATCAACGCCGTATATCTTCCTCTTACATCTGGACATTTCACTTTAACCGCAGTAATGTCTAACGTGCAGAATTGTGCCATCGAAAAGGCTCTGTATTTCTTGGAAACGTAAACAGTTGTCCTAGGTTGATGACTACTTGGTTAGCTGAAAATTTGACCAGTTAGGCTACTGAAACCAGCAGTTCCGGCCTTTATTATCCAGGGCTGCTGAATCGAAGCTATTGCATTCTTCAATACATCAAGGTGGCGACATAGTGTTGCGGTTGCCACCTTTTTGTGTTGGAGGTTGCATTGTAATATGTTTATCTTGCCCGTGAGAAAGTTGTTGGATTTCAAATTCAGAGGTCCATCTGCTTCTCTGGTAGGGAAGAGATGGCCTCGCAGAGTTCGGGTGCCTCCTCCGTCAGGTTATCGATCGTCATCTGTTCAGACGCTTCGACGTCCTTTTCGGGACTCGTGGTGGCCCTGAGGTCAATAACCACTTTAGGTAGCTCGACTTCCAAGGACTTCGGGTCTCCAGAGGTACTATCTACTTCTTGTTTTGTTACTTTTATAGTCAATGATATAAACGCGAAGCATATACTCATCGACTTCTTCTTGGGGACAGCCGTATCCTCGTCTCTGATCGCAAAGATGAAGAGGTGTCCTTGTCCTTGGTGCACCATCTTGCTACCGCCAGATAAAGATTCTGCGTCTTCAGCAAACCCAGCATCCTCCCTTTTTTGGCCGTCCTCCGGGATCCAGAGCAAGGCTTTGGTAAGCTTTGGGATCTCATCCACACCGAGTCCGTCAGTGATGGCCTTGGATTAATGATTTTTACGTATATACATATAATCCATGTATTTTTTTCCATGCCAAAGTTTCTTTGCAAATATTCATGAGGCAAAGGTTGAGTAAAAAGAATATAATAATATATGTAGTTTATTATCATATAATATCGCAGTCGAAAGTTTCAATATTTTCAATAGGTATATTTTATGCTTCATACACGATTGGACAATTTATTCGGCTGACCAAATTAACATTTTCAATGATAATATAATATATGTCCAATATATGAATCAATGAAGTCATAAAGTAGATAAAGAGGACTGAAAAAACTTCTCGCAGAAGAAATATGAAACAATAAATACACTTCAAATAAAGGTATAAACAGAATGATCCAAGGCACCATGAATCCAGCAATTGAGTTACATTGTCAGAAAACACTCTAATAGGTCGCAAAGCAGCCTTCGCCTGAAAAAAAAAGTCAGAATCGAAAATAATTTCAGTGATTCATTTAAGGAAATAGTGACCAGAACAGTACAAAACAGTTGCTCTTGTATGAACTATATATTTTATATCGCGATATGTCTTTTCAACTGCTTGGAACTATGCACTCTGTGCAGGGCACGATTTCAGTCGTGAGGAAAATGTACCTATAATCTAAATGACTTCTGTGACTATGTGCTCGTCATTTCAACGATTCAGTTTATCATGAGTTCAACAGTTAACACAGACAACATTAGTTTTTCTCACTGAGAAGAGGAGAAACAAAATATGTTATCACAAAAATACTAAGCGTGAGTAATCAGGTGATATTTCGTCTGAAGATTCATACCACATTTAAAAAATATTGGATCAGATCACAAAAATATATCTATATAATATAATCCACACATTAGGATAATATAAGAAGAAGTGAGAATGATGTCATAGAATCATCTGTTTCAATCCCAATTTACAAGTGAAAATTCAATATTATTTTTTCCATAGACTACATTCGTCCCACAATTTTACATCCGCTCGAAATGGGTTCGACTTGACTGGATTTGATCCACATATTCGTTATATACCGTTTTCGGATGAGATTGAACCACTCAAGTCTTGTTCTAAAATTGTTCGTTTCCGTTAACCAGCTGACGAACGTCAACCGTCAGAAGTCGAAACTTCTGTGAGCAATGGATCAACGAGGCCTTACCTTTTAACGTGCGATTACCCAGCACGGTGGCCCGGCTGTGAATCGAACCCCGGTCTTTCGCTTGAAAGGCGAATGTGTTAACTCCTACACTACCAAGAACCATAATATATAGGATTGGGACCAACCAATCTCCTTGAAGAGAAGTGAAATTGCGAGATAAACGACTTTGTAATTGACAAATGTCAGGTGAAAGTAGTCATCTTCAGATTAGTTGTGTATTGTCTCAACTGTCTGTCACTGATTAGTTATTTTTCTCAAAATGTAAAACGATATGGTAATAAAAGAAAGAAACAGATGGTCAAAAGAAGGGAAATAGTATGTCAATCAATTCAATTCGCAGAACACAATAAATTTAACGTTACGACATATTATACATATTGATATGATTAGGTTTTTTCAATCAGACGAACTCGACAAGATGCTGTCGAATTTGGAGGGTATGGAAATCATCGACGTTAATGTAATCATCCCATCTTGACAGAAACTGATATCCACATTCAATTAGCTATAGATAATGTATCACTTTTCACTGGATTTTTATAATTCTTTCCTCAGAAGTGAAGATAATGCATAATGCATGGTTATCCCCCTGAATAAATATTACAGGTTCATTTTCAAGTGAGCCTATCGAGGTTATTACGTAAGTTATTTTTGTCGGCGACAACCACTTGATTCAATAATGGAAAATACATTCCTTTCAAGTTTTATGAAATCGGAAAAATCATTTTTGAATCTTGTCTCCTATCAGATGATGGACTCGATGAATGATAATTATCAGACTAATATCACCTGAATCATACCAAAAATACGGTCGTCAATGATACGCACATCACTCAAATTTTGCTGCGAATAATGTGTAGTTCGGTTCCAGGCAACTTTTATAACATTCGTTTCCAATCATGGTAAACAAGTATGTTTTGGTACATTCAGCTCGTTTTCAGACTGCAGATTATCGATATGCGAATTCACTCGATCTGAGAAACATATAGATAATTCATATTCATCTATTCTTTGTTATTATTTCAATGCATTGGACTTTTAAAATCACTCAAAATGAATGAGCGTTTTCTCTACAATTTGAATTTATTCAAACACAAATTCGTATTTTCTTGGATTTTCCTCCTGCGAATGAACAAAAAAATAGAAAAATAGAAAATATGATATAACCAAATGGCTTTTCACAAACACCCTCTGTTGAAAGGTTTGTATGCGTTATTCATAGTCGTTTCATTAATTACCAAAGAGGGAACGCGTCTATATGGTGTGACGGGCACTGAATCACATGGAAGTCACCTTCAATTGTTCAATTCGTATACCCAGCATACCAAACATGAATCTTCCATCAAATTCAAATCATCATTGCCATGGCTAGCTTTCACTCAAACTGTCGCCTGCACCTATAGTTATCATTTTTTCCACTTGTAAAATAAAAGTGACCATTTCCAAATTCGTTTTGATAATGTTTCAACAGGTGCGTAACAATTATGTTATCAATCATAGCGATTATTATTATCACCATATTTGTGAATCATTGAATACTTATATCAGTTTGGAGGAAAATCTGTTCCTCTTCCCTCCAAAAAATATCACTTTTCTTTTCCTTGTAGGTTTCTGGCTATTTTAACCTAGTGTAATCATAAAAAAATCTATATGAGTATAAGGGGACATTCTTCTACTCTACCCCGAAACGTTGGGTGCGCCAAAGAAAAATGTATCGATCAACTTTGCCTGTAAAATAAATTAACGAATGAATTGTGATGAGTCAAATTGCCTAAGGACTACAAGAAATATATTAATTCCAGGATAGAAATGACTCTTTCATCAATATTAATCATTTTCTTGCCTCCATGCAAACACTTCCGAGGATTATGAGGAATAGTTGAAAAAATTATTTAAAATGAGTTTTTCCTTCAACCAGCTGACGCCCACGAAAGTCATCGTCAACGAATCCTAACACGATGGTTCCGTGGCGGAGATTCGAACCTTGACTTCCTATATGACAGGTTGACGTACTGACACTGACCACTGCACTCTAGAATCGAATCACTTGAGCTTTGAATTTTAAAATCTCACTTCACCCACGTAATATCTGCAGAAATGAGTATAACACTCAAGTTTTCAGTTCTTCATCATACTCATGCACCTGTTTCAATCAGTGTTTACACAGTTGCACATGAACATTGAAATCACCAATGATCTGTAGTACAGAACAGCATATCCAATTTTCAATCTTCAATTATTTTATTAGCTTGTTGATATTTCATTACCAAAAATTGAGAATGAGTCTAAGCAGCTTGTGTAAATTCGGAAAATACTCCCTGAAAATGAGATTACTTGGATTATTAAAGGTGTTTATCGACGACTATTGTATAATGTACGCACTAAACGTATGTTTGCTCGACCTCAAAGATACCCATTAATCACTGCTGTCAGATGCTTCCATGATTATTACCTATAATATTATATTCTTTTCATGTTGATTCTATTGCTGAGAAAAACTTGACCAATTGTTCAAATATGAAAATTATCGATAACTATTAATGAATATCTGGTAATATAATTATTATGAGATATTATACGGTTATTACAGTTTTCGATAACTATGTACTGTGTATATATGAACAATAATATATTGTATATTTGTTAGAGTAAAAAATAGTATGTTCTGAAGATATCTATGTGTATGTAACAGAAATGCTATGTGTAACATAGGTAATCAATATTTGAAAGAAACCATGGTACCACACCATAACTAGCGGTAGTCATTCGACATTTTGAATCAGGGAATCATTGAAAAAACTAATATACACCGCTGACGATACCCATATGTACTTACCACCATCACTGTCAGGAACTTTTCTTGCTAGTGTCAAAATCGATGAGGGCCTTTTGTATATAAAATAATTGGTTCAATTTCGAATTCTTCATACTTTCCCCTTGAATGAATAAAAGAACTTTCATTAATCGGTTGAACTTGTGGCATATTACGAAGTGATCCTAATTTCGAAAATACTCTAACCTACTAAAGTTCAAATATTGAAACCCTGTAGAAATATTTCAATTTGTTCTTCTTAGGTTTTTGGGTTTTCAACCTACCACAATTTGAGAAAATAAGAATTAATATTGATATCTATACATAAATATCTTGAGAACTAATCAAAGGAAAAAAGTTTTTTCAATTCAAAAATGATTTTCATCAGCAAGAATTTGGTATGGCTATGGGTTCACCATTTTCTCCGATTCTTAGTGATATATATATATATATATATATATATATATATATATATATATATATATATATATATATGAAGTATTTCGAAGATTATTGCATAAAAAGTTATCCAAATGGTCCAAAGGTATGTTGATGATGTTTTTGCTATATGGAGTCATGATAAAAATGAACTTCACACATTTTTGGAACATATCAACAAACAAAAACCAACAATAAATGTAACATTAGAAACGGAAAATAACAATGAAGTTCCATTTTTAGATTTTATGATGAAGAAATCGATACGTCATGTAGACACAAGTGTACATCGAAAGAAAACTCATACCAACACATATCTTCACTACACCCTAAACCACCACAAAAGTGTCGAAGAAGTATAGTGAAATGCCATTATAATAATGTAACTCACAGGAAAAAATCAATGAAGAGATCAATTTTATAAAATTAGTTTTGAAAGAAAATGGGTATCTAGAAAAAATTATACAAAAAACATTGACTGAAATTGAAAATCCTAACACAAACCACAATGAATACATAAAACTCATACAAAATACACATCCTGTATCAAGCATTATACCTCATGTCCCTCGGTTGTCTGAAAAAAACAACATTGAAAATAACATATACTCTACGTTCAATACAAACACATACCAAACCGAATAACACAACGGAAAACACAAAAATTTGTATTTATTAAATTCCTTGTTCGTGAGGTTGAAAATATATCAGTGAAACATCTTGGCCTTTGGAAGTGCGAAAGAGTGAACACAGGAATGTACACCAGGAATAGACGATAGGTGGTTCTGAGTAATCAAAGCACATTCTTACTGCCGATGGAGATCAAATTTTATCCTACTAGTGGTATTAGAGTCACTTTGTATTAAGTATTTGGAATTCTGGATTCTTTCAAAACGGACAGTGAGTCAGGATTAGTATGAGGGACGTCAATATCCAAAACCACTGCCATAAAAACCGATTATCACCGAAAATATCGACTCCGACTTCGAAAGCTTACACTCTTTCGATTGTCTGGGAGTCACAACTCAAAAAAGGGTATTTTTGAAATTACTTCTTTTCTGTATTCATGGTGTTGAATAACATAGAAGTCACCTTCTTTGCTTAATTTGTCTAGAAAGCACAAGGAAACTGAATCGAAAAGTTAGCTATCGAGGGATCTTCATACACAAAATAAAGTGATATGAAGTGTCACTTAGTAGGGTAACATTTCATTGAAAAACCCAAACAAGCTTGTTTTGCAATGATAGATCTATCCCTTGAGCTACTCAGGAACATGTGAATAAATAGTGGAACTTCCTTATTGAATACTTTTTATTTTTTTTTTTTTAGTTTTATAGAAATATATTATAAGTGATAGCTGATCAATTTGAGTTACGTGGGCTTGGTATACATATTGAACAAGACGAAGTGACTTCTTTATGACTTTTTCACAGGTTCACATGAAATAGAAACCCTGAAATGTTCAGAGAACATCGCTTTGAATTTGGTATGGAGTTCCAGAGCTAAGCTCTTCTATTGAAAAAAGATCCCTGAGTGGGAGAGGTTCGACAGGTCTCCAAGCCCTCAACGAAGTTGTGGGAATTCTGCACTCTTCGGGTCGTGTCGATACTGACAAGGATGGAACGACTGACGACAATTGAGAAGAGCACCGACCTTGGAAATATCTATAGAAGAGGAACAATTCTCCGATCTTTCTACGATGTTCCGACGAAGTGAGCAAAAAATCACCAACAAGACGAATTGATTTTGTCTGAGTAGAATCAAGAAGTTTCAATGAATGTTTTGATGCCGAGCCCCACACGTGAAAGTCCGTATCTGTGCCTTGTAGATCATCAGAGGCAGACGAGAAATGAAGAATTTTTTCGCATGAAATAGAAGTCCAAGCTTCTGGGATATACCTTCAGCGATCGAATTCACATGGTTTTCGCATGAGAGAATATGATCGTAATTCCTAATATTGAGATACTTGAATTTTTAGGAATAGTTACTCCTGACAGCTGAATATTGGATTGAAATAGAAGGGGTTCCTTTGAGAAGAAATATGCCTGGTTTTTCCCGGCATTGAATTCCACCAAGTTGATGTTACCCCATTCTATTATTGTCGCCAAATAATCATTGATTCTATTAACCCTAATGCCTTTCTGTATTGTTGTTTCTCGTGTTAATATTAATACTCTGGAAGAGAAACTAGTGTGAAGAGTACTGTCGTCCGCAAAAGTATGTTTTGATGTACAAGATGTATTCTGCAGTAAATCATGGATATGACCTTGAAAATGATGAGAAGCAATGCAATTGGTCTATAGTAACACGGCAAAGTTTTCTTCTCTTTTTTAGAAACTGGCTGAGTTCTGGGTGTTTTTCAGGACTTAGTTATGCGGAAGGTTGAACAATTCGAAATAGGCAGAGAAACAGATGTTTTGTATATATTTCTTCTTTGTGTGAGTGAATTAGTGTTGATTTGGAATTGAAAAGTTGAAAATGTAAAATGGAGAATTGAATTGTATACTTTTTTTGTCCCGTTTCTTCACTTTTTCCAGCCATATCCATCTCAGTTCGCCCAAAATATTTTGGAAGAGAGAAATGAAGTCGGTTTCATTTGGCTCGTGATTTGGTGGTATATCAATCCATTCAGAAGAATTATACAAGAGGAAAGAATTCTCACTGAGAGGCAACAACTGTTTCATATAAATGAAATAGATGATATAGGAACAACTAGAAGAATATAAGGTTCAAAATAGCCTTGGATTCGAAGGTTTCATTTCCTCATTACAATAACTTTTTGAACATGCGATATTTTAAATTTTTTCGGAATATAAAATAGCATATGAAAAAAAAATATCAAATGTTGAATATTCGTACTGATGTTCCATTCCATGAAGTCTTCACTCAAAGTGAAGCTTTGAAGATTAGAAGGAGAAACGACCGATGATGAGTCCACCCAATTTCATGAAAATACATCAGCAGTAAACCTGGATTATCATCACCAAACATATTCCTAGATGTATTCACCATCGTCAGTGTTGCAGTGTATAATGATCTTCGAGATAACATAGTAACAGCTCTTTCATTTGATTTTGGCACGGAAATAATGACGTATTGGGCAGTGTGGGACAAGCAGCCATCTCAAACCTACACGAAGTTCAATGCGCACCTGGATTTGGAACGAATTTCCGTTACAACTTGGATTGGGTCAGCTGTATATAGTTGAATGTTGATAATCTTTGCTTCGAAGAATGCGAGAATGGTGAGGATATAAAATTGTGTGAATATAATATATGCAGAATTCACCTAAAGTGTATGTAACCGAAAAGGAACGTATAGTAGTGAGCCCACATATTAACATTTGATTCATTACCAGTCTTCGAATATGCTCATTGACTATTTGTGAAAACTCCGATGATCTTGCTTTTAATTCCTTTTCAAGTTGCAGTTTGATGAGCAGCACGATGAGGAGAATATAATATGAATAATTCCAATGAAAAGCGCACCTTAGACGGATATCGTTTGAGTCAGTGTCATCTCCCTCAAACAGGAACGGCCCAAGGCAGATTTTTCAATCTATTGCTAGGTAGCTGTCAGATAACTTCCTAAAAGCCATTCGAATATGTTGGTTGAGCACTAGCTAGCTTAGGCCTAGGTGGTGATTGAGAAATTAGCCCCTGGTGTGTGAGATGGACTGATCTAGTGACGTCCAACGTTCAGAAGAGTTTGACTATATATATTACTCTCCTACTCCCCATTTTTTATCGGAGCTCAAGCGTAGCTAGGGATAAATATCCAATTGGTAATATGAATCTTTCTTCTGTTGGAGGCATTCTTTGGAAAGAAATTGTTTTCAAAAAGAGAAAAAAATAAAGTCATTTTTTTGTAATTCGCTGCATTCAATTAAAATTTTCAACAAAAGTTGGGAACCTATTATCACAATGCAAACAAAGAACTCTACGTATTTGATTTGTGATCTAAATTACAAGTTTCCTTAAACATTACCTAAAAAATATCTATCGAACCTTGACTTGTTTTAAAAGGTGCTGGAAATGCCCACCTCCATCTGCGATACAACCTTCCACCTCAATAACGGTCGCAAATGCGTAAAAATTACAGGAGACAAAAGAAATTATGAACAAAACAAGGAATTCATTTCATATTTAAGAATCCACCGGCGGCGCACTATAAAAAAGATTATTGGGCGAAAATGGGCTCGAACCCTGAAAACATATCTTTCTGTAGCTTGTTGCAATCACATACTGGATGATGTAAGCCCTAGAACGTAAAGTATATTTCAAATTTGATCTCAATATCTCAAAAACTGAGAGAGCCATGGAGAAAAAACAAAAAAAATCTTGAAACTTCAACGCTCTGTAGTTCGGTAACGAAGCGTTTTCGGACACATGTTTATGGAAAACAAAAGTCTTATTTCAACTTGAAAAATGCGCTCCTGAAATCTTGATACTGAATTTTGAAACACCCTGTATTTATATTCATTAATATTAACTTCACATTTATAGAAGAATGTTCTGTGCGATTGCGGTATATTTCCCTAATTTCTCTAATGGGATTTATGATGGGTACATGAGTACAATCTATGCAGCCAATTACACCAGGAAATGCAGCTTAAAAAAAAGGTGTACAAAATTTAACAAACTGGTGCACTTTCCCAGACAAAATTTTGGTGATGCGTTCAATTACTTTACGAACAACTAGCTGGCTTGAATATGGGAGGTCTCCACCAACGATCTGGAAATCGAGAAATGTTTTTGAAGTTACATTGAAAAAGCAGTAACAGTAGTTAATTTGTAGTATCCTACTATTTCAGAACCCAACTCTATAGCAAGTAAATAATGAGTAATACTTAATAATATTGATAACTTACTTATGTTCTTACCTGAGAATATCCGGTAGCAAAAAATCTTGATGTTATTAATAACTGCAATATTGTAATAATCGGTAGTCCTGTATAATTTGTGTTTCCGTTGATATTCAATAAAGGTCATATGGAATGAAGCACTGTTTCTTTGCGACATCGAAATCCTTTCCGGATTTGGTAGTTTGATGATATTCTATTGGCTTTTGCAGATCACGTTAGTATGGTCGTGTCGGGTAATCATAGATATTTTCATACAAATAATTGATAAAATCTTCAAATTTGTTCATTATGACAACAAAAAGTTCACAAACATCGCGAGCCAACGACACTTGAGGAATCATTGAGGTATGTCTCAAGGTAGGTACTTCGAGTTCGATAGTTCAAAAGGGGGAAATTTCTCAAGTAGAGGACATTTGTGTAAACTGAGAATACTATTTTTGTCTGGTAGGTTGAGTTGAGTCGAGGAAATCTCGATGGAATGACTAATGATACGGGTGTTTAGAATCAAAATGTTATGGTGAAAAAAAACATAATCAAGGTACTATCGCAAATAATAAACGAAAATATTGAAGGTTTGGGTTCTGGCAAGATTCTGAAATTTGTATCAGTCAATACTATTGATACTTCAACACCTAATAAACAAATGAATGTCTTTGCTAAGTCATTCCTCACTTCATCGTGTAAGAGACACCATGTGGGTTCTCATCGAGGTTTTCACTAGACAATTGGATATTTTTGTTTTAAATTTCGAAACTAAGAAAAAGTAATGAATTCAATAACTGATTATGAAAACTTGGGGATTTTGACACTTGAAAAGTGCCACTTCATAGTTCGAAAGAAAAAACATGATTTTTTGTTGGAGTACCAAACGACCCCATCATTTCACGTCGACTCAATACAGGCCTGTGCACCAGTTTATTTCAGTCGTGCCTGAACTAGAAATCATTTCCTAGAGAAGTGATTGACGTTTCAGTTTTCTTTGATTCAAAGGGAACTTGAATTCTACGTTAATTGATACAATCTAAAAATAAAATAATTCTACTCTTGTTTTTAAATTCATAGTTATGCACCTTCATCATGTATTATTAATGATTTTCGTTCTAATTCTTACGAGATGAACTTTCTCTCGGGATCGAAACTTTGTAGATTAAAAATGGAAAATGAATTACTGAAACATCAGAAACTTAAATGAAATACTAACCATTTGAAGAAAGAATTTATCACTATAATACTTGCATTACTGCTTGATTATTTCGAATAGAAAAGAACATACTTACGAAAATAGTTCGAATGAACGATAAAAACTTGGGTTCTTTTGCAGTAAATAATAAATATTATGCTTCTAGCTCACAATCAAGTTGATATTCCCTTTCAATGCCATTCCTAATTCTACTGCATAGTTCAGTTGAAAAACTTTCGAAAGAGAATATTAATTTTGAATATTTGTTCTTCATAGGAAATGGTACCCAATATTCTGAAAGTATATAGTAGGAGTAGGAGAACCCAATAGGAGATTTACTCAAGCGCGGCAGCAGCTGAATACAGAATATAGTTTTAGGAATTCATTACAATCATTGTATTTTGATTCATTTTCTATATTTAGGATATGCTAATTATACCCTGTACTAATTATTAAATTTACAAATTGAATCAAATGCATTTTCTGAACCTGTACATAAACCCTTCCATTTCTTTTCTATTATTCATCTTTACGCAGGCAATTTAACTCATAACATTGATGTGAAATTCAAAATTTCAGGAGTTGCTGTACTATTTATTTCACAGTGTGTTATTGTGATAGTTCATTGGTTGATCTTATTAATTTTCAGATGAGAAATAAAAATCGCTTGTCTGTTCTCTGTTTTGATTATTACTTCTTTTACGTTCAATGAAAATATATGTCATGAACTAGATGAGCTTTTTCATTTAGTTATTTGATTATAAGAATGGATATTAGTAAAATAGTTTACTTTTTATGTTGAAAATGACAACTACAGAATTGTGTGATATTCTGCCAGATAAATAATAACAACTTTTTTTGTTGCCATGTGGACTGCAAACTTGATCTCCAACATGCCGCTCACCTTGGAAGGACTTGCTTTCAACAACAATGTTAATATTCAATTGGAAGGACACAACTTTCGAAAACGGGTCGTCTGAAATATCCGTTTGCGGTTTTCACTCCAACTACACGTACAACTCCATCCTGTCCGGGAAATATTTCAGTAACTAGACCAATTTTCCAGTGAAGTGGAGCTGAATTTTCATATTTCAACAACATCATTGTATTATTCACGATGCTTGGATACGATTTCTTTCATTTTGACCTCTCTTGTTGTGACATATTCATGAGACCATCTCCTCCAAAAATGTTGAAGTTTTTGTTGTAGAGCTTTGAGATGACTTAGTCTGTTCACTGGAACATCTTCTACGTTTTCTTGAGGTATCGAAGTTGAAGATTCGCCAATAAGGAAATGAGAAGGATTCAAAGTAATGAAATCATTAGAGAATGGAATAAGAGGTCTAGAATTGATAACAGCTTCGATTTGACTGATAAGGGTGTGAAATGTTTCGGAAGTTAAAGAATGATTTCCAAGAATTCTTCTCTGATGAAATTTTGTTGATTTCACATAGGCTTCCATTAAACCTCCAAAGTTAGGTCCTCGACGAGGAGAAAAATGCCACCTGATTTGATTTGATGTTAAATAGTCGGTATGCTCAGAACATTTCATGATATTTTTGATTATATTCCTTAATTCTGATTGGGGACCTACAGAATTGGTACCATTGTCGCTATAGATATCCAAGCAAATACCCCGTCTTGATATAAATCTTCTGAGGGAATTCAAAAATGAATCGTTGATAAATCACCTACTAACTCAAGATGAGCAGATTCAGTGATGAAACATACAAAAATGAATATATAACATTTAACATTTTTTCGCAATGTTCCGTCCTTGATGAGGGATGGACCTACAAAATCGATTACGGTAACTGAAAACGGTCTTTTTGGTGATAGTCGTGTCTGAGGTATATCGCCCATTTGATAGCATACTTCTGTAGGATTAGCTTTGGAACAAATTAGGCATTTCCTCAAAACACCGCGAACAGTGTTCCTTCCATTTATAATCCAAAATTGATTTCTGATTGAAGCTAAAGTGGCTCGATTGCCTGCATGTAACATTCTTTCGTGTTCATGAGTAATTGAAAGATTGACAAAATGTCCGCTACTAGGAAGTAATATAGGATGTTTTTTAGGATATGGAAAATTGGAATTTCTTAGTCTTCCACCCACTAGCATAACCTCATTTTTATCTAAAAAAGGATTTAACGATAGAACTTTGCTTTTTGATGAAACTGAATTGAACTCTCTTAGCTCAATCAGTTCCTTTGGAAATGCAATATTTTGTAGTGATTTGCATAAAATATCAATTGAATTTTGGAGTTCGCTTCTTGAAAATATCCCAGTTAATCTTTCATTCGTGTTGGCAATTTTAGTATTCGCAATGAATCTTAAGCAATACGCTATACTGATTCTTGGGTGTTTTCCGGGTTTGATGGCCGTGGTCCACAGGTTTTTATTCCTGACGTTTCGCCTACGGGCCTACGACTATGGTAGGCATTATCAAAGTCTGTGAGGTAACGGACGCAATGATCTCGTTCTCACAGTAGATACTACTTCATTGACGTTATGATCGGCTTTATACCTGTTCTCCTGTCCGACGTCCGATGTTATTGTGTTGGAGATGGGCGTGGCTTGTTTCCTATTGACTGGTTTGGGCCGTGTGTGCTTTAGAGCTAGTAACCAGACTTTGTTGATGTGTATGCCTTCTTCTTTTCGGTTGAAATTGTCTTTGTGTTTGTGTTTGTCTATCGCTTCTCTGTGTAACCTGGCATAGTAGCTCTGCGTTCTGTCAATCACTTTAGTTTCGTCAAATGCAATCGCGTGATTGCCTTCTCCGAGTGCATGCTCAGCTACTGCCGACTTGTCTGACTGTCCTAGGCGACAATTTCTCTTGTGTTCGGAGAGCCGTGTCTTGATGCTTCTTTTGGTGGTTCCAATGTAGACTGATCCACAGCTACACGGAATCCGGTACACACCTGGTGTTGCCCACGGCTCTCTTGGATCTTTGGCTGACCTTAAACTATCTCTGACGGTTAGTGTTGGCATCAGTATTGCTTTCACATCGTGTTTTTCCAGCGTTCGTCCTATCCGATCTGTCACACCTCTTATATATGACATAAAGGCTTTTCCCACAACAAGTTTATTCACAGTTTCCTTCGTGTCCTCTCTCTTGGGTCGTATTGCCCGTTCGAATTCGGCTTCACTATACCCATCCCCTTTTAACGCTTGTTTAAGGTGGTCAAGTTCCTCAGGGAGGTTTTGTGGTTCACAAATGCGGCGGGCCCTCTCCACTAATGTTTTAATTACACCTCTCTTCTGGCGTGGCTGGTGGTTGGAGTTCTTGTTCAGGTATCTGTCTGTGTGAGTGGGTTTCCCGTATACTTTTCCGTCTGTTCACCAGCACATCCAGGAAAGAGATTCTCCCTTGGGTTTCCTGCTCCATTGTGAATTGAATTTTAGCGTTAATCGAGTTCAGATGAGAAAGAAATACCTTTAGTTGTTCTTCTCCATGCTGCCACACCACGAATGTATCATCAACGTACCGCAGCCAGCAATATGGTTTCAATATTGCTTGCTCTAAGGCGCGCTGTTTGAACTTCTCCATGAAAAGGTTTGCCACCACAGGGCTCAGCGAGCTGCCCATTGCAGTACCGTCGGTTTGTTCATAGAACACATCGTCCCATTGGAAATATGTCGATGTCAAACAGTGAGCAAACAATGTGGTTATATCTGCTGGGAATACATCTCCAATAAGCTGTATTATTGTTTCCTTGACCGGAACCATCGTGTATAAGGATACTACATCGAAAAAAAAAAAAGAGGACACGGCTCTCCGAACACAAGAGAAATTGTCGCCTAGGACAGTCAGACAAGTCGGCAGTAGCTGAGCATGCACTCGGAGAAGGCAATCACGCGCGATTGACGAAAAGGAAATGATTGACAGGAGAACAGGTATAATGCCGATCATAACGTCAATGAAGTAGTATCTACTGTGAAAACGAGATCATTGCGTCCGTTACCTCACAGACTTTGATAATGCCTACCATAGTCGTAGGCGAAACGTCAGGAATAAAAACCTGTGGACCACGGCCATCAAACCCGGAAAACACCCAAGAATCAGTTACCTCCGGCCGTGAAAGTTTACGTTCTTTGATCAATACGCTATAGTTCTTTGCAATTTCGTAAATGAAGAGAATCGTTCAAAAATGGAAGAATCTTGTGAATGCGTGATGAGAATTGTTTCGTTATTTTTCAGTTCTAAAGGAACAGGTAAATTGGGATTTGAAGTTTGTGGCCATTGTTTTTTGTCTAGTGATAGCCAATGTCGTCCTGTCCACCAAAATGAATTTAAAATTAACTCGGAAGCATATAAGCCACGTGATAATGAATCTGCAGGATTACATTTACTCACATGATGCCATTGATCAATTTGTGAGTTTTGTTGGATTTCTGAGATCCTATTGGCTACAAATGTTTTCAGTAAGTTTGGTTTAGTATGAATCCATGAGAGAACGTCCAATGATGAATTTGATCAATATTGATATCAATAGTTTTCAACACTTTTTGAGATAATTGAATTGAAAGGAGTGCTCCACAAAGCTCTAACCTTGGCAACGAAATTGTTTTGAGAGGTGCTACACGAGTTTCAGAACATAATAAATGAGTTGAAACATTGCCTTCGGAATCAACAGAACGAAGATAGCATCAAGCACCATAAGCTTTCTCAGATGAATCACAGAATAAATGCAATTCGACTGAAATTGGATATGGGAAAAGGGTTTATCTTAACCATATGATTAAGTTGTTCATACTGATAGACATGAAAGATGCGTATTGAGATTTGAGGTTTGCATCTCTATCAAGTTTTTTCTCTAACAAAAAAATCGTTTAATTGCAGCATCAAATGAATTTCCGAGCTGTTGTATATTTTCTTCAATTGGCAAAGTTACTATGAATCTACCTGTTTGGTCTCGAGATGTTGTTTGCTGAAATTGTTCTTCACATTCAGTTTCTTCCTTTGAAAGATGAGAACTTATTGACTGACATTCTTCTTGTTTCCAGAACTTTTCTAATTGAAAGTGAATTTGATCATCAATGGAAATATTGCAAATGGAATTATTGACGTGATGAAATATTGGACCAGATAAAATCCAACCAAATTTGGTTTTTTGTAAGATTGTTTCATCATTGAGAATGATTTGTCCAACGCATATTAATTGCCAAAAAATGGAAGCACCTATCAACATGTCAATTGAACCTGGTTTGTTGAAGTTATTGTCAGCTAAAGTGATATTTTGAGGAATATTGAGACTATCAATGTTGATTGAAAATGCAGGAAGATCATTCGTAATTTTATCTGTTATTAGGAAAGAAATATCAGTGAAAGTGTGTGAATTAATAGATGATTTGATAGTTGCGACTGTTTTATGAAAAACAGAAGTGATGTTTGATCCAAAACCTTCAACGGAATGACTGATTCTTGAAGAAGAAAGTCGTAAAATATCATACAGTTTTCGAGTCATGAAATTAGATTGAGAACAGCTGTCAAGAATAGCTCGACATTGATGAGGATTTTTGAATTTGTCGAAAACTACAACCTTCACAGTTGCAAGAAGAATATAGGGATCTCTATTAGAAAATGTTAGTGACTGACTCAAATGAGAAATTGAGTCTGATTGGGTGATATTTGAATCAATTGTTTCATTATTTGATGATGTAGACGATTCTGAGTTTTCAAATTTTTCTAAATGTAATAAAGTATTATGTTTTTTTGAACATTTCTTGCAAACAAATGAATTTTTGCAATCTTTTGATGAGTGACCTTTTTTCAAACAATTTGTGCAAGCTCTAAGATTTCTTACCTGAGTTAAACGATCCTGTGCATTCATTTTGAGAAAATTCGTACAAAAAAATATATGATGATCTTTTTGACATAAAATACAATGAGGTACGGTATTCACATTACTGATTGAATTATGTTCAACGGATTTTTTGAATTGATTTCTTTTATAATGTAAATTGCTATTACTTTGAATATATTTTTGATTTGATGGAGAACATTCCAATAGTTGATGTTTTCTATTCAAAAATGATGTGAAATCTTTCAATTCAGGTAAATCCGTTGATAATGTTTGAGCATGTGCATCCCATTCCCTTTTTGTTGTAGGATCTAGTTTAGAAGATACCATGTATATTATGATAGTGTCCCAACTATTGACAGGTAAACCTAATGATTCCAATGCTCTCAAATGTTGTGTGAATGTATCTATGATAGATCGCAATGAAATGTGAGACTCTTTTTGAACATTCTGTATCTCAAATAATGCTTTCAAGTGTGACTGAATAATAACCCGTTTATTTTCAAACCTTTCACAAATGAATGTCCATGCTTTATCATAATTGATCTCAGAAATATCTAAAGCAGTTAAAACATTAGCCGCTTCACCTCTAAGGCACGATTTCAAGTACCAGAATTTTTGAATTTTATTCAGTGAAGCATTGTTGTGAATCATCACTTTGTATGTATCAGAAAATTCTAACCATTTGTCATATGCTCCATAAAATTCTGGCAGGTTCAGTTTTGGCAACTGAGAAACTAAATTATGAATGCTGAATTCATGATTCGACGGTTCACCTTGATTTGATGAAATGGTATTCATTGATGGATATTTATATTTCTGTATCAATTCCTCTGCAAACGATATACTTTCAAAAAAAGCGTTTTCAAATGAAATTCTTTCCTCAGATTGATCAATATTAGCATCATAGATTTCTATTTTCGTTTGAACAGTATCAAATTCAGCCCATAAAAGTTCAGCTTTCTGAAAACGAGATTGTAATTCAAGTATTTTGGAGTTATCTGATACTTGTTTTGTGAAATTTGAAAATCTGGTAAGTTGTGCTTTTATCAAACCTCGTTTTTGAATCAAAACCTTTATATCTTCGGTCATTTTGACAGATTGATCACTTTAAATGACTATTATACTGAATTAAGAAGCAAATTGAAAGAGTAATAGATAAGAAAATAAAAGAGGAAGAACGAATCTTGGCTTTTTGAATCGTTTTCTGTCTCTTCTCCTACCTCTGATCGGTCAACGACGGCAAATATTTTCTGAAGCGGGCTGTGTGTAGTCAGTTATCCAGACGTATGCTGCGACGGTTCCAAAATATTGATTCGAAGGACCTGATGAGTACTACTGGGATCTTGTAGAATGTTTCTTTCGATGTCTTGAATTCTGTAGACTGTATTCTTGATGGAAAACTGCTTATATCCGGCTCGAAGGACCATGTCATGAACTAGATGAGCTTTTTCATTTAGTTATTTGATTATAAGAATGAATACTAGTAAAATAGTTTACTTTTTAAATTGAAAATGACAATTACAGAAATGTGTGATATTCTGACGGATAAATAATAACAACTTCTTTTTGGTGCCATGTGGACTGCTAACTTGATCTCCAACATATGTTTGAATATGTTGTCCATGTCTGTTCTGTGATTGATGATCAGATGTTTAGGCTGTGTGTTGATCCGTAAGTCAGTTATTATTACAAAAAAACCTTTGACCAACATTTTTGATGAACATTATGTTCGCCTAAACCCAACCGATTGGTCCGCGCACACCGTCAAAGCATCACATCTCACCCGATTTCCTCCGACTTGATTAACATATACTTTTATTTGTCACTGAAGTTCTAGTCCAATTACAATAAAATATAGCCTTCATCGCTCCTGAATAGTGTAGCTTTCTGTAAGTGAAAGAATTTGCATGATCGGATAAGTACTTCCGGAGATTACCCCTACAAACCACCAAAGATTAAAGTATAGTATATTACATACCAAGGCGGACAGAAAATCTTTCCATCGACAGAAAAATATTGCTTTCCAAGAGATATCCGAACTCGACTCGTAGGTCGAAACTCTAGACATCACCTAGAAGATGGCAAATTAGACTTTGCCGAAACGTCGTGATAATTATCCTTCAGAGGATCAAAACCACAGAACACGGAATTAAACCCGAGAAAACAACTCATCATATATATATATATATATATATATATATATATATATATATATATATATATAGATATATATATGTAGAACCAAAAAGGGAAAGAACAGCAAACTTCCTCAGCTGATCGTATTCCAAGCATTGGAAATGATCAAGTCTTCCTTCGCCAAGACGGTCGAATTTAGAGCGCCATATCTCCTTGCTTTTCAACTTCAGCAATTGTATTTCCAAGCTACTAGTGTCAATTTCGAAAGGAGAAAGTTTCAACTCGGATATAGGAGCATTAAGAGGAGCTACTAGTGTCAATTTCGAAAGGAGAAAGTTTCAACTCGGATATAGGAGCATTAAGAGGATATTTAACAAATGTTAAAGTTACTCTGCTGTTTTTGAACCTGAAACCTGCTGAGTAATGCTTCCCTCATATTTAGAATAGTTGTTACGAAACTATGGTGTTTATCAAGAGAAGAATTCTTGTCTTGGCGATGCTTCAGCAGGCTCGGAAAGTGAAACGATGTTTCCCTCCAAAGATCCTGAGCAAAAACTTTTCAAAACTTTGCCTCTTGATAATCAACGTACCTTGTAATGAAGCAGATCAGCGTACTCACTCTTCATTTCCAAATAAAAATTCTTTGAATGGGCGGTGATTGAGAGCTTCAACTAATATGGACTTGATTATGTTAATCACTTCTTGGTGGATGATACAATGGTAAACAATCTTCCTTTCAAAATAGCAACAAAACCTTTTCTTACGTTGGTCATACATTTGGCTCCATCAGTTGAAATGAAAACTTCGAGGGGAATATTCATCCATACACTCAATTACAGCATTTGCTATATCTTCTCCACGCATCTGACCTTTGAGTGGCAATAATCCTAGAAGTTCTTCTTCAGATAGATAGATAGATAGATAGATAAAGTTTATTTGTTCCTTGTACATAAAACATACATATTACCTCCATAGGAGATGTGGAACGTGTCAAGTTACTATAATGTATACAACAAACATTTTACGAAAATGACAAGAGAAACACAGATTATCATTTTACACATCAATGACAAAGAGACTGTGGTAACAAACATCTTTGTGTCAAAAAAAAAGCGCCCTACTCAAATATAAGCGATTAAAAAATACAAGAAAAAAACAGAAGAACAGATTACATATTAGACAAAGAAAAATTATACATTAATGCAGCAGGCGAGGTACTCTCTCAGCTCGTAAAAACGGTTCCTGATGAGAAGCTCTTTAATTTTGCTTAGACATTCCCTTCCTGACAAACATCTGAGTTCTTGTGGGAGCTTATTCCAAATTTTAATCAGACTAAAATCCACATTTCTTTGGATAAACGTGTACTTAGTCTTATCTATGGTAAAATCATTTCTGTTTCTTGTGTTATATGAGTAGTTTTTGAAATTATTAATGAATAGAGATTTATTTTCGAGAATGAATTCAACTGCTTCATATGTAGATGTTAACTACCGTTAGGAGTTTTTTATCTCTGTTTCGCTCGTTTTCATTTTATAGATAGTTCAAGCATCTCTTTTGCAGAATCTGCACTTTCCCCGCTTCGGCTGAATTTTCCCAGAAAATTATGCCGTATCTGACCTTCGACAAGAAGTGTGCGTGATACACGTTTAAAGCTGCTTCCACTCCTTCCTCTCTGACTATGACTCTTACAGCATAGCACAACCTCGACAGCTCGACTAACAATCCGTCAATATGAGTTTTCCAGTTTAATCCTCTATCAATTGTTAAGCCTAGAAAAACTATTTCATTTTCTGTGACAAACTCCATATCACCGAAATGAAAATTGATGTTATGATCTGTTTCTCTAGCAGAGTGTTTTATAATTTGTGTTTTTGCAATGTTCATGAGAAGGTTGTTGTCTGAGTACCATTTTTGTAGCCCTCCAATCGAGCTCTCGAGCCTGTGCTTCGTTTCTGTTTCATTTTCTCCACTTAAAACTAGTGAGGTATCATCCGCATACATCAGAGCATATTCTTCAATTATACTGGGAAGTACAGAAGGGGGCCCAGGATCGACCCCTGGGGTACTCCTTCTTTTATTATCTCCACATCAGATTCTACGTTAACGTCACTATAATTTTATTCTATCACTCTTTGTGTTCTGTTATGCGGGTATGATTCAAGTAGTTTGTTAGTTATACCTCTGATACCGTATCTATTAAGTTTTTCCAGGAGTGTGCCATGGTCAACACTGTCAAAAGCTTTTGATAGATCTAGACAGACTGTGACTGTGTGTTTATTTTCGTTCATTGAGTCAAGAATTTTTGTTACTGCTGAGTAGATTGCTTTTATTGTTGAGCGCCCTTTTCTGGATCCATACTGACAGTCGACCATGACACTACACCTTTAAAGAAAATCCGTAATTTTTTCATGCAGAATTTTTTCAAAGATTTTGGTTATGTTCGAGAGTAGGGATATTGGGCGATAGTTCGTAAGGTCATTTATTTCTCCCTTTTTTTTGTAAATGGCTTTTACCTGTGCTATTTTCAATTCGTCAGGAAATACTCCAGTTACGAAACAAAGATTAATAATATGAGAAATAGGTTCTGCAATTATGTCTGCTACTTTTTTCAAGAGAGAAATAGGTACTTCATCTGCACCGACCGACTTTTTATTTTTGAGGTATTTTATACAGTTGAAGACTTAGGTTGGTGAGACATTTCTTTAAAAGATTGATTTGGAATTTTTTTTGACACCTTTATAGTTTACCATCCTGCCTCTATTTATATCTGGACAAGCATTAGAAATGTTTTGTTAACATTATTCAATATTTCTTTATCAGACATGCCCGAGAATTTTGATTTGTTCCTTCTACTATGGTTTTTGATTTTTTATCTTTTTTAGTTATTTTATTGATTAGTGTCCATGTTGCCCTACCCTTATTCTGCGAGTTTTTTATATAAGTGGTATTGAATAATATCTTAGCTTGTTTGATAACCTTTTTTAATATTTTTGTATAGTTT
>JAVJAQ010000540.1:0-233432 GCA_032362365.1 Zygogramma bicolorata
TACCAACTAGGAAAATAAAATATTTTTCACCGGTGTGTTTCACCCTGTATAAACTCAAATGAGAACAGTTGACACTGAACCACAATATATCCGATCATATTTTAATTACAAACCGATAAATTATATAAAACCGTCCAAATAACATGATGGAGCTGCAAAGAAACTTCAGATCTCATACAAAGACTGCAGTCATTGACTATATAACTCAGATCGTATAACGCGAGGTATAACCGTCTTATTCCAATTTCGGTAACCGCTGACAACAATGTAGACAACCTGTGTTTTGTCTGCCAATTATGATCTAGTCCCTCTTTCACAATCAAGGGCGTCCCTTCGTCTTGTAGAGTGAAATTACAAGACACGTCTTTTTTGAAATATTGAGGAAAATAATGGCAGTCGCAGAAGTTGACCCCAAAAACAAACACACAAACTACGACACAAAGTTTTTTTGGGCTGTTTCACATGCCCAATTCATATATATTCGAATCAGAATGAGGTTCTATTCCATTGAAAGAAATTATCGGATTATTTGAAAAAACTACCCCCAACCACACCCCTCTCGAGGCCGCACAAACTATAAAACAAAGTTTTTTGGGTTGTTTCACATGCCTTATTTATATATTCGAATCAGAATGAGGTACTATTTCACTGAAAGAAGTTATTGGCTCATTTTCCAAAACTTCATCAACACACCCCTCTAGGGACATATCAGATCATGAAGTTTGTTGTCATCAGGCTTATTTGTCGCTAACAAAATGTATTTCAAATTGGAAATTCGCCACAAACTCTTTCAAAACAAAGGTCCTAACTTTATTCGTCCAGTGGAAGTGGATTACTTCACACCGGTGTTTTGTTTTTGAATTATGATTTTATATGAATATTAAAATTTTATTGTATGCTTTTTTATTATTGCGCGAATAAATTGAACTTACCTTATAATAATCCCTATAGTTTCTTTATAAAATTTTCGGAATTTCCCAGGAATTCCTATCAATTGTACACCGGAATTCCCATGTGGTCAACCCCTCGGTAGATTCCCAATGTCCCAGGCAAAAAATGAGCAACTAGATTCATAAATATATCGGCTTTCCCGGACAAATATTCATTTGAAGCGGATTATTAGATCATCAGGTGTATTTAGTTCAAAAGACCATTTATTCCTCAATATAAATTGATTGGCAATCTTTAGAGAAAATGAGAACGAAATATATTGATGACTATATCATTGTTTCTGTCTCTAAGACTGCTCTAATACGAAAAATTAGCATCTTCAAAGATTTTTAATGAAGAATCATAATGAAAGTTGAAACTTAGAATCGAATCACAGAACATTTGGGGAAAACACCATATCCATATTACTAGTACTTGATTCACTCAGTCTTGTTGGTACAGATTCTTGTTCCACCCTTCTTGCTGCAATGGATTTGAGAAGAGCCTTTCCTTGTTCTTTGGTCTGTAACAAAAACACCACATGTACACCAACCACCATTTGAATGTTACACTTCATAATTTAATCCCACATTCACTGTAATTCTTGAAAGAACTTTTGAGCTTCTCTCTAGTTATTTTTCCACCTATTAGGTCTAACCACAGCCAGCTTCAATGGGATTCCAAGTTAGGGTGGCTGTGCCACTTTCATGAAAATTCTAACTAGTTTTGTACTAATTAATGAAAGAAGAAATATATAAAAAAGATACCAAAATGCGAGAAAATGCTTGATTTTAAAGAATCAACAAAATTCCCACGTGCTTTTATACAATTCATCAATCAATCAATCAATCTTTATTCAAATAGGAAATCCTAATATACAAATCCGTTAGACAAATCGATTACAATACATTCATATGTACACATATACCTAAATACCCAACTTAACCTATCCTAATTAACACACACCATTCATTATCTTCATTTGTCCCCTGTCCACTCATTTTCTTTTGAATTTTTCTCTACTTCTGATTCAGTTGTGTTCTCAAGTTATGTAGCTTGCGCTGTGTTCAGCACTCAGTCATCAGAGTGAATTTCAAGATGAATGAGCCTCTGAAGAAGCTAGCCACTCGAGCCAGCGAAACGTCAGGAAGAAATTCCAAAAAACGACGACCTTCAAACCCGAATAAAAGTAGTGATACTGAAAGTGCAAACTAATTTGCTTAGATTAGCCGTGTACACTACAAGCTATAACAAGTCGGCAGGTACTTGGCCCGAGAGTGAACTTTCAGCAAACTTTCTCTTGCGCTGCTGTTTACACGCATTGCAAGTGACTCGTGAGAGTACTCTAGGCAAATTTAATTGCTAGTGGACACGAGCCTTAAGACATTCCAGATCATGTGATGTCTGAGAGGCAAACAATAAACAAATCGATTAGTTTTTGTTATTACTGTTTTTATGACATTTCATCGGCAAAACCAGTGAGGGCGAATCAGTTTTACCATCACTAATGCTTGGTTTATAGACCAAACTTATACTTTTAATTTATCTTTTACTTTGAGGAAGTTCTCACAATGCTATTCAATGGAAGCGTTCAGACACGACACTTTTACTTTAACATTTTGTGTATGAATGACTCAATTGATTAGCACTGTAAGAACTTTCTTAAAGTAAAAAAGTGTGGTCTATAAACCAAGCATGTCTTTTAAAAAAAAAAAGCGAAAATTTCTGGGAGGCAGACATTTTGTAACACCTACAATGCATTATACTAAAGAATATTTACGTATAACGAACAAGAAGCGACACTTTCCGCTACACTGCCGCTAATCCTGTGGTCCCCACCACTACAGAATTTCATGACTATTAGTATTCATACTATTTTTCTTGCGACTACGCAAGACTACCAGCAAAAAACATTAATCCGGTAAACTTCTTGACAAGAAACACCAGTACTTGTCTGTTTGTATTACTGGCCGAATGCCGACATTGCTGATAGACATGCGCATTCAGGGTGTATTTGTCGAATTTGTGAGATTCACTTCTTGTTCCTTATACATAAATCTTCTTTAATTATACCCACATCTCCATACACCTACATACCGGAACGAACAGTGCGCTGTTGCCAATATCACCGAATATTCTGCAATTTTCTGTTAACCCAATCTAACCTAACCTAAAAGAAGGATGAATTTGGCAACAGTGCATCATTCGGGTAAGTTCGGATAATGTGGGTGTATCTAATAAAAAATGTATGAATATATGTATAGGTCAGCATAAAAGATCTTGTTTATATATGGCTGAGTACCAGTGGCGGATCCAGGATCAGGTCAAGGGGGGGGTCTATAACTCAAAATTTATATATATATATATGTATATATATATATATATAAAACCGAAAATAATGAGCTACCGTGTAGCAACAACTAGTCAAGATCCAAAAAAAAAGGTGAGATTGACATGAGCAAAATTTGAAGGTGTAGCCAGGAGGTGAAGTAGGTTCAAAACTTTACTTTTTTTAAATCGAATGGAGTTGATTTAACCTAATCAACAGCATATTCTACTCATACATAGTATATTCAAATCGTTACCGGCATACACAATACTCATCACAAATGTAACAAGTCTAATTTCTCAAATACTGCGCCAAAAAGGATCCAATGGCAGCACTGTCAGAAATTTCTCGAACTTTTCCTCGATAAACCTGACAAGTGTCAATTTTCTTTAAAGTGTCATGTAATAATGATTATTAAAGTTCTTCAATTTTAAAGCAAAAAAATTTATTCTATATTTGTATGTCTTGCTCATGTGACATTTTTTCGTTCCCTAACAAAATTTGTAAATCAGGAGCCGATAAAAAATGAAAAAAAAAAATCTCTTACTGTGAAAACATCCGATCTACATTTCACTTGAATGGCCAGAATATTTTAGAGAGCGGCGAGTGATACCAAGCCGACCAAACATCTCAGGAGAGAGTTTACGGTCGTAATCAATAAGAAGTATTATAAAATTTCGATATCTCTGACATTGAACAGACAATTGTAGTCAATGCTTTGTTTTGCTTGGTTATTCCAAATGGGGAGTGACTCTACCTATTCCCCAGGCCTCGTCACAAGATGTCTCTAAGGTCTAAATCAACCGACCTCCTAGATTGAACTAAAAATGAAATGTTGCCGATATATTAGTTACATTGCCTACAGCATGGCATCTTTTTTTTTTAATTTACACATCGATGCTCTCTCTTAGGCCCAGTCTAAGAATATAAGGTCTATAAAAATATCCTTACCTCCTCACACTCCATACACTTGTAAGCATACGTGTAAGCATCATCGAGTTCTCCCTTCTTGAGATGATAGTTAGCCAAATACTGGAGAGCATTGTAAAACTCGGTTTGTTCTTCGACAGTCCTCGCTTCTCTGTCATCCTCTCGCAAACAGAATTCCGTGAAGGCAGCTGCCGCATTTTCGGTTTCATTCAGCTTGTCATACAACCTATAAAAAATCATGAAAGAATATTTCTCTCCAAAGGTAAAAAATGTCTGACCTTTTATAACTGACAAAAAACTTTAGGTTGATCTCTCAAATTTCTGTAAATAACTAAAACTAAGCAAAAGAGAAACAATTGTTTTTTGTCAAAACTGTAGCAATAACTATTTCCTAGATTGATTTAATATTTTAAGAATTTGTACGTTTCCAGAAAAAATAGCATGTGTAATTGAGTCTGAGGAATATTGAATTTTTTTATAAAAAAAATTTGAATCAGCAAGACTGCAACAATATGAAAAACTTATTTATAAAAAATTGAATGTTTTATCAAAAAATGTACAGTCGCTTGTAAGATTATTATTTATAACGCAAAACTTAACCACGACACATGTTTTGCCATACAACACCTTTCTCGAGAAGAAATTGTAAAAAAAATTCAATTCCTGCTCGAGGGATCTATTGTATAGCAAAACACGTGTCGCAGTTTAGTAAACGTTTATCAAACTAAAATTAAACATAGAGGGATTTAAATCATAGATATGAACAATTTTTGGACAATGTATTGTCAATTTTGAACGAAGTCGCTCAAAAAGTCGCAAAAAAACGGTCAAAATCTTTGGACATTACAGGGAATTCTGGAATGAGAAGGTGAGGCAATCTACAAAAAAATTGGAAATGAGTTACAAACAGTAGACAGTCAATAAAATAACGGATGATTGGAAGAATTATAAAAAAATAAATATAGCAGTTAAAACAATTAGACAGAAGAACTATTTAGAGAAAAGAAGAATCCTGATGGAATGTGGAAAATGAAGACATTGATAAATATTTTCTGGTATGATTGATACCAAATAGCCTGAACACATTCCATATCAAAAGTATAATGAATATAATTGATGGAATTGACGACAATTTTTCTCATAGTTTTCCTTTAACAGAAAGAATAACTCATAATAAATTGTCCAACTTTAGTTATATCAATATGTTAGATCTAGAAAGAATTGTTGGTTCTTTAGAAAATAAAAGTAGTCCCTATTAAATTTGTAGAACTTCTGAAGAAGTGATTCAGTGCAATTTGTTATCCATTGTTGAACAATATCAACAGTTCTTTACAGAAAGGTGAAGTACCAACTGAATTAAAATGATTCACTATTATACCTATTCCAAAAGTGACAAATACAAATCAAGCTACTCAATTAAGACCAATAAATATTATTAATGCTACAGCTTAAGTATTGGAAAAGGCTGTTTTTGAGCAGATAGTGGATTATTTGTGGAAAAAGATCAGTATACTATTGCAGTATTTCTAGACCTTCAAAGGGCATTTGGAACCGTAGATAGATGCAGACTGATTAGAAAGATTTAAAGCATAAGTATTGATAGAAGAGCACTAAAACTCAATTTGACGAATGAATCATGAATTATCTAAGCAATAGACAGCAAAGTTTGAAACTAGAAGTTCATTCAGATAAAATGCAAAATAATTTGGGTGTACCTCAAAGGTTAATGAAACAAAATGGACGTTATTGGGAAAACGTTAAGATCATAATAATGAAAACCTACTTCTACGATTGAATATGGAAAAGGTTAACAAATTCCTGTACTTGGGTGTAACTTTTGACAACAAATTGAAATTCAAGGAGCATGCTAATCAAGTTATCAAAACAATAGCTTATAAAATCAACTAGTTAAGAAGATGTTCCCCATATCTGAGACAGTTGTCTAAATTATCAGTATACAACTCCATAATACTTCCACATTTGAATTATTGTTCTGCCATTTTGTTCTTTCTCAATCAAAATTAAATAAACTGCAGATGCAGAATCGTGCTATTCGAATAATTTTACAATGTTCGACGATTACACCGATAGCAAATATGTTGCAAACTCTCCAATGGCTACCAGTGAAGAAACTCTTCGGGTACCAAACAATTATTTTTATTTTTGAAATCAAAATTGGATATTCATCAGTATATCTACAGAATAAATTAACTTATGTGGCTGAAATACATGAGTATAATACAAGAACAGAAACAATATAAAAGTTGAGATAAATAATATTAAAAATAGTACACATACTTCTTTATTTTATAAAGCAATAGATTGTTTTAATGACCTCCCACAAGAACTTAAAGATAGTGGTTCAATAAATATATTCCAAAGACAACTGAAGGATTACCTAATGAAAATTTGGTATATTCTTATGTACGATTTTTTTATGTAACTTTTCATTTATACATATATATTTTTAATCAGACTGTTCATATTTTTTCATGTTTTCATGAATAATTTAATCAAGTAATCTTTTAATTTATGATGTGACAATGAATTTTCTATTGTGAATATATTAGTTTTCCAACTAAAGGAAGACAAATATATATTATTTGAATAATGATTTTCAAGTATCGAACACTTCCATTCAGTAATTGAATGTTTTGTCCGAATCGGTTCGGCAAAAGTAGTTCAAAAATGAAAATTAATCATTTTGAGGATTCACTTTCCAGAACACCACATGACTACTGAAGTAGGCTTCATTCTTACTGATTTTTCAAGCAAACATCAAGTACGAAGTTAGTTTTTAATTTGCCCATTATTGGAAAAAAAATTTTTTGAATAAAGATCTATCTGTCAGACAGTACAAGGATGAAATTACATCAATAACAAATTATGAAGATAAACTTGAATATGTCGATTAGTTTTTTTCAAACAACTCACTTGGCTAATTTAACTAAAGCACTTCTCTCAGAGTCCCCCAAATTACACGCTTTATAATAACACTTCAGAGCATTTTCAGTTTTATCCAATTTTTCATAGGTTTCACCTAAAGCTATCACCATCCGACTATCATTTGGTTTCAACTGCTGAGCCTGTTTGTAATAATACAAACAGTAGTTTGGCATTTTTAAAATTTCATACGTTTGTCCAAGTCCATACCACGCTCGGTAATCCCTGGCATTTATCTCTAAAAATTTTTTGAAATGTCAGAATGCATTATGAAAAAACATTTTCTCCACAAGAATTATTTCTGCACTCACCAATCGCATGTCTGTAACTCTGTATGGCAGCGTTAGTGTTTTTCATTTCCATAAACTCATGACCCATCAAGGTCCAAGCTGACAAAAACTGAGGATTTAATTTGAGGGCTCGTCGAAAATATAACACTGCTTTGGCATGATCCGATGTCAAACTGTAATAGTTCCCTGAAAAAATAAACATTTTTTTGAACATAATGACTTGTTGAAATTAGGGGATCTGGGCATACAGATACTTTGCAAATGGTAACACCTTCAAAAAAATTGATAGACACGCAAAAAAACGCAATTTGACCAATGACAAAATACTGTTATATTCAGACTCAAGCATTCTCAAAATGTACAAATCACGTTGTTTCAAAACTATTTTCAAAGATTTTCAGGCTGTGTGAATAATTCTATTACCGTAGATTTAAATTGCATCTCCTGATTTTTCAATAACATTTCAACAATTTCAACATAAAAAATTTTCATTATTTGCTTGAAGAAGCTATTGTATAGTTTTGTTAATCTTATATCTAGTGAAAATTTTACGGGAATATATAGGAGTATATTTCAAGTATCAACCTGCTTGAGGAAGCTATTGTACAGCTAAACACGTGTCGTGCTTTTGTAAACACATTTCCAATGAGAATCGTAGAGGAAACTGTGATATTTTTGTCAATCAATTCTATTTAACAACTGAATATACAAAAGGAATTTTGTGTGCTCTAAATTTTATTTCGGTCCTCTTTCTGCCAAAACAATTTTTTTCCCAAAAAGTGATAGAATATTTTATTATAATTTTTAATGCAGTATCAGATTTTCCAGCCATTTTCTCTCAGTAACCTAGGAAAGGTCTCTCCACTGAGCCACCGATTTTTCTCAATTTCAAAACGCAAAACACCACTCCTCACTAAGTTTCAACTAAATACATAAATAACATTAATGTTTAATGCATAATAAAAAATCCGCAACTTTGAAAGATTGTTTCTCAAAAGAGTGCATTTTTGACCACATATTTAAACTTTTTTTGACTTCAAACATTTTTCTTAAAAATAAATGCAAATAGTCTTTTAACACCTTGTATATTACACACAATACCAACAAAGAATAAAGAGACAGGGGGCTGGGATTTTAGATAAGACTCTTGCTTCCTTTTTGAGACTGATGTACGTCTATAATAATATACACATATCTACACAGAGTGTTAGTTAAATACTAGATGTTACTTCTATTATACAAGTTTTATGTTCTTTTTGCATTAACTTGGAGAAAATCACTCCCACGAAACTTCCATTTCTCCAGCAAACGAATTATAGATGTTCCTTAATAGTTACTCACAGAGGAAAGAGTTGACAATCATGGCCAATGTCACACCAACGAGTACCATAATATGTCCTGTCCACCTGTTCTCAGGCAGACAGATGGACAGGAGAGATCAGAATGAGCCTAATCTCCCACTTACAAATCACATTACTCGTTACCCCTACATATGTTGTATTCAATTCCTCGTCTATAATTTCAAATATAGCTTTCCATGGCGCCTCTAGTACTTCCATTAAATTTTTTCAAATAGCAAAATTTGGTTTCTCTCACTAAATATCGGACCTTTACTAACTGAGCTGTTTTAGTTTTACTCTTTCCATTTTAGCTTTAGCTTGGCTATATATTCATCTTTTCCTATCTATTTGTTTCAACTACACCCGTCTGCCTGTGTGGTAGTTAGGTATTAACTGAGTACAATTGTGGAGCATGGAGAAGATATATAGATAGATAAATTTATCCATCTCTACAAATCACCTACATGACAGAAGATAAGTCAACTTTATTGTGTAAGATGAATTTATTTATGTTGAAGATGATTGCCTCAGCATTCAAAGATGTCTGATTTCTGTAATTCATGTCATTATTGTTTTGTCACAACTAATTCACTTGAGCCCGTACTCCAAAAACTTTCAATCAAAATTATCAAAATACAGAGTGATCAGAGTGTGGCGAGAAAATCTCGATACTATGTTCGCTGTTCCTTCTCTTTTCTAATGATGATTTCGGCCAGTACCGACAACTATTTAATAAACAGAAATATTTTAGAAAATTCGGTACCTCCCATTATCACTAATACTACTATGAGTAACATAATTGTTATTATGTATTGATGGATGTCACAAATAAATATCAATCTTTGTGCATTATAAAATTAACAAATAACTTACCTATAACACAGCAAGTTTCCACGCGATATTTGTCTACATTGACAACTTTGTGAGCTAGATCAGCAAGTTCTTTTTTCATTTCCTGTACATACAGCAGATTTGAATAAGTATCTAAGTTATCCAGCCTGTAAGGGTCCAATTCTAATATTTTTTGAAACATTTCAATAGCCTCAGTCAAGTCTAAAAATGAAATATAAAACTGGATCAATACTTCAAAATTACTAATCAAAATATCTAAATTATAGATATTTTTACAACATTTTTGATATCATCTTTCATTAGCATAAAATTGAACTGAATAAAAACTCTTTCATCTATCATACTCTATATTCAATAACTCAATGAGTAAAGGAAACAATAGTTTCATATCTAGATCAATTTGCCTAACTATAAACATTTTGACTGTCCTCTGTTTCTAGTTGCTAGGTTTGTGTTGAACAAATTTTATATAAAGTAGAAGTTGTTGAATATGAGCGAGGCAAAGCTGAAAAGTGATAAAGATTACTCAAAAATCATTGAAAATTCATCTATGTCTATGGATATAATGAGAAAGAATAATCGAATGTGCAAAGCAAAACAACTGGATAATGTATTTAAAGAATTTTCTCCTAAGCCAGATACAATTTTTTTGAAGCTTTTTCCTGATGAACACCCTCTATCGGCAGAACAACAGATATTCTTCATAAATATTACCGAGGGAATATTTGGCTACAATGAACAAGTAAGAAACGAAAATCTAAGAATTTTGACAGTTGATTACAATATCAAATATTTGCTTCCATATCTCTGTACATTCATCAAAGAAACTATTCATATCAACATAGCCTTTCCTGACCTAACATTGTTGATATACTCAGTACGAATGGTCAAATGTTTACTAAGTAATCCACACATAAATATTGTACAGAATTTGCATGACTTGATTCCAGCAGTACTGTCTTGTGCACTAGCAAGGAAGATAAGTAAATACTATTATGACAACCACTGGACTTTAAGAGACTTTTCTGCTTATGTTATTGCGACAATCTGTAAAAAATACAACACTGAATTGAACAATATAACCAACAGAGTTATTACAATATACCTGAGGCCTTTGAAAGAATATTCTTCACCTCTGACAACCATGTATGGGGCTATTAAAGGTCTGGGGTGCTTGGGCGAAGAGACTGTGAGGATATTTTTATTTCCTTATACAGCTAATGTAAGCAAGCGAATGCAGTTGATTTTTGAGAAAAAAATGCACTGCTTTCATCCAGAAGAAAGAAGTAAACAACAAAACTTGGAGGCCAAACATGTCAGAGATATAATTTTGAATACAATGGCGCCTGTTTTGTACAAAACTAAAAATGTGAATGATGGGGGTCTGTTATATTCAAAATACTTTGGGTACTTGGGAAAATTTTTGTTTATGGATGTAAAGAATTTGGAAAAGATTGAAAATGACAAACAAAAAGCACAGGCATATGAAATCAATGGTAATACCGTGCAAGGCCTCCATAATTTCACCAATTTCAAATATTTCCAAGTTCAAGTGCCGTCAGTTTCTCAACCATAATATCTCACAACTATAAACATGGTAGCTTCAATACCATAAAAACATATACACTTACTTCTACGGTTGTGATGTCCAAGAGCAATTTGAGATAATATATAAGTGCTATTTTGTAAACCCATTGAATAAAAACTGTTATACATTTGAAGTGATTCTTCATTACACAGCTGTTCCAGATAGGTGTGTGCCATAAAAAAATATTTCATCCAGTGATCTGGTAGTTGTGCAGAAAAAATTGTATTTTTTTCAGGTATAATTTTACCAAGCTCAAACCAGGCACTCCACAATACTGGTTCTGCTTTAACTGCTTTGATGAATACTTCTATTGCAGTGGGGATTAAATCTAATTTTTTTAATATCACCCCATACAAATATAAGCAGTATCCATCAAGTTTGTTTTCAAAATAATCAATTTTCAGTTCTGTACACAATTCAACCAAAGCTTCATTTTTGGTGGGATCTGGCGGGCAGTTGGTATCAGTCATATTGTCCAATTTCTTTTTCTCTATAGATAAAAACCTCGCATATAAATAGAGAAATCGTGGTTTCGGGCTAATACACTTCTTTATAAAATAGGCACACCTGTCATATTCTTTGAGATCATAGTAAGACTTAGCTAACAAGAAATTTTCCATTTTTTCGCCCACATTATCTGGAATCACAGGTTTTTCTTCAGGTAACAATTTAACATCTTTCAGAGCATAATTAATTTCAGACAACCATTTCACTGAATGGTTCAGCCCCCTCTGGGAACATTCGTATATTCCCTTCAATAAATCTGCCTTCACTACCTTCAAATCCAATTTTATTTCAACTATGTTATTAGAATTATCCATTTTCCATGTGCAAAATATTTTCGTAATAAATATTTTTTATAGTTTTGATTTCGATTTATTGAGGTTATGTAATGTAGTTATTAGGCATTCCAGATACTTGTCAAAAATGTCAAATAAACCGAAATGAACCAATCGGCGGCATCTGCCCCCCAGGAACTTTCGTTTGTTTTCTTTTTTATAAGTTTGTGATTGGTTAACACTGGTATTTGTCCCCCAGACATAACCTGATCTGGAATGCTATGTTCTGTCTCTCTCTCTCCTCTCTCTAGATGATTGGCCTTTGCTTCCTCAAAAGTCCAGCAGGCTGAATTTACAGCTGTCATTTACTGTCGTTTGTCAGATATGCCCGCGGTCTATTATAGTGGACACCCATTACCCATTGGCAGTGTTGTTCCAGGGTGTACAATTGTACAGAAAGCTGTACATTCGAATATTAAACTGTACCAAGGCAATATAATCAAAAAATATGTACAAAACTGTACAATTCGACTACTATTCGATATTGAGAAGTTTAATTCCACACTTGTCGGCTAGAAAAAAAAACACCAAATCACCCAAAATATGAAATTCTACGAAATAGTAAGTTTATTGTTCCGTGATTCCGTGAGACTAGTTTGGGAGCATCTCGTTCTACCCACATTTCGTAACACCCACAGTGCATAACACCCAAAGTGCGTAACACCCAAATGTCATAACACCCAAATTTCGTTTTGCCCACACTAACCGAACATACCCGAATGATGCGCTGTTGCCAAATTCATCCTTCTTTTAGGTTAGGTTAGTGAGGTTAAGTTAGATTGGGTTAACAGGAAATTTCAGAATATCCGGTAAATTTTGTTAGGGTGTCCACTAATATGGTCCACTATAATAGACCGCAGGCATATCTGACAGACGACAGTAAATGACAGTTGTAAATTCAGCCTGCTGGACAAACAAACGGATCTACAAATGCTTATTGTGCATTTGTGTCATATTTCAAAATATTTCTTCTCGATAATGCCTCAATTTTGAGCGATTGTGAAACGTGGAAGTAGAAGCGACAGACACTCGATCGATAACCTTTTATTTTCGACAATGGAAAAACTAATAATAATCTTGCTGAAAAGAGACGTGAATTGTGGATTCAAGCAACTAGAAGAGCAGATTGAAGTATTGATAAGTTGAAATGGGCAACGGTTTGTTCAAAACATTTTGTATCTCCTCAGAATTGCAATTATAATCTCAATAAATTACCATTGTTGTTTATGGAAATACGATTTGTTTCTCCAGCAGGCTGATTGACAGTTGTCATGTGACGTCACATGCCCGCTGTCTATAACCGTCAGATGCACCGTACTCATTTAATCATGATATTTAATCCCGATGATCCTCTTAATACTGCCTAAATGAAATTTTTGTTATGCACTGGTTGATTTTTGACAGATAACTGGTTAAGGGCCGGTATTATAAAACTATTTTGACAGATAACTAGAAGTTAAATTGGGAGCATCTCGTTCTACCCACATTTCGTAACACCCACAGTGCATAACACCCAAAGTGCGTAACACCCAAATGTCATAACTCCCAAATTTCGTTATGCCCACACTCACCGAACATACCCGAATGATGCGCTGTTGCCAAATTCATCCTTCTTTTAGGTTAGGTTAGTTAGGTTAAGTTAGATTGGTTTAACAGGAAATTGCAGAATATCCGGTAAATTTTGCAACAGTGCATCATTCGGGTATGTTCGGAGAGTGTGGGCATAACGAAATTTGGGTGTTATGACATTTGGGCGTTACGCACTTTGGGTGTTATGCACTGTGGGTGTTACGAAATGTGGGTGTTACGCAGCGCACCCGTTAAATTGTGGAGTGACGTCACATGTTACAGTACTTCAAAAGGCATGAGTTAACTTTGTTGGTAGGAATGGGTTTCAGTTAAAGTTAACTTTGTTTTATAATACCGGCCCTTAACTAGTAATCTGCAGTGAACTTTATACATTTCACTGTCATAAGTCAGAATACGAGTATTGCGAGTACGAGCACCTCAACGATTATATACTAAAAAGGATGGCCCAGTTCGGAGATTTTATCAGTCTTCCGTGACGTCACAGAGCCTAAATTTGAATTTAGACCAATCAGAAAGCTATCGGATCGTCGTACGATCATTTCGGATCTGTCTGAATCCAGCCTTATGGCAGAACATCAGTTATGTAGGCCGTGTGACGTCAAATGACAATGCAAATCCGCATATGTGCATTTGAAATTTGGCCAACGTACGTAGGTTGGAAATAAATCATCCTTTGTAGTATATAATCACTGCGAGCGCCCAGCACCCGTTCAGAATTTCACTTGGGCCGTGTTCCGTGTTCCATTTCCAAATATTGTTACTATCATCCTATCATCATATATCACAGAAGGAACCGCGCCGCCCCCGCGCGCCGCGGGGCCCGCGCCGGGGCCCGGGGGGGGGCCGCCAAAAAAAAAAACCCCCCCCAGCTATGATGATCTTTGCGTTATCGCGCAGTTGAATGATATATGCGAAAAAACTGTCCGTAGTCGTAAATGGTGGTAAAATAAAGATATATTCAAGAAATAATCCATTAATGGATGATATGAATAAAAAAAATCACATAATCAAAAGATTTCACCTTTACGACGGCCTAATATAGGGTCACTGTAAAAATCAAAAATATCTCCAATGTCAGATTTCAATCTGTTAATGCCAGATTTTCCAGATTAAAATCTGTCGATGAAGACATTTTTTAAAGCATTTTTTAATTTTAAAGTGGCCCTAATACGCCGTCATACACCTTTCTTAGCAAAAAATACGTCATACAACAGTATACACCATCAATATATCTACATTTCCTATTAAAAATAAGAACATTTCTTTGTTCCGAAAACGACTTTTCAACAACTAACATCTTCTATATCTGTGCAATTTATTAAATCGTGTGAGAAGCATCGTACATAAAATTTACATCAAAAAAGTGAAGAAAAAAATATGACCAGTACCTATCGGCAACAGCAAAGCAAAATCCTAATTGGCTTACCCATATAGATACTCTTTTAGGTATTTCTGTCTGTTCTCATCTCTACATTTCGTCAGAGAAAATTCCTGCATTTAATTTTTGTAGGATAAAATAAAAATACAGGTTTTGTCAAGAATTGCAGGAGTACTTCCAAAATAATTCCAAGAAATAATCGCTCTGCGATCCACAATCTTTATTCTAACCACCCAATCATTTCGGGAATGGGCAATTTCAATACGTTATACGTAATTAATATAGTATATTAATGTTGGAGAATGGGAAAGTATTGAAAATATAAAGAACACCTGATGAATGAAAACGTGTGTGTGTGTGTAATGATCTTTTCAGAATGTCTTTTTTCCGAGATTAAAGCAAGGCCCAAAACTTCCGAACAAATGGAAAGCGTCCCTTTTGATTTTAAGGTGGATTCATGCAGCTTCTGTTATCGAGTAACATAATGAACAAGTAGCGTTCAACAATTATCTAGTAGAAATTAATGGAAAAGAAGGCATTCGTGCACCTTAATTTAACATGATAAAAGCTTGTGGAAGGGCATTAATTTTAACCTTACATAAAGTTTTGAGTAGCATTTTTTATTCATTTTTATATACCCTACCTTTGTTATATATTTTGGAGAGTTGAAGATTGACATATCGTTTTCCTGAGAAAGAATCGCATCTACTGTTTCAATTTCAACTTGCTCACATTCCGCGAACAGAAAAACAATCGCGAAAATCAAATTTGAAGAAAAATTTAGTTATGATCATATAATCCGTCATCCTGCACATTAGAGACATATTTTACAATTAAAGTAAGAAAGTTAAAAGTTGGTCAACTTTTACTTGTTGCTTGTTAATTGATGATTTGGTTGCATGAGTCATCTATAGTAAATTAGGCAGTTCAACTCATCATTGATAATTGTTACTTGCTACTTGTTCCTTGATAATTGAAGCTGCATGAATCCACCATAAGATTGTTTAGCGGCTCAAAATAGGTAAGTCTGATGTCGTTAATAAACTTTTACCTTTATATTAGGTATAAAGGACGTTAAAGAGCCAAATGAAATAACTATAACGATTTAGTCTATTGTAACGAGCAGATCCAAGTATGGAATAGCTTCGTGAATAAATGAGGACAGAACTCAGTACTTGTTGTGATTTATGCAGGAAGACCCAAATAAACCTCTTTAGTTGCTAAAAAAAATGTTTATTGTCTAAACAGACATGTATTAAATTGATTTATTTTAATGAAAACATTTCAATTTTCTGCCTTTTCATTCATACAAATTAATGAATAGAAGTTGATTTGTATGAAGAAATATCAATCTTATTGAATGACAAACTTACAAAATTTTGAATACAGAAAATATGACGACAGGAGAAAAATTCAATGAGGTTATCAATAAGAATGAAGAGTAATAAAATAACCTGTTTATTACAAAGGAACTCCCTGAAAACTGTTTCATTTGATTTGTCAATATAATAGTTACATGAATTTACATATCCTTGAATTCACCAGTTTTATTCAACAACAATATATCAGGATTTTCTTTTTCAAACTCGCTGGGCTCTCGTTCACGATCCTCTTGGCCCCATTCTCCTACTGAACTCATAACATTTGGTTGTTTGGTTCTCTCAAACTCTTCTCTCTGAGTATCCATCTTTGCAAACTTATCAAACATATTTGCATATACTTTTTTCTCTTGAAATAATTGTTTTTTAATTGCTTTGTTGCACAAATCCAATTGGCTCTTTGCTGCCATATTTTCTGGATTGATCTCAAGACATCTTATGAAATCTTTACGAGCCTGATCTAGGTCGTTGATACTGAATAGTGCTTGTCCTCTTCGGTACAGAGCTTTTTCATTGCTAGGATCAATATTCAGTGCGGAAATAGCAGCATCTCGAGCTTTGAAGTAGTCCTGCAGTTTCAACTGACACAGACTGATATTCAAGTATGAAGATAACAGAAGGAGCTTTCTATCTTTGTCTGGGGCATCATTACTGTTTCCCAGGTATTTTTCGACCCTTTCATACAACTTAATAGCGAGCTCGTATTTTCCCGCTTTAAAATAAGCTGTTCCTTTATCTTTGAATAATTTGGCTTGCTCAATTTTTTCTTGGGAGTCCAAACACCAGATGTCCTTTGCCCTCTCAAAGTTTTGTAGGGTCACTACATATTCCACTACAGCATTTGGTGGAATATTGAACTCATGTGACCCCTTTTTACCAAAAGCGTACATTGGTTTTATTATCAATCGAGATTTTTCTCCTTTTTTGAATTTTAAAATTGCAGTCTCTATGCCGGGAATAATGTTAACTTCAGATCCTTCTCCAACACAGAAAGATACCTGGCGATCATCAAAAATTTTGTTTTCATATCTTCCGCTTATATGCACGTTAACCAATGCTGCTTCGTTGGGTGTTGAATGTCCTTCTCCTGGTGTTATCTGAAACCTCTCAATTCCTCCATCACATTCTAAACTTAGATCTTCACCTTGCCAACTGATGACTTCAATATCAAATTTCAATGTGGAATTTGGTGGAATCGTTGGAGGGCTACCAGCTTCACCATAAGCATAGTCTGGAGAACAAGTCAAAATGGCCCTCTCCCCTTTTTTCATAGATGCCACGCCAATATCCCATGCTTTGATAACGGTTCCTCTTCCCAAATCGAAAGTGAAAGGCTCATTTCTGTCTCTGCTCGAGTCAAATTTGATTCCATTTGTAAATGTTCCTGTATAGTGAACACATACTTTGCAACCTTTTGGAGGTGAATCATCACTAATTCCCTCTTTCAAAATGAGTTTCAGTACGCCACCGTCCTTATTCGGGGAAATATCAATAGATTCACTCATTCTTGTGCGGTATACAGTTTACAGCCACACTACCAAAGCATACCTAACAGTTAACACTTCAGACTCTTATCAGGATTATTCAGGATCAGGATATAGTATATATAACCATAACCTCACTTCATCATAGATTCGATTTGCATCTTAGGTTGGATTCAGACAGATCCGACGATCCGATCGTACGACGATCCGGTAGCTTTCTGATTGGTCAAAATTTAAATTTAGACCAATAGGCGAACGTAGATAAGCAGTACGCCACCTACCGTTGACAAATATAACTATCGTATGGGCCATAGAATGATTTGTTTATATTAGCTTACGCGTGTTTTATGTGTATAACAGTGTATAGTAAGATGCCTAGAAACCCTGGTGTATTTACTTATACCTGTGAAAGTTTGGGATAAAAGTGGCGAAATCTGGATTACTTGATTTCAGGTCGGTAATTGAGCTTTTGGAGGTTTCCGTACAATACGTACAGATGTCGCCAACATGCTCTTGTCAGTGGGTGGACAATGAGTTACCAGTAACAACGTTTCGATATTTGAAAGCAATGAAATCAAGTAATAAACACGATAAAAACATCGTACACATCAAAATTTCAAAGTGACATGACATTACAATCAACTTGACACTTGTCATCAAATTTGAAAAATGAGAACATAACGCCATCTACCGAAAAAATAGGGGAAACCTTCAAAAGCGTCGATTGTTTTTTTCGCCACAAAAATCTAAACAAAATCTAATCAGTGGAGTCACCAGGGTTTTAGGCATCTTAGTGTATAGCAAGCTTGTGCGATGTGCGGTACAGTGAGAAAAAATGAATCACTATTGTTGTGCACCTGGCTGTTCATCTTGGGCCAAAAAGAATCCGGAAATTAGCTTCCATACCTTTCCGAAAGCAGGAAACTCCAGAGTTCTTCTCTGAAAATATAGTCAGATATAGTTTCTAACAGATGGTTTTTCTACCTAGCAATCTTTTTACCTAACACATTTAACCAGAAATGCTGAAATATGTTTACATCTGCCACTATTTCCTGCTTTACACAACATAGTTCTAACAGATATGGTATTCTGGATGTTTAATGTACCCTTTATTATATGGGGTTCAGAATTGATAGCACTGGACTGTAAACACAAGGCATACTTGCATATATTCATCATTGGCCTCTATTTGACCGCCAGAATAAGATGGCCTGCATTTAAAACATTGTCCCTTTTTATTATGCATTTAGAATTTTCACTTCCACCCAGATACCACATGTATTCATATTGTTAATGTTTATTTGATACATTCTGTATTATACTTTTTATTCTAGTAGGTAATGTAATGTCAATGACTTTGTGACGACAAGTAAAAAATAAAAGTCAGAAACCGACAAAATATTGTATTTATTCGATATAATCGAGTGAAATAGAGAAAAAGAATTCATATTTGGTCCTTCGAGCTTCAAAAGAACATGTCCATGGATGATACTCTCCATCATGAAAAATACTGTCAAGCGTGTTGGAGACAGATTTGAAATTGGCTTACTGTGGATTAATGATAACTGTATACTGCCTGAGAGTAAATTTAATGCCATACAGCGTTTGATATGCATGGAGAAAAAATGCCTACGAAATGAAAATTTTGCCAGGGAGTACCAGAAGAAAATAAATTATTACATCGAAAATGGCTATGCGAGAAAATTATCTTCGGAAGAATCGTTGATTGAGGAGCCGCACACTTGGTATCTGCCACATTTTGGTGTCATCAACCCCAAAAAGCCAGAGAAATTGAGATTGGCATTTGATGCTGCTGCCAAATCGAAAGGATTCAGTCTGAACGATTTTCTGTTACCTGGCCCAGACCTATTACAGTCATTAGTAGCCATTCTTTGGAAATTCAGACGGGGAAAAGTCGGCATCTGCGGTGATATCAAGGACATGTTCCATCAAATCATGATCCGGAAAGAAGATAGATGTGCACAACGATTCTTCTGGAGAGATTTAGATGATACTAAACAACCTGACGTATATGAAATGATGGTAATGATATTTGGATCAAAATGTTCACCATCTTGCGCTCAGTTCATTAAGAACCATACTGCAGAAACACTTACCAATTCTCCGAACCTTCTGAATGCAATTACAAAAAAAATTTATGTGGATGATTATCTTGACAGTAAGGATTCCGATGAGGAAGCTCTTCAGACCATTCTTGGTGTTCGTAGAATTCTTGCAAAAGGGGGTTTCAATATCGTGAATTGGATGACAAATTCTCCAAAAGTAAGACAAGAACTTGAATCTGATCTGTTTGTGAAGAATCTCGATGAAAACAGAGTTCTAGGTCTTTGGTGGAACAGCGAAAGAGGCGAGTTTCTTTTCAAAATAAGCAAGGAAGAAAACGAACCCAACCAACCTTGCACAAAAAGAGAAGTACTCAAGTCTTTCATGTCCGTGTTCGATCCTCTCGGTTTTCTTGCATCTTTCACAGTCGAGGCCAAGATTTTCTTACAAGATTTATGGCGCTCAGGGATCCATTGGGATAGTGAGCTTCCAGATGTTTTTAAGGATGTTTGGTCTAAGTGGAAGGCAAAATTCCAGGAAATTGAAGCAGTGAAAATTCAAAGATGTTATTCATTTAATATACCTGTAGCGGAAAACATAGAAATTCACTCGTTTTGTGACAGCAGCCAGAAAGCTTATGCATGTGTTGTTTATTTACTAGTTTCAAAAGGTTTACAAACTGATATTTCATTCATCGCTGCAAAAGCAAAAGTTGCACCTTTGAAAATACTCTCCATACCGCGATTAGAACTTCAAGCAGCTGTCATGATGAGTAGATTGACAACCGCTATCAAATCAAACGTGAATTGGAGATGACAGTAAACAAAACATTCTATTGGACAGATTCCAAATGCGTTTTATGTTGGATACGAGGGGATATTCAGAAATACAAACAATTTGTTGCTCATCGGATCAATGAGATTCATGATTTGACAGAGGTGAGTCAATGGAGATGGATTCCAACACATATGAATATCGCAGATGAAGCAACACGGGTAAATACTCCGAAACAAAAGGTCATCTCTGATGAATGGTTCACAGGTCCAACTTTCTTGAAACTTACTGAAGACTTCTGGCCTACAGAAGAAAAATTTGAAGTTTCAGACCATGTGGAAATGGAATTCAAGAAATCTTTCTCAGGTTCTCACGTTGTAGGTCCTACAAATTCTTTATCAGAATCGTTACCAGATATCAAACGGTTTTCAAAATGGCTTCGACTAATAAGAAGCACGGCCTGGATTATGCGATTTATAAAGAACTCTAGAAATAATTCACACAATAGACCAGAGCTTTCTATTGAAGAGCTAAATGAAGCAGAAAATATGTGGATAAATAAGACACAGCTAGATGACTACAAAGAAGAACTGGAATGTTTGAAAAACGGAAAATCATTGAAAAACAAGAGTAAAATATCAAATCTTTGTCCCGAATTGATGAATGGATTCATGGTTGTTGGCGGTAGGATAGACTTGGCACATTCTTTGAACGAACAAACAAGGAAGCCCATCATTCTTGGTCCAAAACACGAATATACTCAACTCCTCATTCGCCACTTTCATGAGAAGTTCAGACATCAAGGAGTAAATATAGTTCTTAATGAACTTCGCAGACGATTTTGGATTGTGAAGGGCAGATCAGCAGTAAAATTCGCAATCTTTAGATGCCAAGAATGCAAAAATAGAAAGACTAAACCACTTCCACCATTAATGGGACAAATTCCCACTCTAAGACTTACTCCCAGTACTAAGGCTTTCGTAAATGTTGGCTTGGATTACTTTGGTCCCATCCACGTAACGGTAGGCAGAAGAAAGGAAAAAAGATGGGGGGTAATGTTCACCTGTTTAGCGGTCAGAGCCATTCATTTAGAAATCTCACATTCTTTGAGTTCAGATTCCTGTATAATGGCAATAAAAAGGATGGCAGCTAGAAGAGGGAAACCAAATCTATTGTGATAATGGAACGAATTTCCGGGGAGCAGATAATGAAATTCAGAATGCCAAAAAGAGTTTGAACTGTACTGCTTTCGTAAATTCGATTACTTCGGAAGGCATGGAATTCAAATTCAACCCTGCAGCTGCACCACACATGGGTGGTGTGTGGGAACGACTTATCGGTTGTGTGAAAAGAGTCTTAGGAAAGATTTTATACGGGCAATCGCTAAAAGACGAAACCCTTCAAACACTCTTTGTCGAAGCAGAGAATATTGTTGATTCTCGCCCATTGACCGTGATATCTACTGATCCAGCAGATCTCGAACCGCTAACCCCAAATCATTTTTTGACTGGGTTCGCCAATGACGACAATACCATTGTTGACATTGAACCAGATGGCAGTTCCCTCAGACGCGAATGGAGAAAAACAGAAATGTTGAAGAATTCTTTCTGGAAGAGATGGGTAAAAGAATATTTACCTACCTTGAATAAGAGAAATAAATGGACTACAGATCAGACTCCAATCAAACTATCTGATATTGTGGTAATGGTCGATGATGCTAACCCCAGGTATAAGTGGAAACTTGGAAAAATTGTACAAACGTTTCCTGGTCCTGACGGCAGAATCAGGATTGTTGATGTTAAATGCGGGTCGACTGTTTATCGACGACCAGTAGTGAAAATATGTAAATTAGAAGTTCAGTGAAATTCTTCACCAGGGGGGAGAATGTTAATGTTTATTTGATACATTCTGTATTATATTCTTTATTCTAGTAGGTAATGTAATGTCAATGACTTTGTGACGACAAGTAAAAAATAAAAGTCAGAAACCGACAAAATATTGTATTTATTCGATATAATCGAGCGAAATAGAGAAAAAGAATTCATACATATATACTCAGCTTCATCTTCGAAACACTGGAAATAAGTATGGTATACACTTTTAGATGTACATTCATATCATGTGAATTCAGTAAGAAACACAGTAATTTTCCACTCCACTCTCTACTGTTTAACAGAATGTTGTCCACGTCCACAATCAAAGAGTTCTGTACTTCTCATAAACCCAGTTCGAAACCACTTTAAATTACAAAAATCTTGAACCTGCATGTAATCACTTTGAAAACTCAATACGAAATGATGAAATAACAACCAGTACTAATGTAAACAAGTCGCCAATGGCCCAAAGACTAGTTCTGGTTTTCGCCGATGTGGCGCTACGATCTTAATTTCAGTCGCCTATTGGCAACAACGTGTTCCATGGATCGAATGATCTCGAAAATTTTTAGGAATTTCAACCACAAGCGCACCCTTAAGGCGTAATTTTGAACAACTACACCCTTTTTACAAGTTTGTCTGAAACAATATCGCAGCACTGCAAGCACCAGTAGTATATAACTTCATTGACGTAAAATATAGACCATATTAGTTAGGTTAGGATTTTTCGAGCGCGAAATTCGAACTCAGGTCCATCACGGAAACCTGTCATTTAATTTTCCATGTAAATCTTATGGGACTAAAAATTCTTCGACTTTGTCGCTTTTTTTCAGGTATTCAATATCATTCCTTAGAACTGCTTTTGGATGATAAAGGTGGAATAGAGTTTCCTCTATCTGTCTGATTCAAAATATTGGAAAGAAATGGTACATTTATTCAGGATTTTTAAATATAAAAATGCAATGCAAAATTCATGGAACGCATGTCTTAGATTGATGAGTGGTAGATTACTGGTGGGGCAACAAAGTTAGCGGGATATTTAAAATTGGCGTGTTGATATCAGGAGAGCTAGTAAGTTGGCAAAATTATTCGATTTTGTAAATCTGAAAATGGTGCACTGTTTTGCTCCTGGGTGTAACCACAGGCATCCATGTGATTGCAAAATGTTTGCATTCCCAACAAACGAAGAAGAAAAAATATGGATAAAAAATTAGCATGGTTCGTGTTAAAAATTTGGATGCAATTACTGATAGATGTATCCTGTCCAATGACTCTATTTGCTCATTATTTTTTCCAGCCAGACTGAAAGAAAACCTACCAACACAAGCCGTGTCTGTAGTTGCCATTTCAAGGATGGTTTGAAGATAAATTGGTTTTTTCAGCAGATCAATTCATTACATGTTTCAGTATTCATCAGATACAAAAAAATCTTAACAAAAGCAGATACTGCATTAAGTAGATGAATAAATAACAAATGTGTTGAAGGTATATTGATATTTACGAGTTGTCCTAGTTTGTTTTTTCTGTGATAATATGACTGTGCTGGCTGAAACTTAGTGGATGGCCTTTTGGTATTCACCAATAAGGTACTAAATGTGACTGTAGAGAATATTTCAATTTTAGTATAAGGAACTATCACATTTTCCAATATCAGTAAACTATCCCAAAATTCATTTACATATATTATTAAAAATGAAAAATACAATACATCATGAGCTTATATGCGTATAACTCTTTCAGTATATTAATATTTTTTTCCCAACTCTTATCCTTTTCAATTTTCTTGATGGCAACATCAGCAGTGGTCCATAAAACTAGATAACAATAGTCTCTTCCAGTAATGTGTAGCTGCCCCTGAATTTGATCATAATAATTATGATCCTTATTGACGATATATTCGCCATTTTCACTGAATAAAATGTCACTTTTCTTCAAATTATCTGCCAAGGTGGAGTTCCTTAAGGTATATGGACACTTTACATCAATTAATCCATCCGAAAAAATCAGTCCATCTGGAGGTGGCCCCCAAAAATCGACAGGGATGTAGCCATAGTCCTGTTCGCACAACCTTTGCTCCTGTTAGTTTTTCAAAAGATTGAATTCCATTAGCTTCGTTTTGGCGTCCCCATTGAATTTGTTTCACCCTTTCCAAGTCATAACTTCCTGAAAATTAAAAATGTAATTTAAGCAATCAATATATGGAAAAAATACCAAAAAATTCAAAAATACTTCTATTCAAATTATTCGTTTGAAGTGCTATATATGTAGAAAATAGGAATTACAAAGACACTCTATTGATTATTGATAGACATATGTTTATCACTCTTAGACATTTGATTCATTCACAAAAAGGAAACTAGTCAATAAGCAAATCCCCTGGCTACATGGCGCAATGGGCAATTGGAAACAAAAATTTTATTAATCATTGTAAAGAATTACTTTTACCTGTTAGTTTTTTGAACAGTGATGGAGCATATCTTTTTTTCTACGGACCGCCTTCAGTATCTCACCGAAATTAGAGGAAGTCAATCTATGTTTTCTGCTGATGAGCCATGCTTGGTTGTCAGTCTGTCCTTCTGTTTTCTGAGCAACTTCCAGAATTTTATTCTCATTCATGGCTAGCATGCTCTGAAAAAAGCCTAGTTTATTTTGGCTTTTCTGATATTCTGCTGATTGTAAAAGCTCCTCAATGTCTACAGTTAATGTTTCTGCTCCAACATTTGGGTCTCCTGCATAAACCACAACTGCTGTTCACTGTCTTAGAATTATTTTTCAATTCATCAAGCTGTTCGTTGCTGGGTCTTTCTCCTGCCAATGGATCAAATAAATTCTCCGTTGTAATTTCATTTGGTTCTGTAACTTCTGTTGCTCTAGGAACCCGCATACAAGCCAGTTCTAGAAATATTGGAGTATGCATGTAATAGCACACAATCCATATGATGACATACAAATTGTCCTCTGGGGCAGGTGCAGGTACAGGTTTCAATCTCATAATTAAACCCCAATAATACCTGTAAATGAAAACAATTCAATAAATACCAGTTTCAAATGGTGAGTAGAATATATATAGGAACATGGTTCATGTTTTAACTGAGTCCAATTCAGTTGAAAGTAGTCGTAATCATTTTTTCGTGAACAAATCATCTGAAACTTTCACTGTTTGCAACTGTATAACTACTTCAATATGATCTAGCTAAAATTTTCATGAAACTCAATCTGAACACACTCAATGATATGCTTTGTAACAGAACACCAAATACTGAAATGGATTTACATTTTATTGTCTTGATTGGTATAAATTATTAGTTATGTATACAAACTCACCTCGATATCATAGCTCTTGTCCCTCATGCTTGCTTTCACTTTTCCCTTAATGATTTTCAATCCTGCATCAAAATTGCATATTTCCAAACGTCCCGATGAAAGACTCTGTTCACCTCTCTGTAGGTATGCATTTCAAATCGTCACGAAAATAATCATTTATTGCAGATAGTAGATAGTTTTATAATGTTTGCCATTTTGTCACTTCATATTACAAGAGGTTTGCTTTGGAATATGAAGCACCCATAAATTAACTATGAATTTATATTCATTTTTATAATTATCTCAGGTAAAATATCGAACTTCCCATTAAATTTTAAATTAATAGGAGTAGGAGTGGAATTCGTTGACAGATGTGACGTCACGTACACCTGAATTAATCTACGACAATAGAAAATTTCTTGAACATCACTAGTTCCATTTCAATATAAAACATTTATAAAAGAAAATTCCAATTATATTTTGACATTGATATATTAAGGAATGATGAGGGTATCCGGCACAAGCTGTTTGAGAGCTAACATTTCTTTCCACATTGTGTAGTTCCACATTGAATTCAAACCTCCATGAGGTCCCCATGTAAATTTTTTTGAAGTTGGACCTCGCGCCAAAACTGAAATCCTAACCTAACTAATATGGTCTATTAGGTCAATGTATAACTTAGAGCAACCTAACCTAACCCGCGAAATATAAATAAAAACAAGTTGGTAAAGATAAAGATTATGGAATCAGTATCTGAAGAAGTCATCCTTCTGAAAGTATAATTGCATTATTAGAGACGATATGAGTTCATATTCCATTTCTGGTGAGTATTTATCCCTGTTTACCCTCCCCAAGAATCTAGTCTTAAGCGAGCAATTCAGCATTCAATGGAGACCAAAATATTTTCTTTCTTGAGGATCCTTCATCAGTTTGCATCACCTATTTTCAGATTATCTTGATGAATTGACCATGTCAAGAAGAAGAACAAAGAGCAATGATATCAACTATTCCAAGCTACCTACAAGCGATCAAGGATTCACTGATGCCCAGTTTTTGGTTCCTGCTCAGAAAATACCATGGAAAGCAATTATCCTTGCGAGCATGTTACTTGTAGTAGGCACCAGTCTATTAGTTTTTGGAAGTATGGTCATGTCAGGCCATATCATTGTACAATATGCCAACAGAATGTGGCCAATGGTGCTTTTGGGAGTTCTCATGTTCATTCCTGGAGCGTATCATGTCAGAATCGCTTATTATGCATATAAAAAAGTACCAGGGTATTCTTTTGATGATATTCCAGAATTTGAATAGCTAATTCTAAAAATAAACTAGGTCATTTCTGTTAGGTTAGTTTCCTACTTGTCATGTTTAAATTTTTATTTTGATATCAATATCTATTGATTTTGATTAGATATTGATGATATAGCAACATCACACTGTTGTTTCTTTTATGTCAAGCCTGGAGTTATAATGAATAACCTGGAGGAAATGATTAGTATTCCTTTAGTGAAAAAATATATTTTTTTTGTGAATCTATAGTTATACAGAGAATGCTTCTTGCTGAAGAGAATGCTTCCTGCTGAATTCCTTATATGTTGGCTATTGAAATCCCTGTGTTGATCCCACAATGCATAAATTCATAGTCAATATCCTATTAGATATTGAAAAATCCTAAAAAAATGCAACTTTTATTGAATCTTTTTTTTATGTTTGTGGAAGATAAATTATCATCAAAGCAGTACATTTTATTCATTTTTATTGTAGTTTGTTAACCCATTTAGGATACCAGATTTTTTATTGTCTAGTTACAAGAACATCTCTTTTTGAAGCAGTTTTTTAGGTTCCTTAGGTATTGCATTGAAAGTCGTATCTGTCTTTGAATTTCTAATCAATTGTTTTCTGTTTCAGGTGAAATATTTTACAGTTTGTGTCACCCTGAGTGTTAACAATAAAGTATACTTTGTTTTGATAATTTCATAACTCATTATTGAGATTTCAAATTAGGATAGCAGGCTGATTTGGCCATTGGATTGAAATAATTATGTACAGTGGCGTCCCGGAAGGTGCTTTAACCAATATATTTGACCAAAAAAATGTGCGCCACTGATTTTTCAATTTTGTATTTTTTTGCATTGAGCTACTGAAACCACCAACTTTTTTATCTCTATATTTTTCTCGTATATTGCTTATTGTTTTTGAAAAAAAAAATTAAAATCAATTTACTGATTGAAAAGGGGGTCATCTAGAGATATCATACTATTATATTTTTCATCAGAAAGTATCAGAAACATAGCCTTTTTCCGTGAATTTTGTTTTGTGCGACCTTGTTATCTAGGTCCCTTCAAGAGATATAACAGGAAGGGGAAGGTTTTACGTCTTCCGTTGTCTGTATAATTATCTTACATAGATTTATATTATTCATCGAAAGCCATTTCTGTTTCCCACCAGAGCCAAATTAGCTATTATTGATGTAACCAGTTAAAAAAATTACATTTTGTATAACGCAATTTCTACAGGAAGAGCGTAGCGTAGCGCTAAGTAGCGCCAGTTTGGTATTCGAAATGTTGAATGACAATGACTGGTCGCGCTGCGTAGACTAGACCCTGAATTCGACAGGTAACTCCATACCGCGGTCATTGCTTGTACCAAAAGGAAACATGGCTTCGTTCGAGTTAAAGCCCGATCGAGCGAGCAGGGCATTCAGTGCCTTATCCGGGCTTTCAATTCCATTGAAAACAATGGACAGAAATCGCCCCGAGTTAAAAAAAAACTTTATAATAAGGTAATTAAGGCCAGCGTTCACTTGGGCCTGACAAACTAATCCGAAGACGGCGCCACGGCCATATTATAATGAATATTTATCTCATATATGAACCCTTTTTACAGTTTGTATTTATTCGTCATCCTTGTTTTCATCGATATATCTGGCATCAAAACTAATTTCTATCTAAATGTTGAATTGATGTTGAACTATGTTGCCGGATACTTGTGTGAAGTTAGCGTCGGGCGCCAGCGCCCAAATCTAACGCTCACCCCCCCACTCCTGAGTCCGGTTTACACCACACGAGTAGTGGACTGATGTATTGTGGAGATCGACTCGGAGGTCTTTTGTGTTCGTTTCAATTCAATCAAAGAGTGATGGAACATCAAATCATTGCCATACACTTAATAATTAAAGAGAACAACTTTGTGATATATCGAGGAATATGCAGTGCGTCCCGTTTGAGAAATTTTGTGACCACTTTTTTGCGTTATCAAAATAATATTACTTTTAGTACACCCTGTATGTTATGATGAAGTCGATTATGCATGTGAAATGAATACACTACTTTCATTCACAAATTATGAAATATAACTTATTCACCCCAGTCGAAATAGGGCTATAATTCGAACCATATATATCTTGCACAAATTATTTTTTCGAAAACCGATGAACCGATCAACAAGAAATATTTTAATGAAAAACTTGTTGATATGCCGGATATTTAATTTTTGCTAGAACTTTTCAGATAGAAGTGCCTACGTCGCAACGTCAAAAATATTTCAGTTTGAGGTGAAATTCACTGAATAATTTAGCATTGTGATTTCTATATAAACGAATAAGACACCAGAAACCGAGAGTCACGCTATACACTTGAAAACCATTGAACTTTTTACGATTTAATTTGTTCAGGAGGTACGTACTGTCACACGGGATGTTCGAATTGTTTTTATGCTCTCAGCTTAAATACCCAGAAAACTACCAAGAAAATAATACTCATTCGATGTACAAATTCTATTACTCTGAAAATTTTCTCGAAGGAAACGCTTCGGCCCGAAAAATTAATTACAATTTTTTTTTTCACTTCATTTTTCGATGTTCTGATCAGTTTCATTTTATATTATATGGCATCAAAATCATTGTGTTTTTTCTTATTCTATCATGTTTGATATCATATCTAGGAACGTGTTTCTTTCCTAAAAGAACAAATACGTGCATATTATACCCATTATCGATAGTGCAAACCTCACTCGTTGTAAACAACTACGCCAATGTCTAAGCCAGCCATGTGGAAGGAAACAATAAAAACAAGAACTCCCATCAGCGTGTTTTCGTAATCGAAACTGCTTTCCGAAACCACATGCCTCAACACCATCTGTCCGTTAGGGCTGACCTAAAAATGTCGGTAAGTTGCGACGTATTTCATGAAACTCGTTTAAATAGTGGGGAAATGCCGCCAAAAATCTAATTCTAATTGCATTTTGCAAGGAAGCATTCTAACAGTTTGATTTTTTCAGAATATACGTACTTTCGGTTTAAATAATAGAAATGCCTTGTTTACGATGAATTAATTTCAAAAATCCTTTTTTTTTTGGAGATTTTGAAAAAAATTTTTTGGATTCATTCCAAAATTCAATATGTTTTCAATGAGTGTGCCAAATTTGAACTCAAGATGTTTTATGGTTTCCAAATGCAATTGGAAATGAACATGGAAGACAGTGATCGCCGGCCTTAAGGGCGCGCCCGGATTGTTCCGGCCGGGCATCAACTGGATCGCAGCTCAGTATTCGCGATAGAAAATAAGATCGCAACACTAGCGCGGAGAAACGTAGAACTGTCCATGGTTAGATTGTCATGTTTACATCTGCATGTGTATATATGGAGCTTCGATGTGCTCGTGTTCCTTTTGTTCGTTAATTTTCAATTTCTCATTAATTTCTGTGTGAGAAGTGACTCAATCGACAGTTGCGAATACTTGAAGGACATTTCATTGAACGAATTCAAAAGTTTTTCATTATCAAAACATTGTAAAATTCGAAAGACTCGAGGTTGTTTCCAGGTGAGACTTGGATTTATGATTAATGCTTCCCTGAAATAATTGAAAATTATATCTCTCAGCTGGAAAAATTCACTTCGATCAATCAAATATAAAATTTATTCAATGTATTTAAGAAATAATAAAGAATCAAAAGTGGCAGTTTTCAGCTGGTGGATGTGATTCTCCCTAATTAGAATTACTAAATTATACATTATCACCCATACCGTAAAGATTGTATCAAAGATGAACTCTATATCCAGAACCAGGAAACAACAAAAAGTAAATATACGCTCACAATAAAAATGGTAAGTAGCAAATCTTTCAATTATTTCACAGGGATATTGTCGAACTTCTTGAAAATGTCCATGATCGCTATTAAAGCTCAAACACACACAAAAATCATAAAATTTCAAAATGACTGAAGAGTCAACACAATAGCCCCATATAAACACATGCAAACTAGAGTATGGCGATCTAACCATTGAGTGTTCTCGCAAAAGTCTATAGAGGGCGTATCGCTTATTTTCTGTGGCGGACATCACAAATCGCAACCAATGGACTGGCCTTTATTTTTTCATATAACACGATGCGGAATACAATAGAGTGAGAAAGGATATGCACAATGAAGTGATTGTGAAGGACAGAATGTGTATCGTGGACAGAATGATGATTCTATACTTGAATTATTCTATTTCTAAGCACTCTTTATCTGCTACATTGAGGATGGAATTCGCTTAGAAGTTATACTTGGAGTATTCTATCTTGCTCACTCTGCTGTCCTCTCTCTCTCACGGCCAGTCCATTAGTTATATCTTTGGGTAAACTCCGCGAGCACGTATTCAAAATTGCTATTTGCGGTACAAACAAATATGAATTTTTTACTAAGTTTGGGTGATTTATTACATTACGCCGGAGATGAGATTCGTCAATATGTCCAAGGCGAATCTATTGTTGATTCCAAACATTCAATATATTGTGGCATTACACCAGAATCGGAAAAACAAGTGGGCTCATTTTTTTATATTTGAAATCCAGCGATTTATTTGAAATTCCTCATGAAATAATAACTACAATAATAAATATATGCCAAAAATACATTTGCAAATATCCATCAAAACACCCCAAAACGTCAGGGAAATGCGTGGTGCAGAATCACGAAGGAAAAATGATTAAATGTAACTGTTCGATGTCCATCTGGTTCTTCACAAAAGTGCAAATATAGCATAGCAGCATTAGTTCATTTGATAAGGTTAATTTCGATAATTGATTTATAAATATAATATTTTGGAAAGAAAGAAATACTGATATTAGTCAATAATTGGAGTGGCTTTATTCCTCTATAATCATCAAGCAGAAATGATGTATATTGAAAAGCGATCTTAAAAAGAATGAATTAGAAAAAATACTAATGAAAGGCATGTTTTATTATTGCTAATTATTATTAAATATTGTCTATGTATCAATTCATGGTGAAAATTGTTCATTTATTGAACACCTTATCATTTATACTTTTGAAAATAATAATTGTGGTCGAACTCACATATTTTGAAGCCTACAACACGGATCCGAAGTCCAAATGCGGCAACCTCCTTTTGTTCCGTTTTTCATTAACTCATCATCTTCATTTCAACTTCTTAGACATTTTTTTCAGCAAATATTCTCATTTTCATGACGATTGGAGTCATTTGTACCCGGCGCTGCCACCAAATTTTCGAGCTGAAACGGCGTGGAGTTTCATGTCAAGATTTTTCATTGAAATAGTGTTTTTTCCTGAAGTAAATGTCAAAGAAAGCGGTAAGAGGTAGAAAGATAACATTTCGCTGGAAAAAACGAGGGTGTTTGATTGTGATGGAAAATGGTGGAATGCCATTACTCTGAACTTTGAAGGACCACATCTTCCGAATGAAAGGGAATCTGTTTTTGTACTTCAGATTCGTGACCGACCCAGTAAAATGCATGAGTATTATCCAAAGGTTTCAAAAAAAAGGCTTTCCCAAAAATGAACATTTACCTGAATTATTTATAAATTCACGCATATATGTACATAAAAAATGTGATTTTGTATTTACAGGAACTGCTGAAGGTAAGCTTAATTATTGAAGGCTTATTACATGAAAAATTGGAATGGAACGACGAACATATTACAGAATGTTAATGAATTGAATAAAAATTTTCGATGACCACGAAATGTACACAAACTAAAATTACAAAAAATCTCGGTGATAATTTTCAAAGGAAATTCTTCATCAGGAGTGAACGAAATGCAAGAGTATGTTACCAAAAGAATACTGGCTATAGAGTGACTGAATCAGGACATCTTATTCATCCAGATATTCCCTTGCTTGGTTACAGCCCAGGCTGATTGTTTTGTGATAGCCACTTTGTTGAAATAAAAGGAAAGACTATTACAGCTGAAGTGGCTAGAATTGTTAAGTGATGCCAATGGACATATTTTTCGTAGAAAAGACACGTTTATTATTGCCGAATTCAATTTGGAATGTTCATTCCAAACTCATCCAACTGCGATTTGATCATTTATTCTTCATATGATGATTCATATACGGCTATAGATGTGCCATATGATGAAAATTTTATAGAATGTAATATTCCAAAACTAAAGATCATTTATTTCAATCATATGTTACAACAATTGGTAACATTTTCTCGATCAAATCAAAAAAATTGCAGAAAATAAACGTATTTCGCCGAAATATGTTATACATTATGCTCATGTGGACAGTTTATGAAATGAAATAGATGATGAAATGTTTCATCGTTACTCTCGGTGATTTCACCACTATCACAGGTGGTAATATATCGAAAAAATCTTCAGAACACTCAACACAATTTTGTGATCTTTGTAGGGAAATTTCATTATGCGTTTTCTCATCATGAAGAATGAAATTACTCAGAGATTGTCAATGAACTTCAAAATCAGGATCACCAATTACTTGAAATTCTGATATCTCCGTTTGATTATTTCCTGCTGAATATTATTGTTTCTGTGATACGATGTGAATTTGGAAACAGAATATTAAAGGTTGTTAACTTGCCTAATAGTGATGATAGATGACGAAATCGGCAAAGATGACGTCACAAGGCCATTGTGATCAATAATTTTGAATGGCAGCCTACGGCAGGCTACACCTCTTTTAAAAGCTATCAAAAAAACCTATTCATTGATACTAATTTTGTGTTTATGTCAGCTTTGGCAACTCGCTTTTGAAAAACGCAAAACAAACAGTTAACACCTACATTCAAATTCAAGCTCCGCCTCTGGATAGTTGTCAAATGAGTTAACGTTTGTGTTAGTCACCCTTATTCATCTAAGGTTGTGATAACAGGGGGAAAGGGGACTTTTGAGACGCACTGTATAATGATTTTCACTTTTGATATCTTTAAGCGTTTCCATACTGGCATTGTCTTTCACGTTCAAATAATTTGAATACAGAAAACGCGCTCACGGGATTTACTTCAAGCAATGACCGCGAAGCGGAGTGACCTGTCAAATTCGGGGTCTAGTCTGATTTCAGCAATTACCGCTACGTGGCGCGGCATGTCGCTCAACATGACGAATACCAAAGGAAATTTTCAATCGTATTATATACAAGATTTTTCTGATTCTGATAGAAAATATCATTTCATCATTTTTGAACAGTTCCACTCCACAAAATTTTCCAATTATCGCTTGTTGAAGTCTTTCACAAGTTTGTAGACTGAATATTTTCTGCAACAAAGAATACGGATCAGTGATTGAAGAGAGACCAAGTTTAGTATCAAAATGATACTAAAAAGTATTCAGAATAAGTTGTACATTGTATATATCTATGATGAATGCTTATGGAAACTTTGAAGTGCGAGGAGAATGATAGATATGCTTGTCTATTTCAAAAAAAAGGAACATGAACGAAAATTTGAAATGATCTTGTATCATCAGAGGTGTCACCTCACTGTGTATAGAAAGTGCGTAGTCCGAGATTGCAGATTTTAAAAATATTCCAACTTGATAACCTAACAATTTTCTCGAGGTAAAGATTATAGCAAGTGGTTTTTCGTAATTTTTCGAAATTTTAATATTTTTAGGATTCAACGATTATTTTGAGTGCTTGTAATGGCAGTATTGAATCTTAAGATATTTTAGAGGAAGCAACATATTTTAAAGCTACTATGCCGAATTAGACCAGTGAAATAAATAGAAAAATACGCGGTTGGGGACAGTTGCTGATATAGCAATCTGATAGGTGTTTCAGGTATTGGTATATAGAATTAAAACCTATTTAAATTTTATGTTGGATTCTATCTGAATTGAATAAATTATTAACAAGTGAAGAACAAAAAAAAAATTATTTTACGTATTTATGCTAGCGTGTGAGAAGTATTTCAAAAAACTTTCGAAAGAATTACCTTATGGAGTAGCATAAAAAATTTTCAAAAGGGCGCAACTCGAAAAGGTCATAATTTACTTAGAAGTTCCAATTTTCTTATTGTTGAATAAATAAATTGAAAAGTTTCTGCTGTGGATGTATAGTTGAGTAGGTACCTGGTGGATTGTACTTATCCCAAATCATGTAGTTGCATGTGATGTAAATTTGGATCATCTTGATTGATTCGGGATCAATGGGAAGGTCTATCAAAATTCTTGAATCATCGATGGGTAGAGCCTCGAAGATTTTATATTCACCTTGATTATGAGAACCGAATGTTGTATGTGTTTTAGTTTTGCTGAAAAAATTCACAAAATATTACTTTATGAAGGATTCATTTTTAACAGAGTCACTTATTAATTTATTATTCAAAACAATTTCAATAATTGGAATAATTATTGATAGTAAAGTTTGAACAATTGTTCAATTACTTCCAAGGCAAATTCCCGAAGATATTCTATGTTGCTGCTGATCAGAAACTTTATAGATACTTCTTGAAGGGTTGATTCCGCAATTTTATCAGGTATTTTAATTTGTTTGTTTGTTTGGAAGAATATGGACAATTCAATATTCAGTTAGAAATAAATCTCAATTTTGTTATTCAAACTATCTCCTATATTTGCTTCTGCTACGGAGGTAGATTACCAGCCACCGTGACTGTTCATAGATGTAATGCTGCTTCCTGCATTGGCCAGGAAAGTTACAGAACTTTTCCTGAAACAGTGACCTGTGTAACTCTTATATATATATATATATATATATATATATATATATATATATATATATATATATGTATATATATATATATATATATATATATATATATATATATATATATATATATATATATATATATATATATATCTTTTCCAAGCCATTCTGCAATCAAGTTGTGAATTTCTCGTATTTATCCCCACATGTTGGTTGATACATTTTCCGGTAATACTTCGGTAGCTAAGAGCACATTTTTTTGTATTTTTTTGTGAATCCCACGTAATTCGGTCTCCTTTCCAAAGAATTAAAATGAAATTTTCGGCAACACTGTAAATAGATCACTTTCGACCGTCATTGCACTATGACATCACAACAAATTGGTTATGGTTTGAAAATAAATGCATTTTTTGAAAAACTAATGGTTTTTTCTGCTCAAAAATGTTGGAAACGAGTGAATAAGAGAGTGAGTGGTGTTTGATCACAAGAAGGACGAATTTTGTTTGTTCAAAAAAACAGAAATTTGATGTGGAAAATTGTTAAGTTTCACAACAAAATGGACCTGTATCTCCGAAAATATACGAGATCGCCAAAAATTTATATTTGGATTGTTTGAAGAGGAGTCCGAATTACGTAAGTGCCACAATTAATGCATTACTTTGATTTCAAAAAAATGTGCCCCCACATAACATTTTTTGTAACGGCGCCCATGAACAAGCAGGACGTATGGCCCTGACTATATAAAAAATGAATATATGATTATATATGAACAGCTATAGTCCTAATACAAAAGCAATTCAGATCTTAAAATATTTTAGTATAAAATTCCTCCAATAAATAAAATACATTGTTTGAAAGTAGCTCCTTTAGGGCATTCCTAAATTTTGTATATACAGATGAGGAACGAACATGGATTGGCAAGTGATTGAACCATTTTTTGGCGTTGGGGAATCATGTGGCCTTGAATTATAACGGGAAGTTGAATTGATTGCATGACGGAATTTTTTGTAAATCAAACATACACTCTTCAAGATATATATACATGTCATTGTCAGGATTCTGTGGAGTTCAAACAGAGGTTCATAGGGGTTTCTTGGCTTTGCCCTGCACATGTAACGTAAGGCTCTTTTTTGAATGACGAAGACAGAGTTCAATAAGTAGAACTGCTGCCCCGAGAACAAATTCCATATCTCAAATGTGAGTCAATTAACGCAAAATAAATAGCTTTTGAGTTCTTTCGCAATAACCCTGCAAAGACACCTGAGGCCAATTTTTTGATTACGGATGAAATATAGGTAGTGAGTGAAAGGTTCTTATCTACATATAGTCCAAGAAATTTGGTTGCTGATTCTGTAGCTATTGGTGAGGTGCCTATAAACCCTTCACTTAGCATACCTCCATTTGAAGGTTAAGATGCATGTCTTTGAGAAATTAACTGATAATTCATTAGCATCACACCATGTCAGTTCAGTGTTGTCTTTACTATGCCATACTATCGTGGTCTCATTGGCAAATAGAGTGAAAATTGGGCCCAGCAGCGAGCCTTGAGGAACTCTATATGTCATGACTTACCGACACTTACAGACAACTTACCGTTTAATGAGACTCGTTGTGTACGTTCAGATGAATAAGACTGGAGCCATCTCAACGAAACATCTCTGAAACCATAACCTCCCAATTTTGTAATGAGGAATACTGTGATCTACGCAGTCAAATGCTTTCGTAAGATCACAAAAACCAGCTGCATAACTAACTCAGCTTTATTAATTCTCATGTCAATGTTCTTCAGTAGGTGAAACATAGCATCATTCGTGCTTTTTGCTTCTTGAAATACAAATTGGCTTGAGTCGAGTATATCAAACTTTCTCAGGAATGAGATGATTCTTTTTTCAACCAGTTGCTCGAATAATTTAGAGATGTTGGTAAATAGGTCTCAGGTTTGAAGAAATGTCACAATCACCTCCTTTGTGCACAGGATTGATTATAGCTAGCTTCATCAATTCTGAGAGAGTTCCATTCACGAATTATTTAATAATAGACTGCTAGCACACTCATAGCCTCATCTGGAAGATGAAGTAGAACTCTGGCAGAAATGTCATCCCTTCCAGAAGTATGTTTATTTTTCATATTATTCAATATATCAATAAGTTCCTCAGGGTCTTTTGGTGAGAAAAAAATGTATCCTTCACAGATATATCCCTAAGATTGCTTATTGGATCATTTTGTGAAGTGAGTTTTGATGATGAATTTTTTGGGATTGTACAATAATATATCATTTATCTCATCTCCAGAAAGAGAAGTTCTTCACCATTCACTATTCTTCAACAGAGCAAAGACTTTAATTCGTATTTTTTTTATGAACAGATTCACATGAAAGGAAAGCCCTGTAATGTTCAAAGAACACCGCCTGAATCAAGGGACAGGAGATACGAATTAACATTCACTTTGAATTTCTGGAGTTTGTGAGACTCAGGAATAACCTCCTTCGGCAAGGATTTCCAAAGCTCAGCTGTTCTATTGAAAAGATGTCCCTGGTTCGATAGGTCTTCAAATTCACAACTAAGAGGTGGGAATTCTGTACTCGTCGTGTCATCCGTGTAGAAATTGCCAAGGTTGGAACGATTGATAACAATTCAGAAAAGCATCGACCGTGAAAATATCTATAGAAGAGAGATAAGTCTCCGATCCTTCTACGATGTTCCAATGAAGTGAGCGAGTCTGTGAGCTAAGAATCACTAAGACGAATTGCTTTTCTCAACCAAATATACTTTTTTGTTGTTTTCACCACCATCCTATAAGTACCTCTATACCTTAGGTTTTTTCCTGTAGTCTTAATCCCATTGGTAATCCATTGCTTTTTAGGCTTACGCCTTATTAAGGTGTGAAGGAAAGCTGACTCAAAGGTATTAGTGAGACAGGCATGGAAGCTTGCTATAGACTCTTCTCTCAGTAATGCGTCTTCCCAGGTTATAGTGGAGCATTGCTGCACGAATTTTTTGAAGTTCTTCCTGGAATATATTCTTCGGTATTTCTTTGGGATTGATTGTTCACTAGATTTGGTCTGAAGAAGATAGAATTGAACTGGCCAATACTTGAAAATCCATATTAACAAAAATATATTACAGTTTCCTGTATGATTTCCACTTACATGTTGATGGCAGTTTTACTATTCCATCGTATTAGCACATCATTTATTGATATGTATTTTAATTGTCCCAAGAAAAGCAATCAAGATTACCGAAAGCTTGACAAATAACAAAGAGTTTTCTTTGTTGTATATCCCAACAGAACTGACTCTGTATCCCAAAATGATTCACTACAAATATATCAATCAGTCACGAGTTATACTTTCCTCTATACATATGTTAATAGACAAAATTTCCATATTATGCGGATCTTATGAGTATCACTGTGTAAGAAATGAGAAATGTATTGGGTCAACTCTGACGTGAGCCGCACAGGCAGTGACAACATCAAAGCTCGCTATCTTTCCAACTCTAATGAGGAGACCTTCCTCCATATTTCCCGCATTTCCGCGAAATAGGCTAACGAAATGGAATAGGGCCACCTTCCCGCATGTACATGACTATGCGATGCCACTCAGATAAATCCCACCGACGAAGACGCTCGCATGCAAGGGTGGATTTGGGATCGAGGGAGTTGTTATCGTGGGTAGGTGTTTACAGTGAGACTAGTGAGACTACCAGTAGAGTCCGCGTAATATATAATTTTTTCCAAAAGCAGATACAATCGTTTAAGTTTTCAGTTAGTTTTTGTATGAAGAAATAGCCCCACTTTGACATTTAACACCTTGGAACAAATTTTGAAAACAGGTTTTTTAATTTACAAATATGTTTCTGAGAGAAGCTCAGTGCCTAATATTATACCACTCCAACAAGGATTTGGTCTACTCATTTTGAAGAAAGATTATTCATATTCCATATTATTGTAATAATTACGAAATGTAGCTTGAATTTTTTTTTATTCATAATAATGCGAAAATGTTTTAGCAGATTGGAAAGTGACCAACTGTTCATCGAGAAAAAAGGTTGGACAATTAGCTACTTTACCTAATTGTCACTTTCCCTTTCCCCTATCTTTTTTTTTTCGAATCATCATTGAAACTTTGAGCGGAATTTAGGCTAGGTTTGAAGTATGTATTATGAGAATTTACATGTATCAACTCACTAACAAGTGTGAACTTTTGTGAGTAATTTCGTGTTTACCAATTGTTGAGCTCTTCGAGCACTGTATCTGGAAAATATATTTTTCGTTTTCGTATTGGCAAATTAAAAACTATTCTATTCTAAAAACCTGTACATACGAAAGCAACGTAGTTATACAAAACAAATTGACCCTGACAAGATATTACTCACTATCTATAACTACCAAACGGAAGAAAATATATCGTTACTTTGTTTCTTCCTTCAAAACTCTCAACATCTTCAATAACTACGAAGTCACATCAGTTTTCAAATTGCATGTTTATAAGCCATACTCAGGGCCAGTCGGAGAGTTCATTTTTTGAAGTATGTGGTACTTACTCGCCAGTAGCTATTGTATTCGCTTTCAGTAGTCATGTTTTCTTTAATATTTTCTCATTGTTTTATAATGACCTCTCCAATCTTATTTGTGAAATATTCTATTTCACTAATCGAAACATTTCATGCAGTTCACGAATTGGCCAAATTATGTCGTTGCCATCGAAACATCTAAAAATATAAAGACAGTGACGTTATCCGATATGATTCTAATACAAAACTGCGACACGATTTTGTTAACCTCATATAAAAGTGAACCTAGAGGTGCCGGGTTCGCTTCATCAACGCAGCAGATACCTATTTTTCTTCTTTATAAGAATTTCTCTGTCGTGTTGGCGAATGACTCCTGCCACGTTTCCTGCCGCGAATAATCATGCTGCTCCTGAGGGTAAGGCGTAGGGAGTTAACAAACCTACTGGCTGAAGGACTTCGAGGGAAGTCGATGGCATTTGGTATGATATCATAAATCACATTAACTACTATTTATTTTATTGCTGTACTTTGAATTGAGAATTGTTACATATGACTGTAAGCATTCATCACTACCTCATTGAGTTAGAATCACTTAGTTTTTCTGTTATTTGAATCTCTGCGTCTCTAAGAGGATTCTGTGTCGTGTACCTACCTCTTTGTTTCCCGAAATGTATGAATAAATATATAAAATTATATAATATTGTGAAAGAGAAACCTATCCATTTATATTATTGAGCTGAACAAAGGTCCGATGTGATTCCAATAGTTTCTGAAATCAGTTACTCTCAATCCGATACGACACCCTAACCTCCTTTTGTTATTCAAATAAGTGAGTAGAGTATGGCAACAACAATTTTTTTTCGGCACCTTAAATTATTATTCAGACTCTGTCTTGGAGTTTGAAAATTACTGATCCGCTACAGGTGAATTGTAAGAAAACATTTAATTCGCTCAGCGCGAAACAAATCTTACCACGCCCATGATGACGTGCAACAGTTTTTAAATTGTATCAAGTATAAAAATAATCCAACGTATAAAGAGGAATTTGAAAGATGAATTCGGCATTTCTGAGCTTCCTCATTTCGGTTTCCTGTCATAGTATACTTGTATTGTCATAGGCGGATTTAGGTGAGAAACTCTGGGGGTGCAAATACCGGGGGTCTGGAAAAATTTTGAAAATTAGAGCTTGAAATAGGCGTTTTGGGCTCATTTTTTTATCAACGTCTGAAATAACGGCCTTATTATGAGTCCAGCTGGCAGCTGATGCTTATGTGAAACATAGTTTTAGATCAAATGTCATTCCTTAAAATAAAATGAATAAAAACATAGTGTTTTATAAAAAAAATAATTATCACAGTTTTAAAATGATTTAATATCCAATTAAATATTTACATTCTTTTTCGAACTGAACATTTTCAATAATTCAATAATCGGACATGTAAATTTGTCGATACAAAAACTCTATTTTAATACTAGTGTCTCTTTGTTGAAAATAAACAATAGATTTCTTCACTTTCGTCGTCCATCTTTGGCAAGGTATGAGTCAGCCATTTTAATTTAACCTTGCAATAATATTGCATGTTTGCATGTCATGTTTGAAATTATATTTATTTATGTAGTTAAATTTGTATGGTAATATAAAAAAAAACCCGCAAGTGAAAAAGTTGGGGATGCACCGCACCCCCGTAAATCCGCCTATGTGTATTGTTAAACTGAATGGAAGCCCCTGAAGAATATAACAGTTAATGGGCTTACATTTCATGTTTTTTTTTATGAATCCAATTTCCAATAGTCTATATTAATTACCCACATTGATCTATCGCTGTGAAAAAAAATGGGAAAATGTAACGAAGTAACATATTACTTAGCTGATTGAATCGGTCGATACCTAATGAAAATCCATGATTTTCACTGAGCAGTTTATAAAACCGCTACAGGTGTACTACTAGTATAAAATGATATCGTATATAACAAAGTATGATCAGAGTCGTATTCAATATATTCAAAATGCACGTGCGCGGTTAATAAATGGAGTTAGAAAACGAAAATCAATATTACACAAAATTAAGGAATATGGCTGGTTAACAATGAAACAAAGATGGTTATCGAGTATGTGTTGTTTTTCTGATGATATAATTCGTTCCAAGAAACCAAGCTATTTATTCAAAAAAATATTATTTAGGGATGAGGTTCATTCGGTTAATACCAGATATCGATTCCGCCTGACCCCACCTACACACCGCACATCTCTTTATGAGCGTTCATTTCCTTTTTTGATCTCAAAAACATACAATGCTATCCCCGATTCGTTCAAAACTTTCAACAGAAGTCGATTCAAAAGTGTGCTACGGCAATCTATATATGAAGGTAGATTTGAAATATGATTATTCATGTGTGCCGGATGAATGAATGAGAATAAAACGAAAATTTGAGTGTACCAGTCTTCTCACTGAATCGTTGCCACACCTTCACCTTTACTCTCAACTCAATCAAATATCTAGGTTTCATATCTCCACTGAGTATTGTTTTGTCAATATTGCTTGGGTTAATTTTGTTCCTTTTCGAGGTTGAATGGAAGAGCAGTTTTCAATATCTCTGGATATAGGCAACTGGATTCCGCCCTGACATACTGTCGATGGTTATTGATGTTTTAATTTATTTTCCTGTAATGATAAATGGCAATATGAATGAAGACATATTATTATTATTATTATTATTATTATTATTATTATTATTATTATATTGAAAAACGTGTATCGGCTCTGTGGCTCTGTGAACTGTTTAGTGAAAATCACACTGTAAAATGTTATTCAATTACGTTGAATATCACAGTGAAAAAGATTCTGAGTTCGACACTCCCATGGGAAAATATTGTTTTCCCCTGAATTTCTTGCTCGTATTGAGAAATGAATCTGTCGCGTTTTATGCTTGAATCGCCGGGAGAAATCATGGGGCTTCTGAGGAAGGGCGTGGGAATGTAAGTAACAGAAAACTTTGATCTATGGCGTTTATTTCCTACCATTAATTTCTATCGAATGTTATAGTCAATCATTCAGAAAAATTAAAAAATTATGAAAATGAAATACAAACAAGCGAGAAACAAAAAATAAAAATAAAAAAGTAAAAACTCATATAAATGAACAAATGTAAAACTAATGAAATCAGTATTTGCAATCGATTTCCAAGTTGAGGTATTTTATATTGCCCCAACTCTCTATGGTGAAGCTAAGAGGGGGAAAATTAGTACAATGGATAATGAATAGATTGGCGCTAGTTATTATTCCAGTATATTTCCATTTTCTTGTTTGGATTCATCTCTTCCATTCATGTTTTTTTTTTCGATCTAGTAAAATTGTTGAAAATTTCAATAGTGTAAAAAATGGAGACGACGATTACAACCCAATAAAAAAGTAATGATGTTCGTAGTCCCTACATTCGAAAGATCAAATGCGCAACCGTAAAAATCAGTCAGACGCCCTAGAGCGCTTCGGCACCCAAAACAATTGGCCGACTTTTTCCCGCACAAGGCTCTGACTTCTGGGCGCACTCTAGATTAATGATTTATCTGATGAGCTCAAAACTGACTAAAGGGTGTGAATTACATGTTTATGCCAAGAGCACGATGATCTTACAAAGCTAAGAGCGAGTAAGTCACCCGAGGGATATACGTGCATTCATACTCGAAGTGTATACATACTTTCTTCCATTCCAGTTCGTTATTGCATCAACAATATGAATCTTTGAAAAAATTGAAAATCCATTGGATTTGACGGGAGCGTAGAGCGGACATGTAATATTTTTTTTATTAATTTCGAGTTACAACTCGGAATTAGCACTAACCCGAATAGCAAGAGAATCTTTAAACACTTGACATAGTCAGTGGGCATACTTGAAGACTGGCGTTAAATCAAATCATCTTTCGAACAATCTGTTCAGGCCAGTCTCAAATTACCTACACAGTAGGTTTCGGCTAGCACCTGTCAGAAAACAACTACTCCCCTGGCTAATACCACGAAGGGCATTGAATTATATCCGACCGGTGCCAGTGCAGGTTTCTTCACAGAAGTAAATCCTGTATTTGCTTTCGTCCGTCCCTATAATTGAAAATCAATTCCTTCATTTGTATCGACGAAAGCAAATGCAGGATTTACTTCTGTGAAGAAACCTGCACTGGCACCGGTCGGATATAATTCAATGCCCTTCGTGGTATTAGCCAGGGAAGTAGTTGTTTTCTGACAGGTGCTAGCCGAAACCTACTGTGTAGGTAATTTGAGACTGGCCTGAACAGATTGTTCGAAAGATGATTTGATATAACGCCAGTCTTCAAGAATGCCCACTGACTATGTCAAGTGTTTTTACATTTTCCTTGCAGGAGGAATGGGCGAATTCGGTTTGCTTTTGGAATACCTCGTCCATTGGTAGATGGCGTAATAACTTCGTTGTTCGCATCAGCTTTGGCCGGGGCTTGATACTCGTGAAGGAGTTTGATTTTTAATTATGGGAAATCATCGACTTTATGTTGATGATGGCAATGCCTTGCACTGACGAGTGGCCAAATAGCCCGAAACCGGTCTGCAGGTGTGTCCGTCCCTATAATTGAAAATCAATTCCTTCATTTGTATCCAGTGTTACCAGCGCTGCAACTCAGAAGGTACTAGAAAATCATCGAAAAAAGTACTAGGTTTTCGTGAAAGGTACTAGTTTAGAATTTTCAAGGTCCCCAATCCCTCCCAAGGGTCAATCCATCTATTTAGCATATGCGTTGTTTCACGTCGATTCTGGGTACATATTATTTTTATGGTCGTTAAAGGGATGAATTCATTTGATACTGAGCGCATGCGCAGTAGTATTCTTAGGGTTGCCAACAATGAGCGACGCGACGACAAATGACATTCAATAAGAACTGCATAGAAAACTTACAAACAAAACTATGCATAGATGAATTGTACTTATATCTTATATTTCACGTTCATCCTAACTTTTATTCACCTTGGTAATGTTTGATATGCTCGATTTCGATATTTCAGGTCAAAACGTAGAAAACGTACGAATATTGCGATCGGCGTACTAGCGTACTAGACAGAGTGAAAAGGTACCAGATCTAGTACGAAAGTACTAGGACTGGCAACACTGTTTGTATCGACGAAAGCAAATGCAGGAATTACTTCTGTGAAGAAACCTGCACTGGCACCGGTCGGATATAATTCAATGCCCTTCGTGGTATTAGCCAGGGGGGTAGTTGTTTTCTGACAGGTGCTAGCCGAAACCTACTGTGTAGGTAATTTGAGACTGGCCTGAACAGATTGTTCGAAAGATGATTTGAAGAGAATCTTTGAAACAATAATAAAATACATGTTTTGAGTATTCATCCACTAATAATACAATAATAACTTATTAATAAATCTATTCGAACTCCTTTTAATATATTTTTGAGATTCATTCCTGAATATCGTTGGAAGATGTTTTGAATCTGTTTTTGAACAACGTTGATTTTATTACAGAACTATTATGAATATTACTATCTGAATCTATATTGAATATGTTTTGATAGTTCTTTGAATCAGTTTTGAATCTTCATTGAATATTCATCATTTATTCATATCTGAATATATTTTAAAATATTTCCAAACATTATTTTATTAATTTCGAATATTCATTGCATATATGTTGAATATTCATTTCAAAATATTTTGAAATGATTTGATCCTTCTTAGAGTAAGTTAGTTGTTGATTTGCAACTCGAAATTAAGAAAAAGAATATTGAGAATCATGTCCACTCTCCGCTTTCGTACGATTTGAACTGGATACCACGGTTTTTAGGGAAAGAATTGAAATGGTAACATACAGAAAAATTTGGTATTTGAATGGCCCGTTGAGGTGAACTTTATGGCCGTGCGGGCGTAAAGTTGTTGGCAATAAAATAACAGTCATGAACTAGTAAAATATTCTGGAATCCATTTTTCAGGTTCACTTTCCCCTAGAACTGAAAAGAAAAAAGCTACGTTCCAAAAATTGTGATTCTATTTAAATTTTTTCAAAATAGGCTCGAAAAAGGAGACAGACTAGCTTCCAAAACGTCGCCAAAGGGAAGTAAACGGATTTTTTAATAAATTTGTAAATTGAATCTCCAAATTCATAAAAATACGATACGTAACTGACAAAATGTTCACTCAATTTTGCATCTTTTCAATATTGCATTTACGTATCGGGAAAAAATACCAATTTGCCCAAAAAAGATACTGGAAGCTCTTTCCTTTTCATTTCTAGGGGAGAGAGAACCAAAAAAATTATTTCCAGAAAATTCTTTACCTCAGTTGATCTGAGTCACTTTTCTCTGTTCCTAATATTATTCATTTATATTTTTATACACTCGTGTTTGTGACTTTGGTATATATCATTATTCAAATTGTCAAAAAATATATTACAGTTTCCTGTATGATTTTCACTCACAATGGGTTTACAAAACCGCGACACGTGTTTCGCTATTACAATAGCTTCTTCAAGCAAGATAAATAAATCACTATTCTATAATACGCTATTTATATACAAGTAGGTCGAACGTCTCTTACAATAAAGGTCCGACTTAGGTCCGATATCCGACCCATAATTTGTCCAAATACTAATTAGTTACCTGCGAAGATTATTCCTAGAAATAGAATTATTGGGCGGGAACATATTCAACAATGGGGAGTTATTTAATTCAACCTGATCATTCAATAAATATTCTGAATTTTTCCCTCTATTGATTTCCAAGCTTTCTAGAAGGTTGAGTTTCCAACCTTTCTGCTCAAAATGCCTTATTTTGAACTCGTGGTTGAACTCATGACCTTCCAGAATGAGGTGACTTGCATAAGTAGAATTTGTTTTTCCATTCAAAAAACTAGCTCTGTGTTCTCCTAGGCGAGTGTTGAAAGATCTTCCCGTTTGGCCTACGTAGTACATCGGACATGACCCACATGTTAATTCATAAACTCCTGATCTTTGTGACGATTCATTTTTGTCTTTATTATTTTTGATATATATCCCCAATTTATTATTAGTACGAAAAGCTGTATTAATATCATTATTTTTCAAGAATCTAGAAATATTTACGCTTGGTTGGCCTAAATAAGTTATGGTTCTGTAAGTATCCGGCTCGGTATTGACTACTGGATACACCAACTTGAGGGCTTGACTATGTAATTTCTTCCTCACAAGTGAGTCTATTAACTGACCTCATATCCATTGTTAATCGCAATCTGTTTTATTATATTAAGTTCATTAACATAATTCACATCAGATAAAGGGACATTCAACAGTCTATGAATCATACTATTGAATGCGGCCACCTTATGCTGATATGGATGACACGAAGTATTATGAATAACAATGTCCGTGTGGGACGGTTTACGGTAAACCGAAAAATCATGTTTGTGATTTATTCTTGTGATAGTCAAATCCAAATAGTTAATTGCACTATTTTCTTCCATCTCCATCGTAAAAATAATGGAAGAGTGAAGACCATTCATGAATTCGAGAAACTTGGTTAGCTGTCTGTTTGTACCTTTGAAACATACCAAAATGTCATCAACATACCTATACCAATAAACAAAATTTCCTATCAACGGGTTACAGTGAATTTTACGCTCCAACGTATCCATGAAAATCTCTGCTAATAGGGGACTTAGAGGGTTCCCCATTATCAGTCCATTACAGGATGAGTAGTACGTGTCATTGAATTGAAAGTAATTCTGTGACAAACACACTGTAAGTAGTTCCAGAATTTCCTGTTTTACTATTGGGTTGGTATTGTTTCTTTCGAGCAATGTCTCGACCAAGTTGATCGTATCAATTGGCGGGATACTCGGAAATAGATTCTGCACATCAAACGAAATCAATTTTGAATTAACAGGAAGGGTTATATCTTTAATATTGTCTATCAGTTGATAAGAATTCTTTAAACTGAATTTTGGAACAAAATTACAGTATTTTTGTAATATCGTGATCAATTTTTCCGATAATCTTACTGACGGTGCTGTCACAAAGGAAACTACTGGCCTAATAGGATAATTACTTTTGTGCAACTTAATTAAAGAATACAATTTGGGAGGTTGCGGATTCATAATCACTGTTCTCGCTTTTTCTCCTTCGTTCATGATATGCTGAATCGACTTCAGAGTATCTTTCACTTCTCTTTGGTAGAATTTAGTGGGATCGTTTTTAAGAATTTGGTAAGTTTCCGTGTCCAGGAAATCTAGAGTTTTTCTTACATATTCTTCTGTATTAATGGCAATAACTGTTTTTCCCTTATCAGCCCGCGTAAAGGTTAGATTGTTTGCTTTGGATTTTCCTTTGATGGATTTAACAAGTTTCAATTCCGGATTGAACCTGTCATCATCCCTTGATTCTGCTTTCAGAATGTCCGCAGCCAGTTGTTTATAACCATTAGTTTTTCCCGTGAGTGCAATTTCTGTATCTATGCCCAAAATTTCTAGATTCTTAGAATTCATTGCAAAAAAAGGTTTTGACTATAACATCAAACCTGCAATAGTATGATTCATAGACTGTTGAATGTCCCTTTATCTGATGTGAATTATGTTAATGAACTTAATATAATAAAACAGATTGCGATTAACAATGGATATGAGGGTCAGTTAATAGACTCACTTGTGAGGAAGAAATTACATAGTCAAGCCCTCAAGTTGGAGTATCCAGTAGTCAATACCGAGCCGGATACTTACAGAACCATAACTTATTTAGGCCAACCAAGCGTAAATATTTCTAGATTCTTGAAAAATAATGATATTAATACAGCTTTTCGTACTAATATTAAATTGGGGATATATATCAAAAATAATAAAGACAAAAATGAATCGTCACAAAGATCAGGAGTTTATGAATGAACATGTGGGTCATGTCCGATGTACTACGTAGGCCAAACGGGAAGATCTTTCAACACTCGCCTAGGAGAACACAGAGCTAGTTTTTTGAATGGAAAAACAAATTCTACTTATGCAAGTCACCTCATTCTGGAAGGTCATGAGTTCAACCACGAGTTCAAAATAAGGCATTTTGAGCAGAAAGGTTGGAAACTCAACCTTCTAGAAAGCTTGGAAATCAATAGAGGGAAAAATTCAGAACTCCCCATTGTTGAATATGTTCCCGGCCAATAATTCTATTTCTAGGAATAATCTTCGCAGGTAACTAATTAGTATTTGGACAAATTATGGGTCGGATATCGGACCTAAGTCGGACCTTTATTGTGAGAGACGTTCGACCTACTTGTATATAAATAGCGTATTATAGAATAGTGATTTATTTATCTTGCTTGAAGAAGCTATTGTAATAGCGAAACACGTGTCGCGGTTTTGTAAACCCATTGTGAGTGAAAATCATACAGGAAACTGTAATATATTTTTTGTTAATATGGATTTTCATCAAGTATCGGCCAGTTCAATTCAATATTCAAATTGTATTCATGATCCACAACTTTGTAGTGTTCTCAAGCATGGTTAACCAATTTCATGTGTTTCTGTATTATTTCGACATTTTTTCAGACCAAATCATGTATTCAATGAAACAAATTCACCCCCTCCATGATATCAATGAGAAAAGCATAATCACCCCCTCAACCCCCATAAATCTCCCGACAGCGCTCGCATGCGTCCAAACGCTATCACCGTTCGAACCCGTCACGGCCGTTGAGGACGCCAGTAGGATCGCGACGTCCGAGCAGACTGCCTGGCGACGCCGACGCCTCGTTCCCTTCCACTTCAGGCGAACTATTTCGACGCTCACGTGTCGCATTCCGAACTCGCGCTGGACTTGATGGCTGTTCGTCGCTTTTGTTAGAGCAACCGGTGGCCAGTTAGGTTGGTATCCGATTTATTTGCGATATTTCGATCAAGATTGAATATTCGGATTTTATCATTCACCAAGAGGTCAGAAACTATATTTTTTTTCAATTAGGAGAGTTTAACAAAAAAATATGGGAAATCAGAATGCTTTTAAACATAAAAAGACTAAAGAAAAAAAAATTTTTTGGAAACAAAAGTATGATTCACGACAGGGCTTTGCAAGTTGCATGACATAGGTACTTCCTTCATTATAATTATTATATCGGTGATACGATATACTACTATTACGCCCTAGGGCGTTATAAGCGGGCCTCATTTCGAAAACACCTGCAAATCAATATTGACTTTAGCCTAGAGGTGTATTGACTATGATAAATTCGAGCTGAATGTTTGAGCCTATTAAAATATGCATAAGAACTAACAGAGACTAATTCAATAATATCAAAATCGGCTTTTGATTATTTATTATCATTGCACCACGATTTTTCAAAAATATAAAAACCCATTATGCCATTCCCGATGATATTGAATTTTCTAATTTTTGCAATTCATTCTCGAAGAATTTATTCACCTCTCCAAAATAAATAATAAACCTTGCATGCATCACGGCCGTAACTCGATGTTTCATAATCTCAAAAAATTCAGAAGATCTCGAAATAGGGGCATTTTCGACTGTACATATAAATATCTTCGTACATCTCATTGTTCATTGGTAAATTAATAAAAAAGTAACTGATTTGTCAATTTATTGCGCATCCATTAGCCAAATACAATAAATTTACTTCTGTGATAATCTGATATCACTAGCTGGCTATCATCACTGATGATAGCCAGCTAGTAAGAAAACTCAGACCTAGACGCAAGGTCACTAAGTCTTGAAAATGGCTCCGAAATGGGAGCCGAAACGTAGACAAGTAAATCATTCCAGACGCGGATCAACCGGAAGTTCCAGCCAGCACATTTCTAACCGCGGAAGCCTAGCCGATCAAATATATATATATATATATATATATATATATATATATATATATATATATATATATATATATATATATATATATATATATATATATATATATATATATACGCGACGAAGATATGGACCGTTAAGTATACTAGATAACATAGATTATACATGGAGTATAGTATTGTGAAAAAACAAGAGTCCTGTACTCTCGGACAAAGTTCTTGTTGTGCAACAACAAGAAGAGTGCTGGTCATTACAGCGCCAACCACTGGAAGCTGGAACCAAAAAATAAAGGAAAAGATTCAAATATCCTCTTTCCTGGATATATGATTTTCCTTGCCATGACTGCCCGAGAACATATATAGGACAGACGAACCGATGAGTATCAAACAGGTCCTATGAGCACGAACTAGTAATACGTAATTCGGACATGACCTTGACTCTCTTCGAACATCACCACGAAACCGGACCCAAAATTGAATTCAACAATACGAAGACCATTGTCACAGCAAAAACACTCCACTCCAGAATATTTCTCGAAGCAATCGAAATTGAAAAACGCCCTCAATACCTCAACATATTGCCATAAATATCATCCCTCTATCCACAAAACCACAGTGTTCACTTTGTCAAGATTGCAGCTGGGGGTTGAGGAGACTTAGACCGCGGCACCAAGTTGCGAAGAAGTCGTTATATATATTAGTTACTAATTGGACGTGATCTATCTAGAAGGAACTGTTTTTCAATTGACGCAGCAACGTCGTACATTTTCCTATCAAGAACTTAATCTTCAATTTGAATGTGTTACCATTCTCCAGCGAAACTGAAAGATTATTGAAAATCTTCGCACCAATCCTGCGAGGAGCTTTGAAAGAGGCCATAATTTCGAAAATGGGTGTACATAGCTCCGTTTTACGATGGGTTTCACATACAAAGTAATCTTCCATTGCTATGGACCTTATCTCTATTTTCGAAAACGAAAACACAAATTTCGAAAATATATATACCAGTGGTAAACATATATCGAACAAATGATAATTTAGCGATGAGCGACTTTATATGATCTTTCAAGTACACAGAGGTATCTATATGAATGAATCAGGGAAAGTCGTATTTCGTGTAAATATATTTATTTAAAAATCGCAGAGCGCTTTCGGCTATTAAGCCATCTTCAGTGCTATACCTGCAAGTAAGTAATAGTCGAAAATTGGATTAAAGGTAAGAATTGAATTACTTACTCGTCTAGGTATTTACAGGAAGATCTTCACAATAAAATACCTAGACGAGTAAGTAATTCAATTCTTACCTTTAATCCAATTTTCGACTATTACTTACTTGCAGGTATAGCACTTAAGATGGCTTAATAGCCGAAAGCGCTCTGCGATTTTTAAATAAATATATCTACATGAAATACGATTTTCCCTGATTCATCAGACACGTGTATGCAGCACCAACAAATCTCATCTATATGAATACCAAGTATTAATTGCCATGATATTATTTTTTTCTGATATTCTCTGAGTTATCCGAAATTAGATTACATTTGTTTTCTCGACATTGAAAAAGAGAAAAATCCTACTGGATCAATCTATCAACTGATTCGAATTCGTTTAAATGCTTTTTTCAATGAGGGTTAATTGTCATCTGCGTACATTGTCATTTCGATCTCTGGAATTGAAGTAGTTATTTCGTTGATTTGTAAAATGAAGATCACCGAATCAAGGACAGAACCTTGGGGTACTCCTATATGAGATTTGGTATAGGACATGCGTAGTGCTCTCTCATTTCTATTGACACTATTTTTCTAGACTTGAAATTGAAATTATTTTCTGGGAACCATCCAGTCACATGTAGAGGGCTTCAATTTTGTAGGAAAGAGCCTTGGGAAGTATTGTTTGTAGAAATTTCAGAATGTCCAGTAGAAACAAATTTGGAGAAGTTGGAATTCTAACTTTACCTAGTATTTACATTCGAGAACTGTTGATATGTGTTGAATCAAACATTAATGTCAAAATTATTTCATTACATAAGTGCTTTCAATCCACTACTTCAACTTTTAGTGCTTTGTCTTTCACCTTGACAAGCCTTATATCAAGTAAATGATGTAATAGATATTAAACCTACCATAAGTATCACTTGAAGATTTCATAATAATCTCAACAGAGCGGTTCCATTTATTCTACCGATTTGTATCAAATGATACCATTTTCATAATATAAGGGCCGCTATGCCTTAAAAGCTCCTATCCTATTGAATTGTTAAACCAAAAACCCTCGAGAAACATCCAACAAAAAACACACTCTTGGATTCCGTAATATAATGGAGTGTATACCTCGAGGGAGCTGATGAATTGATAATGTTATTTTAGGATTATCCGAGCTGTACACCGGAATAACGAAATTTCAGCAGTATGGATGGGCACACTGTTTATTTTCCTTCAAGAAAAGTATAATATTAATACGGATGAACAACAAAGTTTTTCATTTGAGGCTTTGAATTTTTGGTTTTTTCCTATATGAATGATTTTCACAAACTCATATGATTTTCCATAACACTCTCGACCATGCCTTCCGCTGAAAAAAATCTGTTATTTCGGTGGATCAATAAATGTTTATACCGTTTTCAATTCATCCTTACCATGAGGTAATAAAATTTGTTTTATCGAGATTTAAATACATCTTCGATCAAATACAAAGTGACAGAAGGTAATAACAACATTTTTTTTTCGTACAAGCTATTTGAATCTGGTGTATTCAACTAAATACAGCATGACTGAAAGGCATATTGAATATGAACAATTTTGTAAAGAAACAAGATGTGTCATGTTTTTTAAAGATTTATACTCTACATTTCTCCTCAACAAGCACTTTCACTAGTGCACCTGGAATGTAGATGAGCCATGACCGGGCAAGGGACGGCATATGTTCTCAAATGCATCACTGATTTTTGAGTCGTCCGGAGACTCACAACAAAAAAGTTGGGTGTACCACGCTCGTCGCGTCAACTGTGATAGAAATGATACAAACGAAACGGTCGATGATATTTCAGAAGAGCAATGGTGGTTATGAAGTCTATGGAAATAAATAACAGGTTGCCGACTTTTCTATGGTGTCCTAGGGAAGTGACTGAATCCGTGAGAGAAGAATCAATAAAAAGACGAACTGCTTGCTCACTCGACCAGTATTCTTTTGTATCTGAATAGAGTTTGTTTTTGATACTATTGACACTGGATTGTACTATAGAGATAATTTTAAAAATTTTATTTTTGAACAATCGCTTTCGTGGATATTGATTTCATATATTGATTTTATTTAGAATTTAATTTCATTTGCTGAGAAAAATAATGATTGTGCACACATTGTAATCGATTCAGCTTGGTGAACTAGGAATATAACACCCTAGGATACCCAGTTTGTGCGTATGATAATTTTGTATTATTTTTGACGTTCACATGATATCTCCTCTGATTCTTCTCTTCATTAAATGATTATGTGAAGGTGAAACTGAAAACGACGTTAGTAATTCATAACATAGTAATAGGGAAACAAAATTCAAAGATTTAACGAAACCTTTCAACAGAGATCAATTAACCAATATAATATTGAATTGACACTTGCAATCGAAATATTTTTCCAACTCATTTAACGAATAGAACTCTGTTGGAAAGTTTCACTGTCATACCAGAGGACCCTATCTTAGACAAAAATTCATAATGACTTCTAGATCAACGTCACTGAACCTGTATAGTGGACTTGAGTCTATCGATGCCACAATTTGGTTTGTGAAAATATATCTACGGAGGTTTTTTTCCTGAAGATGCCAACTTGATAAAGAAACGTGCTTCGAGTTTGTACGTTTTGAATTTGCTGTTAGGTTAATCGATCTCTCTTTACACTCTTCCACTGGGGATTCCTTACTTTGCTATTAAAGAACCAAGATTAAAAAATACTCCTAGATGAGAAGTTGAAGGCTTCTTCATCACCTCTAATCCTAGGAGACTGTTTGATGAAAAGATAATTGAGCATCGGTCCGACATATAATATCATCGCTAACATAGCGTTTGTCTATTTAACTTCACCATAAACGAATTAAGAAATTAAAAATATCCTATTCAAAAAAAAGCAGTGAATATTCAAAAATTCAAAAATCGTATACGACTTGGGGATTCAATTCATATCCGTTATGAACATTACATTCCTCGCTATTAGGAAAACAACATAACTCTCATCATATTAGACCATAAATAATATATCTACAATCTGTTTGGAGCAGCTTAATGAAGATACTCTCGCAGTGAATCAAGTAAAGTTATTTCCGGAAATTAGAAACTGTATATATAGGTGGAGGAGTTACTCAATCCGAGCTAATAAACTGAACAAGAATAATGTTGGTTCTTTACTGACAAGGTCAATGAACTGTGTATGTCAACGATTTTCCATTGATTATTACGAAATATAGAGTGAATAGCTGACAAGGGTCAAGAATAATAACAAAAAGTTGGGAAAACTGAATTCGCAGAACTATGTCTTTTCAGAAAATCGAGAATCAACCGAAATTCTTCATCATCTTGATTCGTAATGACTTTAATTTTTTTGAAAGTTTTCACTATGGAAAAATCACCCAAGTACAATGTGAAACTTGATATGAAGAATTCGCACATTTTCTCGGTATGTATTTCTCTGATAGAAATTTTATAATTATAATAATGAGGATATGTTGAATACCTGGTTCTACAGACAATAAATTATATCGATAAGAATCGAAATCTTCAGAATTTTGTTGTTCACACCAATATTATCATTATTGAGTCTTCGATTTCTTCCCATCAGCATAAAGTGTCCGCATAATTATTTGAAGCTTCATGATCATCATGTTGTCAAGTGTGAAGTTCAAGTTGTTTAATGAAAGCATAAACGGCAAACATTGGTTATTATAAAAATCTAACAGATCACTCAGAAAGAAAATGTACAGCCTTTGAGGAAGTAGTCCGAAATGTAAGGAGATAAATTTTGGAACTTCAAGAGCGACAGAGTCTTGAAAGTTTCCTGGAATATCAATATTTGAATGTTACTTTGAATTGAACTGGCCGATATTTGATGAAAATATATAGTTGTGAACCCATTTTTAATAGGAGTCGTACAAGAAACCGTAGTATTTTGTGTTGAACTGATAACAACTTGGATTTCAGCATATAATTGAAAATTATAGACACAAAGTTCATTGTCAGATTAACAATCATGCTCTAAGTTATATGAAAGTCAAAGTGAAGGACCATCTAAAATACACATGAAAGAACATAGAAAGGGTATTGAGAATGAGAAGAGTGCCTTTTTTCTACTTTAATTATGTCATACAATATGAATTTCTTTGGGTGAAAATGAAATATTATTACATGGAGGATAATTATATTGAAAGATTATTCTGGAACTGCAAAACAAACTATTTGAAAATTTGTTCTCTCAAGTAACAATAAATTATCTGGATGTGAATTATAAATGGTAGAAAGAATATTTACACAATATCTTTTGAACTACAATAAATTATAATGATTCAATCGTAAACGTGATTAAAAATCGATGACCAACTTCTTTCAGAAGATTGAGCAGCGAACATGTCAGACTTCTTTTGTTATGCGACAAAATGGCATGAAATAGTCGAAAGGAATGCCTTTGTTTCACATATATGTCGTCCATATAGCCGAATCGAAATACATGGAATTCTTTATTACTTTCGTTCCGACAGAGCTTTTTATTGTGGAGAAATCATTTCGATACAAAGTGCAGAATATGAAGAATCTTTGAATTTTTGCCGGTACGTATTCGTTTCGCAAGAATCTAATAACTGCAAAGCGAATGTGATAAGGCACGTTGTTAAACTATAATAACGCCATTCTATTGTTACCTCACGTTTCAATAACAATACCAAGAGAAAAATAGAGCCTACCGAGGCTGAAGTTCTGAAGATAAATTTTATCTTTCAGCGAGGTTTGTATACTATTTCATCCACAATGATTCGAAATAATTTCATAAAACGAATGAATCGAGAATGTGCATATTGTGCATGACACAAGGCTACTTGTACCCGAAAATGTCTAGATAGTATGAAAGGAGACAAAGGGCCTCGGTCTCGGTAGTGTAGCGGTTAGCACGTCCGCCATTCAAGCGGAAGATCAAATCCCCGCCAGACATCGCACGTTAAAAGGTAATTCCTCGTTAATCCATTGCTCGCAAAAATTTCGAATTCTGATCTTCAGTACCCAGAAGTTTGAAAAATAATAAATTTCACCCTTAACACGTGCAACTTTACCAGGAGTTGATGGAGGTAGATTTTTCAAAAGACTACAGTTTTGTCAGAGGATGCAAAAAAAATAATGGAAAATGAAAGATTCCTGAGGAGCATCATGTTCACCAACGAAACTACCACAAAAATGCATTGGTCAAGGCACAACTACCTTTATCATAGTATCGAGAATTCACATAAAGTGTATGCTAGCGATCATCAACATAAATGGGACCTCAATGTATGGGGCGGTGTTGTGGATTATTAAGTTGTTGAACCAGAATTGAATGGATCAGAGTTTCTTCGATTCCTCAAAGAAGACTTTCCTAGGTACTAGAAGACCTACCTAATCACCTCGAAAACGAAATGTGGCTTCAGTTAAACACCAGCACATTTTTCGGGGGAAGTACGTGGGAAGCTGGATGTAATATTTCCAGATAGGTAGATTGGACGAGGACCTCTTCCTCTGCTGAGGTCACCGGACCTAACATCAATGGACTTTTATTTATGGGAGGGGCAGTGAAAACGAAGGTTTACCGTAGCGCCGCTACTACACGAAAGGATATACAATTGAGTAGTAGTTGAGTATTATGACTGTGATTATTGTCGGTTCTTCCATTTCATATTTGAAATGTTGAAGTAGTTATTTCCCCTAATTTTTTGAAGAAATTTTGGAAAACGCAAATAATGAATAAACGCATAGGAATAACATATCACATATTAGTATCCCCAGATATGTTATTTCATGTTGAATGCGAAGACAGATCAATATACAGTGTTTCCGTTTGAAAAAACCGCATAAACTTCATCTGAAATTGACGAAAAAAGAGGATTTAGGTTTTAGCCAAATTGAAATATCTCCATCTCAAACTCAGGGACATAGAAATAGTTTTCAGACTAGAAAAACGACGAGAAACGAAATATACTTATGCAGCCCACAAGCTCACCGATTTGAAAAACACGCATATCAATGTATTCAAAACGTATTCATCTGTCTCGTTCTCTCTGACTTAGGGCCAGCCAAATAGTGAGAGAGAAATGGAGAGACGAATACGTTTTGAATACAAGAGCGCCAGAAAACGCCTCAAGTTCAGTGGTTCCTGAAATCCGGGTAATGATAAGGCCGGAGATGATCGGTATAAATGTCATACTAGTTCGTTATTGTGTGCGCTTATATTGCTCAGTAATAAAGTATATGATGATGTACTTTATGGGATACATGCGCTCTATAAAGACAAATTATTCTACGCTATAACCATAGACATTAGGGGTTTCAGGCCAAGGCACGGCGTAAACGTAACGTACATTACGCAGAGGGCACACGTAGACTGTAACGTCGAGCTAAAGAGAGGCTTCAAGCAACCGTTCTGGCGTATTTTGTGAGTTTGTCAAGTAGTCGAGTAGTAAGTAATGTCGACCTTCACCCATTCGATAATTAGGTGAAAATTTTATTTCAACAAATAAAATATGTTTCTGAACGTGTACCAATATGGTTGTGGTAAAAAAGTGTTCATAGCTATGAATAATTGAATTTTTTTTTTGGAAATTTGACTGTCTTGTTCGCCAAACGACTCATAGTCTAATCGAAAGTACAACATTCGCTATTTGCAGTTGAACGCTAGCTTATCCTATTACCCTATTCCCTATTACCTATTACCCTATTCCCTATTACCTGGTAGCCGCGTACAAACGGATAGGTTAATATCAGTAATTGCGCTCATCTGCTTACCACGATGAATATAAATCAAAATATAGGTGATTTTATTTCGGGTAGAGTATGGCCCACAGGACGACATCGAAGATATTTTCATTAAGTGCTGTGTTGTCTTTGTGCGTGCATGCAGTCAAATACAGGTAGAGTGTTTGCAGCAAAAATACCCATGTCACCGAAGAGAAGATTTACCTTCGAAATAATCGATTTAATTGATAAATAATAATAAAAAGAAATATAAACCAGAAGAACATATCATTGACTTGGCTGAACATTGCACAAAAAACACGTATTTCATCTATAACGATCAACGATACAGACAAATTGAGGGGGCATCAATGGGCTCACCACTCTCAGCTTTTCGAATAATGTATAAAACGCCCCTTTCGCATATCTAACTCTCAAAATTGAATGGACCCAATATCGCCTTTGAATCTTGATAGCTCGATTTCTTCGGCGCCTACGTAAAAAAATAGCTAACAAAATTACTTTCTTCGATCCATCACTTCGAAGCTCACAGCAACAACTGGCTCAAATCAATTTGGCAACATGTAGTATTTAATTCAAATGAGTTTCGTACGATATACCGTCTAGTGGGCGAGAACACAGCAGATGCGGCACGATATGTCGCGCGCGGCAAATCGTGCAGTTACCGTCGTGTGGGCCACCAGCCTAAGTATTACGGGGTTGCTCGTGAGAACCTGTTCATAGATAACGGCAGCGAGGCGTTGAAGTTGAGAAAATTTGAGCAAGTAGATATGTTTGTCAAAGAAGCTTTGCTCCTACTGTTTCATTTAATAACGGAGGACGTAGCATAGCAGCAGCTGCGCGCTACCCGCCTGTAAAATATGAGAGAGTGCACATGCTTCCTGTTTGGAGTATGGACAAGAAAAAAAATGTAAGCTATAGATAGAGCAAGGTTTCCCAATTTATGGGTCGCGACCCACTGGTGGGTCGCGAGCAAATTTTTAGTGGGCCCTGTCTGTAAAACGACGTACCAACCAAGCCAAAAATTGTATGAAAATTTTGTTTTTCGGTTGAAAATTCCCTTTATTTAAATAAGCAACAGTAAATTTCCTAGAGGTGGGTCCGGAGTTTGGTAACTTGTTTTATATGGGCCGTAGTACAGACGACTTTCGGAACCACTGCCATAGAGAATCACTTACAAGCGTGATAAAAAAAATCAAAAGTAAATGTACTAACACGTGTATAATATGAAGATTAATAAACCTTATTATCAAACAAAGTTTACATGAAAGAGGGTTTAAATGCCGAAGTCACAATTGTGAGTTATTCCGGAAGTTATATCGCCGTCTTCTAAGTCAGAAGAAGCTTTTTCATTTGCGTTCTCAGTTATTTCATTTATTTTCATCAAATACTATTGGTTTCAAATGACCATCGAAAACCAACCACAATTTTCCGGAAATAATTTTATCACCATCAGTTGCATGTAACTACATCGAATTGACATAAAGTTATTTGCTTCAGTGATTGCCAACATGTCAAAACTTCTGACATTTTCGAAGAATTTCTCACCACGTTTAAATTCTCCAGGAAAATTCAATATATTGCATCGTTTACTTTGCTACAATATTTGATACCCTACATAGCCACCGTAAATTCTTGAATAACGTTCATTTTTTCGCTGAGAAAAATGTCAGCTTCGTTAGTTAATGAATCTAAACATTTTTGGCATGTCTAATATATTTATTCAAGTGAAATTTTCAGAACATCTGTGTCACCTGATTTCATTAGAATTCTTCAACCTGCTGCTGCTTTCTGAGCCTGGAGAACCATTCTTGAATCCGTCTCTTAGGTGAGTCGTATAAGAATAGCAGTAGTGAATGGTTCTCCCAGTAATTAGCTAAAAACGATTCCAAAGCCTTTTGGTTACGATAATTCTCAAAACTCTGCAAGAAAACTGTAGGACTGGTTTGTTCAGGACTAGAAATATTGAACGGAATTTTGGATTCCTGCCGATTTTGGCTTTCACAATCATTGATTGATCGTGCAAATAACGGTAAAAAATTGAATGTATTATGTCAGCAGTTGATAAACAAAGTTTGATGAGTATTGATTCCGCAGTTTTTCCAAATGTTTGGGACACAGCTACTTCCCCCGTCATCGTATCAAACAGTATGAGCAAAGCTTATCTGCCACCCATATTCACTTGCCCCAATTCTGTCAACTTCAATGCCTTGCTACCGTCATCTATGAACAGATTTTCACGAGCAACCCCGTACTACTCAACTCGCAATAAAATTACCTACATTTTGATATATATTCATCGTGGTAAGCAGATGAGCGCAATTACTAATATCAATTCACCTGTTTGTACGCGGTTACCAGGTAATATGGAACAGAGAAAGGTAAGCTACCGATCACCTGCATATAGCGAATGTTCTATACTTCCGATTAGCCTATGATACGTTTGGCAAACAAGACAGTCAAATAAAAAAAAAAACTATTAATCATAGCCCTAAACACTCTACGGCAACCCTGAACAGATTGTGAAGTATATGATGACAATTTTATACTTGTATTATGATAATGTATATTAAAGATCACATTTTATGTTGGAAATATTTGTATCCAATATTTCCCAGGATGGGTAGGTTTCAAGAAATGAATTCCTTTCCGAAATGATTAATAGCTTTAATACAAGAAAAATATTGCAAATGATTACAAACAACCAATACTCTCAAGTTCTCAAAAAAAAAAATTCCCGTTATCTAAGATCTGTTATCCCTCCTCTTGGGTACCGTCCGTCCTTTATCACTCCTTGTCAGCTCTTCCGGAATATGATGTACTGAGTGGAAAATATTTACATCATTCGGCCATCCTGTAGTATGTTTGCCCTCAAACATAGTCGTCGAATCTGGATGGCTTTTTAACCTTCCTTTTCGGTCTCTCCTTCTTCTCGCCTCCATTATTTTGATTTTGTGTAGGAGGAGTCCACTCCTCATCACTGGTACATTCGCTTTGGGAGGCACTTTCCCCCTGTGACACAGTTTCATCAACACCCGATTCTTGTCCAGCTATTATATTGGAAAATTCTGTTTCTTCAGATTCTGTCTCCCCTTCATCAGCTTCGTCGTGATTTCTATAAATTTTCATCTGTGAAATATGAGCCACTGTACTTCTACAATGCCCTCCGTCTTCTTTATTCAATTTCTCTAGTCTATAAGTATTTCCTGGGAGTTTCTCTAGAACTGTTAATGGTCCACGATATTTGTGTTGAGTTTTGGTGGGTTCTCCTGTATTAATTGGATTGGTCCTAATAGCAATAATATCCCCAATATCATACTCAACTCCTTCATACCTCTTCTTGTCATAATAAGTTTTATATTTCTGCTGCGCTTTTGAAGTATGCTGTATTACTTTTTCTCTAATCAATTAATGCTTCTGGATATCTTCCTCTCTTCCTGCTACATTTACCATAGTTGCATCCTCGAAGTTTGGTTGGTATCCATATAAACATTCGAAAGGGGTCACTCATGTTGTTTTGTTCACCGCTGCGTTCATTTTTCTTCCAACTGCCGACAATGTTTTATCCCATTTTTCATTGGTGAAGTCAAGTGATGTCACAATGACCGGAACAATCGACTTCATCCTCACTTCCGCCATTCCATTAGCCTGAGGAAATTTGCTGCAATGAGTTTATGTTCAATATTATATTTCTTACAAAATATTCCGAATTCATTGGCAGTGAAGGCTGTTCCCTAATCGTATTACGATTATTTTTGGTGCGCCATAACAGTTGATAAAAATTTCCATGTGTTAATGTTTCCTTGGAAGTTGTACTTTTTGTAGGAAACAGTCTTACAAATCTGGAAAATGCATCTACTACAACGAATATGTACATTTTACCAGAGTAACTCTTTGGAAAAGGTCCCAAATGATCGACGTGAAGTTTCATCTTAGGTCTTTCAGGCATTCTTGGACTACAGAGTTTTCCTGGCTTCTTTCCTGCTGGAACCTTGGCTAAAAGGCATTCAAAGCAATCTTGGATGTGTCTTCTCACATACCTTCTCAGTCCTTTGAACCAAAATGTTCTCAGTATCGCCGAAACAGTTCTATCCAATGACCAGTGTCCCATTTGATCATGATACTTCACCACTGTCGCCTTTCTCATGGAATCTGGAATAACATCTAATAATTTAATTTCACAATTTACTTTCACCTTTTTTATATATTCTTCCTGTATCAAGTACATAATCATTTGTTAGGTTCATTTCTTGTTTCGTTCTTTCCTCTTCTGGCTTTCTCAAAATTTCTGCTAACTTCTTCAATTTCTCATCACTTTTTTGAATCATAAGGATCCTATCCTCTTCGAGAAACTATAGTGAACATATTCAATCGTTTGTCATAAACTTCCTCTATCATGTGTGGTCTCGGTAGTGTAGTGGTTAGCATATCTGCCTATCAAGCGGAAGGCCGGGGTTCGAATCCTCGCCGGGCCACCGTGCTGGGTAATCGCACGTTAAAAGGTAAGGCCTCGTTGATCCATTGCTCGCACAAGTTTCGACTTCTGAGGGTTGACGTTCGTCAGCTGGTTAACGGAAACGAACAATTTTAGAACAACAATCATTCCTCCATCATCATTCGCTTCTTCTACTGCCTACTGAGGCTATCAACATGAGCCATCTTGTCTCCTGATCTATGTCTGATTTCAAAATCATACTCCGACAATGTAGAATACCAACGAGCAATTTGGGGAGATATTGTTTTCTAAGCATTCAGAAAAACCAGTGCCTGACAGTCGCTCACTATCGAGGAAGATACGTCACAATGCAATTCTGTCTTCGCCTTCGGATTATCTAATTGCAAAACTGGTGCTTTCTGCAGGAAATTCTTGAGTTTGGAAAATTCCTCTTGCTCTTCCTGACCCCAGCAGAACTGGACGTTATTTCTTGTTGAATCAGACAAATGTCTTGTGTTCGATGCATAGTTTTGAAAAAATCTCCTGAAATACCCTGTTAGTCCAAGAAATCGCCGGACCTCATGTTTGTTATTTGGAACAGGGAACTCCTCAATCGCTTTCATCTTTCCTGGACCTGGACCTGGACCATCTGATGTTAACTGATAACCCAAAAACATAACTTTTTGTTTCCCAAACACACATTTACTGAGTTTGAAAGTTAACTTAGCTTTTGTGAATGCCGAAAATACTTCTCTCAACTTTTTTAGCATATCACTCCAGTCTCTTGCCCCTATGAGAATATCGTCTGAATATGATACTGCCACAGTGTTTTTCAGCGGTCCCAAGACTAATGATATCAGTTTTGAGAATTCAAATGGAGCATTCACTAGGCCAAAACATAATCTTTGAAATTCTGCTGTACCGTCGGGATAAGTGAACGCGGTTTCACTTTTTGATTCTTCATCTAATGGTATCTGAAGATATCTTGACATCAAATCCAATGTACAAAACAATTTCGATCCTGACAGTATTTCAAAACAGTCATCAACTAATGGTATCAGATAACTTTTCTTTTGAGTTTGACTATTCAGTTTACGAAAATCTATGATAAGTCTTTTCTCGACATTACTTTTTGTGGAACCAACAAAACAGGTGAAGAATACGGTGAGTTTGTGTCTCTGACTATGCCACAATCTCGCCATTCCTCAACAATTTCTTTTATGATTTAAAATTACATCTGTACGGTTTGCATCGAATTGGTTTGTCAGTATCCTGAATATTAACTGTCATGAGATCTGTACACCCAAGTTCGTGAATATTCATAGCAAAACAGTCGCGAAATTCATTCAATGAATCCAAAAGTTTATAGCGATCACAAACTTCAACAGAATCATCAAAATTCAATAAATCCATAGTGATCAATTTTCTCTCACCTGAACTTTCATGTGATTCTACAATATCCGAGTTACCTCTTATTTCTCCAAGATGATGATTTTCTTTCAGTTCTAGGTCAGCTCCTGTCACCAACGGTAAATGACTAACAGTATCCCCAATTCGAACCTGGACGAAATTGATTCTGTTCCGTTCTAACTTCATCGCTTTGTCGACAAAAACTGTCTTCTTTCTTGAACTGAAACTCAAATTGATTTCTCTGAATGGATCTTCATTTTTGTATCCAAAATGGAGACAAACTCCCATCCGAACATACGCTAGACTCGGTAACTCTGTGAAAGTCCTTCCAATGACTAGGTCTGATGTCTGAACATCATTTGGCACTACTAATGCCTCGACTTCCTCCTCTACTCCATCCGAAGCAATTTTGATTTTGACTACTTGAGTACAGCAAACTGGATTATTAGACCCGAAACCATACAGCTTCTGATCCACTGGATATGGATTCAAAATTTTAGCCTCGACAATACCAGACTTGATTGTGCAAACTGCACTTCCTGTATCAATGAATGTTGTAACATAGAAATTATCGTTCAAATATACCTGACGAAAGAATTTTGAAATTGAATCATTCTTATCGTTGGATCCGTGAACTGAAGATTGAAGATTTCCACTGTTGATTGTCTGTGATTCGAGATCCCCGGATGGAATATGGCTCAATTTATTCTTTGAACAGTCGATTTTCAAGTGCCCCCTTTCTCGACCTTTTGTTGCTCCCCTATATTGACTGGTTCTCTTTCACTAGTCGAAGGCAATTCTGATAAACTCGTGACATGTTGTCTATCAGATTGTCCTTTATAACTTCTCTTTTGAAAATTATGCGATACATATGGTTGAACTTGGCCAAACTTTTGATATGACTGACTCTTGTTGAAGTTTGATTTGCTGTGAATTCTTTCAAAACGTACGATTTCATGCAGAAGATCATCAAAATTGTCAATTTGGGCTGCTATAAGACCAGGATGATGTCTTTGTTATTTAAACCGATCAAAATTGGTCTTTGTTATCTTCAAAATCGTAACCAAGAGTCTGGCAAATCATAACTTTGTCATGAAAGTAAGAAGAAACAGATTCTGACTTACCCCATATTCTCTTTTTCATTTTCTCCCAGAGTTCATCTTTGCTAACTTTTAGGTTGAATGTTTTTGTAAACTTCGTTTTGAAATCACCAAAAGTTCTTATATCACAATGTACCACTTCTTTGCCGTACCAACCAAATGTATTTACGCTGTTTCCAATTTGAATTCTTCCGGCCATTTGTGAAGCAAAGCTGCAGATTCTACCGTCTTCAACCAGTCCATTGCCTTCTTTTCTAGACTTTCCCCATCGAAGTTTTCAATGCTTTGACTAAAATCGGGCATTACCTGAAACTGTGTCTGACTTCGGGAACTACTTTGCCTCTCCAAAAGTTTGAGAAATCTGTTTTCACTTTCCAGTCTGGATCGCTCCATCATTTGCATCATTGCCATGAATTTATCCATGAAATCTGTGCTTGTATTACCGTCCATTGATATGAAGTAATCAATGTCAAAATGACAGATGTTTCATTTCTAGATGAATTCTTATTTTCTGGTAGTTTATCTTCAGCTATTTTCTGATTTCTCACTTCCTGCTATCCACCTCGCTTCCAGAAACTGCTTCTCTTGACCACTTCTGAATTATGTTGGAAATATTTGTATCCAATATTTCCCAGGATTGGTAGGTTTCAAGAAATGAATTCCTTTCCGAAACGATAAACAGCTTTAATACAAGAAAAATATTGCAAATGATTACAAACAACCAATACTCTCAAGTTCTCAAAAAAACTCCAATTCCCGTTATCTAAGATCCGTTATCCCTCCTCTTGGATACCGTCCGTCCTTTATCACTCCTTGTCAGCTCTTCCGGAATATGATGTACTGAGTGGAAAATATTCACATCAGTAATATATTTCGGCACATCGCAAGTCGTATCTGTGGCTAATTTGGACTTCTGGTAAGAACAAAAAGCGGGAATATCACACGGGTTACTATATCACAAGTTTTAAATCAACAACTATAAGCACCGCTGAATAAAAAACGAAGTAAACTATCAATAACGAGTCAACTCAAAACTCGAAATCAGCTGAGAGTGGGACCCATCTCTCAGAATAAGAAAAAACTCAACATCAGATCATTTGACGTTGTTTTGTAATGTCTGACAATTGGCGTCAACTAGCAATGAAATTGAAAAACACTCCAAGACACGTAAAATGACGTAAAAGTGTCGCTATATAATTCTTAACAATATCGCATCAATTCCAACACCAGAGTTTTCAGACATCTCACCCTTGATACAACTATTATAACACTCGATTTTCATTTCACTGAGCTGGCAAAAATGGGACAGATGAATTAATACCGGTACCATCTCAGAGTTACTCATAGCAAGAGAAATATATTTTATAGCAAAGCACGTGTAGCTGTTTTGTGAAGTTTTTTGAATGCTACAAACTCTATTCATACTATCAATCAGATTTATTTTTATCAAAAATCGACCAGTTCCATTGAATAAATGTATCATTTACAACTCTCGAACATTTCAGCGGACCGAAGTTTTTTCGAAAATTAATAACGTTTAACATTTCACATCTTCATCAACAACTCCGACTAATTTCCGAAAGGAAAATAACGACATTGCTCACAATGGAGAGTAATCAAATATTGAAACTTGCCGTTCAAGCAACATTCCGTTATGATTCAGCTAGGAGAAGCCAACGAGTTTGGAATAAACGGTGTGTTTATTTCATAGTGATATAAATCCTGCTAAATGGTGTACAAACTAATAAATAATTCATTATCAGCTCCCAACGGTTGACTCAGGATTCACTGTTTGAGCAGCGTTTCATTATTCCTCTGATGAATGAACCTACAGGAAAGTTCGCAAAGGACGACAGAACGATTACGAAAGCAGAGGCAATAAATGGAGATCAATTCCCTCTGGCGCTCCGAAGAGGAATGTTTATCTTGTGAAAAACTATCTCTAGTTATTTCACTCTACTCTCAGTCATTAATCAATATTCAGACTGGTTCATCTGATCTTGCCACTATTGAAAAAAAGTCACCCGGTACTTGAGAAAAATGATGACAATATTTTTCAGATAATGGATGTCACTGACGTTTTTGAGATAGTTGCAAGAAACTGGATTTATCGGTTATCGTTTTTGGCACTACCCCCTACTTCTCAAATAACGTGAATATGAGTCAGAGAAACTTTCTGCACAGCTTCAGGTCTGTTATGATCCGTTCTGGTTCATAATAAATCATGTCGCAATTTTCAAAGCTGCGTTTCGTTTATTGGGTCCCACTATCAATTTTCATTTCAAATACCTACCATTCTGTATTTTCTTCAGTCATCTTTGGTAGCCAATTCATTCAGAAATTCAGTAAGGAGTATGCATTATAACACGTGTAATTCTCGACATTTCCTCCCGAAATAAATATGTCTGGTCACACAATTTCTCGTCAGAGGAGGCTCAAACAATAGAAAGCAATATTGATCCAGAACACGAAGAAATAGATTAATTCCAAGTATGCTTTCTATTCGGAAGTCTAGCTGATGAGTGCAACTGAAGAGACCATTATGGGTCGAAATAGCTCTCTGTCATTGGGTTTGTGAATGCGATTTCGATTATAGAAATTCTGTTTTCGGTTGAAATCATATCTACAAGTACATCGTTAACGATTATCAATGGCAACGAGCCTGACTGTGACAGCATGGCTATTCGATTGGCCCGTTGTTAGAGATCGTCATGCATTACGATAGGTGTTTGAGTGTTTGGTCATATCGAACAGTTAGCGGCTTTCCTTTGAAGAGAACACGGTCTGTATTTCGTTGGAAACTAGAAAGAGCTGAAGAATTGAAGTCTTCGAACAATGAACATTATATAATTGGTAGATCTAGGGACACCTAGTTTTTTGACAGTTTGGGGTGAATAAGGATCAGAAATGATTAATTTTGTAACTAGATTTATAGGAAGGATTCAATATGGTTAATTTTTCAATATTTCTGATACTTTCTCTCATTTTTGTTTCACATGAACTGTATGAATATTGAAAAATTACTTATGATTAAAGATAATTATTCGTGCCTGGAATCGTTCTTTGGTCAACGTTTCGGCTCCCACTTTGGAGCCATTCTCAAGACTTCTTCGTGACTGTGCCGAGGCCTAAGTCTCCTTAACCCTCAGCTCTCATCTTGACAAAGTGAAGACTGTGGTTTTGTGGATGGAGGGATGGTATTTATGGCCATATGAGAATCCGACGTGAAAACTGTTGGACCACGAGTAGGTTTTGTTTGTTGAGGCATTGAGGGCGTTTTTCAATTTCGATTGCTTCGAGAATTATTTTGGAGTGGAGTGTTTTTGCTGTGGCAATGGTCTTCGTGTTGTTGAAGTCAATTTTGTGTCCGGTTTCGTGGTGATGTTTGAAAAGAGTCTAGGTCATGCCCGAATTACGTACTGCTTGTTCGTGATCGTAGGACCTGTTTGATACTCGTCGGTTCGTCTGTCCTATGTTCTCGGGCAGTCGTGACAAGGAATTTCATATATTCCTTGTGATTAGTTGGATATATATATATATATATATATATATATATATACATATCTTTACGTGACTGCAGGAGAGATGATATTTGATTGTTTGCTGTGAAAACTGTCTTGATGTCAATGAAAGGAAGGAAAGATTTCGGGCGTTCAGCTGTGTCTTCCGGTGGTTTGGGATGCGAGAAGCGGATTTGTTGGCGTTGAATGGTTTTCTGGATCTAGGGGTTGGAATACTCGTTTCGAAGAAGGGCGGATGTGAGCTTTTCCAGCTCACTGTTCTGTTGTGGTCATCTGTGAAATTAATGGATCTATTGATAAGAGAGTTCAGTACGGAGCTCACCTGGGCTGGATGATGGTGCGAGTTGGCATTGAGATATCTATTGGTGTGCGTGGGTTTTCGGTAGACAGTATGAGTGAAGTAATTGTTGACGATCAACGCTATTCCTTTCTTAGATATCCTTATCACAAAATCCAATATATACATATATATATATACAAAGATAATATATATATATATATATATTGTATATATATATAAATATATATATATATATATATATATATATATATATATATATATATATATTGTTAAGTTGGCAAGAAGCTTGGTCTGATATCAATCAATTCTCAGGAATAGATATTGAAAATATCAAGATGGAATATTACCGTGGAGTGTTCGATATCCGAAGCTCTCGCTCACTCACTCTTTGTTAATACATCTGGAGGGTCAAGTAGGTATCACATACAACATTTTTTGAATTTCCTTCAAATCGGAGGATTGTCCATTCGAAATCTAATAATCAATGGGAATAACAAGAAACAGTTGATTGGTTTGATTCATTCAACTCTGGTGCAAAAATCATCTCTGAGGAATTCAAGTAATTACATCAAATGCTTTTCAAAGCATATGTGGAGCCTGACATAGGGTTCACACATATTTGGGAGTAGGTATTGTAATTTTTTTGTCACCTTATTCGGTGTTCTCGTTTTCCATAATAACAGAAATAACAAATATCATATACTATTTCATACAATCTACAGAATCCGTGGCCATGTTGTGCTTATCGAGATATATCTTTCTCAGCCTTTCCCTCCCATTTCTTCGCGAGACTAGTATTTTCATTGTTTTTTATTTGAGATAAATTATTTTGTTTGATTACTTTCACGTGAATTTAGCAAATACCCTTTCTGCTGCAACGTAAATTCGAGTACCAAAATCCAAAGGAATATTATTCCAGTGGAACATCGAAGCGTTATCCGAAGCCCTCCTACCACTCCAGGGACGTTAATGGGATAGAAATCAAACCCGGCCTTCTCCTCCAACTCAAGTTACCCATTAATTTGTATCTTGCTTCAATTTCTCTTTATAATTCATTCCATTCGTTTCCTGCAGCAATCCAACGGACCCCTTATATATATAGGTACGGTTCGCGGTCGGCAATTTTTATGTTACAAGGTGACGGAAATAAAAATGCGGAGGAAGATGCCGTGAACAGTTATAGGCGGATATCTTGAATGTATACATCGATATTCGATTATACGTCATCACCAAAATAGGATATTCATGTGAAAGGAGCTGCTGATCAAAGAATGTATATGTTGCATTTGAAATTCCAAACTTGCAGTGATTTCGTATGAAACTGAGAAAGATACAAAAATAAATGAATCAAACGTTCCAAATCGAGATGAAACTTCGAACTTGGAAAAGTTTATATTGACTCAAAGAGAGACAGAGAAATTATGGAGGCAAGTCTGATGGTTTACACCTGGTATAAAATATTTCGTTTCGTAGAAAACAATTGAATGATACGAGGGGTATAGTCATCCCTATTATATTTTTCACCGATCCTTTTCATCACCAGGCCCATAATAGATTTTTTTCTACTCGTACTATTTTAAATCGTTCATTACGTATTTGACAGCTGTTAGGTACTGGCTCATTTAGAATACACATTCTAAATTGACAGAGGCCATTTTCGGAAACAAAAAATTGAAAATGTTGGGATATGTAACATTTAACCTGATAAATTTGATCGCGTGACTCCATTCAATGGTCCAAAAACCAAATTCAGCGATATTTGTTCCAAATTCTTTGAAAAATTAAATTAAAAATAGTATTTCCATGAAATTTATTCCTCAACAGTTTAAGGATTGGTACTCAATCTAGTTATATTAATGAATTAGGCAATTGGTTTACCTAATTGATGTCATTCAGTGTGCTTCATCACCAGAAATTACCTCACAAGTATGGTGGGAGTAGAAAAAGTACAGTACGCAACTTGAGGGATAAGGCCGGTTACGTGCACTCGCGAAACACCGCACTCGACTGACGCCTCATGACCATAATTTTTCGGTCGTGTACTTATCGTCCTCGTTACGTAATGTACTATTGAAAGTCGACACGACTTCAGACCAACCACTCAGCAGTCTGTCGATTTCCTCTGTGACCTCCCCACGCTCTCGAATGGTGATTTTGAATTCGTTTTCAGTTATTTCATTCGATCTATGAGCTAATTTGGAATCCGAAGAGCCAGTGAACTGATGATCATGTCATTCGTCCTAGAAAGCTTCAATATTGTACCTTTATAGTCATAAATAACTGAACTGACTATCTGGGCGCTGAGTACTAGAACGTTGGACCAGCGGTCCAACCAGAGAATACCAAAGGAAAAAAGAAAAGTACCAAAGTTAGTTTTTTCTCTGCTTGAAATTGATTCCATTCCAAACAGTTGCCTGACACATTGGTCGAGACGGCGATGAATCGGGAAGGATTGGAACTTAGAACAAATTGAGAAATTCATGAGATTAATAAATATGTTTATTTTTTTTGGAGAGAACGAGATTTGAAGAACTGAATTTAGGCTTTTTCTTCTCCAAGTCGATGCGAAAAGGATACGGAACTTCTGTAAAAGGAGAAACATCAAATACAAACATGCTGATATGTGTAAGTCATTCATAGACGTTTGAATCATCCACAAAAAGGAAGACACGGTATATCTGAAACAGCTACTTCCCTGTCTATATGGCACGATGGGCGCTGGCTCACACGGAAATAACTTTTTTTGTTCAATTTGTATGGCAATCACTTGGAACTTGAATCAAAAAAATTATATTCATGGAATGTTCCTCAACAAACAGAGAATATTTTGCCAAAAAATCATTCATCAGGATAAAATTCCATCGTCAAACCCAGACAAGCTTGTTTCGCCCAGAAGAAAATAGCCCTCGAGTTCATCAGTGTGTATATATGAACAATTGATTAATAGAACTTTCTCATTAAATCAACCAAACATAATCTAAAAAATCGATTTTGAGTTAATCTGCTCTGAATAGATTGACATTTCGAAATTACATACAGACATATGTGATGTTACTTAGTGAAGTTATGTATTCTTTAAGTAATGACTCCAAAAAAAGAAAGCCCAAAATCACTCCCTCAAATTCGTGATATTCTGCCATAATCCCTCTAACAATAATGTGCAGAAATAGCCATACCAAGATTCCGGGTTGAAAACTATGCTGGACGTCTCAACTTTATAGGAGGAAATGAAACGCATTTCCAGTTCATTTGAATGAATATATCATATATTTCCTACTTGAAGAATTCTGAAGGATGAGGTTACCTCATTGAGGTAGGATACATAAGTTCAGAAGAGGGTCATTTTGGATATAGAGGATGTTACAATTGGGAAATGGAAATACGTTCTCATAATTGAATTTCGTACGAAATTCCACAGATGGATTGACTGAAGTGTTTTAAATAGAATGGTATTTCCATGCCGTAGTAATTCGAGTCGAAAAATCTTTTTTTCAGATTTCTTGCTCGATTTTGTGTGAAAATTAACGACCTTTAACACACAATTCGAAGGTAGGTATTAGTTCTGGAATATACTCGAAAAATTAATTGATCAACGACCTTTTTTTACTAAACCAAAATCATTTGTAAATTGCAAACTGATAACGATTCCTTTCAGCTGTAAGAAATTGTTTAAAAAATATTTCATTGCCTGTAGCGTTAGTCCTGGAAATTTTGTTTATCTAATAAATAGTATTTTTCTGGAATTATAATTAACAAATTGGAGAAAAATTGGCTTTGTCAAGATATAATGAATAATTTTGATTTTTTGTAGTTCAAGTTGGATCAATGGTCATTGTTGTCCCGACAAAAATGTGGGGCAATCATTTTGAAAGACATATCACAATAATCGATTTCAGCCAAAGAAAAATAACTTGGTATAAACCTTTTTTCAACACCATTTCGTGGATCTTTTCCCAGAGATCAATTACCCTTACACCAATCTGATATTTTCGCACTCGACGCGCGTTCCGCTAACATGGTTAGCATCTGCAGGAGAAAAAAATTGATACTGAAGATGCTAACCTTGTTAGCGAAACGCGCGTCGAGTGCAAAGATATCAGTTTGGTGTTAGGGTTATAGATCTCCAGGAATAGTTTCAACTTTTACACCAAAGGTTCCAATCTCATAGTTTATTTAACCATTTTGTTGTTGGACCACTAGACTAACGTTCTAGCGCTCAGCCGCCAGACAGTTACTTCAGTTGTTATGACTATAGAGAAAACATAATCATTAAGCGTTCTTAGCTAAGTGACATTCAGAATCATTGGATTTTCGAATTCGAAATTATCTCATAATTCAAATGAGAGAATTGAAAACGGATTCAAAATTACCATGAGCTTCTGCTTAATCATGATTATATCCAGTCAATTCAATTCGAGTAGATAAGTATCTTGCTTGTGTTGAATACATACAATTCTTTCATTATGAAAATAAGGAACCGTGATTATTAATATGAATTCTTTTATTTATTGTCCTATTTATTTTGAAATGAATGGAACTCCAAAATATTTTGACTTTCGTCTTGTATGATAAAAATGCACTATCTTTCAAAAATTTGTATATGTTCCTAATTTAAAGTATACTGCCACAAAAAAGTGGTTTCATTTATTTCGTCGATTAAAAATTTCAGATTCGCGAATAAGCAAATCTGAAAAGAGTATCGGCATGGTTTTCTTTATGATATTTGAGAAATATTCTTTGGAGGTTTTCAGTTTTAGATTTCGTTTCTCTTCTTAAAAATAAAACATTTCCGTCTGACAGTGTATGTTTAAAAAAATAATCAGTGAATAAGAGAAATGCGGGTAACAGGTTCGTTTCTACTTATAATTCTGGAGCTATTCAGTTCAATTAACACCCTATCCATATAATTACTTGACAGCTAATTATCACGGATGCTGTAACTGAAACTCCATATTTTACAACGAGATGTGATTTCGAAATAAAAATAGTATTGTGTTTTTATTTCAATTCTTGTATGGGATATAGGTCTCTCTTTGAATATGACATCACGAAGGCTACATCAATGCAGGCTTGTTCATATCCAGGTGGCCGAAAGTCAATTTTTAATAAATTTTCTGTTTCCAGCATTGAATCAACGGAAATGGACACCTTGTACACGAGCCGCCTACACGGCTTCCCCAATCTGAGCAAAGCCGGATTAGAGCCGGCTCTAACGGAGGAGAGCCTACTCTCTCTGCTGGTGGTACTGGGAAGCAGCATTTCGTTGGTGGCGCTGGTTTTCGCTTTCATTACGTACAGGTAAGAGACTTGTGTTTTATTTTCCGGAAGAGGTACAAAGAAAGTATGGATTTGTTATATTAACGAAAGGATACGTTCGGAAAAGAGAGGTGCACTTGACCTGATGCCATTAATAAATAAAAAAAATGGTGCAAGCAGTAAAATCATCCTAACATAATAGCCTCCTTTTAACATTGTTACTTCATTGCATTTGAGACACATTATTCATCGAACGGTAACCTAGTTATCCAATACTTATTTCCCGTTTTGCCAAAAATCTGTCTTGATGGTGTTGAATCAATCAACAAAAAACACTCGTTTCTGGTGCGCATTTCACCTACAGAGCTGATATATTATATTATTCTGGAAATTTTGAAAAGAGATTCTTGCTACAATTTCCTGGAGTTTTCCCAAAGAAATCAAGAGACTATTGGAACATTCTCGAAATCCTGTTTGATTATAAATACCTCGACACCGCAGGGTTTAGAGGTTAGGTCATAAGTTGACAGTGTTCAGAAGAGCAAAGAAAGCAGTGTTGCCAAGCGTTTTTGAGAGTGACAGTTTGTGTTCCGTGCTTTCTAGTTCGCGAAATATTTTGTTCTGAGTGGGGTTTTTCAATAAATTCGTTATGTTTTCGTTATACCGATTATAATTTATTGATGAACTTCAGGGAAAAGGAAACGATATTGACCTTTCATTAAGCACAAGAATAAAATTTACAGCTGTTTAGCTAATCATATGAAGAAATTCGAGTTCATTAAGAAGTCTATTCATAAAAACATTTTTTCACTGATTTTGTGATCTCCATTCAAGTATGTTGAATACGTTTTTTTGGATTATCCGTCTTCCGACGGGGCGATATTGACATATTTTTAGGCCAATTTTCTATAGTCTGCGTTTGAAAGAGGGCAATACTTCATGCTGGAACAAATCGTAACTTCTCATACATAAAAACAGTCTGCGTTTGTAAGAGGGGAATACTTGATGCTAGAACAAATCGTAACCTTCCACATATAAAAACATTTCTTATGACTCATGGGCTGTGATAGATTTTTTAGACCATTTTTGTTCATTTTATAATAGAGCTGAAACCAATTATGTGAGGCAAAAAAATGTATACCCTACGTGACTACATCTAAAAACCAATATTACCGTTCGTGGATGTTACTAATAATTTCGACGATAACAATCGACTTTCGATGTCGGGCGTTTATTGCACATGAAACATCGCTCTACTTGAGGTCGGCACATTGAAAGTATCATATAAAACAACCGAGATGCAAAATTATTTGAATCTTGAAAGTGGTTCAGTTTGTCGGTTCTCGCTTGCCTAAATGGTCCTGATTTAATTATCCAACAACCGCTGAACAACGCTCAAGATTTTATTTCGCCATTCCAATTTCAATGTCTACCCGAGAGTTTACGTTTACCTTCAAGAGAAACAGACAATCGGATTATAACGAAATTCTCTGATAATTAATTTTGATCCAGCGTAGAAACTTTCATGAGTTTTCTTGGCTGCCGTGCGGTGGTTTGAGTAATTCAATCAGAGGTTTCAGTTCGGTAATCACTAAATATTTTATCAACTATGATATGGGTTCTGAGAAGAAATGTTATAAAAATAAATTCGTTATTGAAACCATCCAGGATATTGAAAGAAGTTTTGCTAGAGCAAACATTCGACATATTATAGAGGTAAAAATGATAGTGCCTTATATTCATGGTTTATCGGAGCAAATTGAATGTATAGACAACAAAATCAATATAAAAATTTATCAAAACAAGTATACTATCAGATCCTTATTAATACAAATGAACCTTTGGACATCAAAATTTAAGGAATAGGGTATACTATCTATGTGTGTGGTTTACAGTGGTGAAGCATCAAGATCAATGAAAATAAGTACTGCTGAACATCAACACAACTCGAGAAAAAAAGTAGAACTGTCAAAATAAGCTGAAAACGTATTATCAGCAATTGTGGAATGGGATGATGAGAATGTTTTTATGATCACTATTCTGAATAATATGTTATCAATTTCACTTCATGCTCAAGAATAATAACAGGGGTCGGAAATTTCATACACGGATAACTGATTTTCGTCATTTTCCTAGGTTGTGAGCAAACACTGTACAATCATGTATTCGTTTGAAATGGAAATGAAGAGCTCTATCTATTCAATCCAATGGAATAAAAAGATATATTGAAAAGGTTTCTTGAATTTTGTGAAAGGTGATGGTAATGTTGAATGCTTCTTCTGAAGAGGAATGTAGGATTGGTAAAAAAAACACTTGGAAGAAATATGTTTACGAAACGCAACAGAAAAAAAAGTAAATGAGTTTCAGATATGTCGAGAAATGCTGTTCAGTGAGCATATTCAATGTTCAGAATTTCAAAAATATAGCTAGAAAAATAAAGGAGAAAACGGGGGTGTACCATGAGTCTGTGTCACACGGTATATATATATATATATATATATATATATATATATATATATATATATGTATATATATATATATATATATATATATATATATATATATATATATATATATATATATATATATATATATTGTTCTAAAATTTTTCGTTCCGTTAACCAGCTGACGAACGTCAACCCTCAAAAGTCGAAACTTGTGCGAGCAATGGATCAACGAGGCCTTACCTTTTAACGTGCGATTACCCAGCACGGTGGCCCGGCGAGGATTCGAACCCCGGCCTTCCGCTTGATAGGCAGATATGCTAACCACTACACTACCGAGACCACAATATATATATATATATATATATATATATATATATATATATATATACATTATGATATATATATATATATATATATATATATATATATATATATATATATATATACCGTGTGACACAGACTCATGGTACACCCCCGTTTTCTCCTTTGTTTTTCTAGCTATATTTTTGAAATTCTGAACATTGAATATGCTCACTGAACAGCATTTTTCGACATATCTGAAAGAAAAAAACAACTTCCAATTTTTCCGGAAATGACATCAACTTTCGATTCTTGAATGGGACACCCTGTATATTGTTACATGATCGGCTAGGGATGATCATGAGGAATCCAACGATACTAGGTTTGATCATGTTATCTCCAATGACTGCGGAGATATCGCCATTTATATTATCCATAAGCTCAACGAGTAGGAGAGAGAAACTTTTTCTGGCGGGTCAATCCAATTCTCTCTCCCACTTATTGAGCTTATGAATAAATTAAATGGCGATATCTCCGTAGTCATTGGAGATAACATCATAAAACATGGTATCGTTGGATTCCTCATGATCATCCCTAGCCGATCATGTAACAATATACAGGGTGTCCCATTCAAGAATCGAAAGTTGATGTCATTTCCGGAAAAACTGGAAGTTGTTTTTTTCTTTCAGATATGTCGAGAAATGCTGTTCAGTGAGCATATTCAATGTTCAGAATTTCAAAAATATAGCTAGAAGAACAAAGGAGAAAACGAGGGTGTACCATGAGTCTGTGTCACACGGTATATATATATATATATATATATATATATATATATATATATATATATATATATATATATATATATGCTGGCTGGAACTTCCGGTTGATCCGCGTCTGGAAAGATTTACTTGTCTACGTTTCGACTCCCATTTCGGAGCCATTTTCAAGACTTAGTGACCTTGCGTCTAGGTCTGAGTTGTCTCACTAGCTGGCTATCATCACTGGAGATCGAGGATAGACGCGGATCAACCGGAAGTTCCAGCCAGCACATTTCTGACCGCGGAAGCCTATATATATATATATATATATATAGATATATATATATATATATAGGATATATATATGATATAGATATATATATATATATATATATATATATATATATATGACTGCAACCTCACAAAATCAATCGACTTATATATAATATATATTTATATATATATATATATATATATATATATATATATATATATATATATATATATATATATATATATATATATATATATATATATATATATATATATATATATATATATACATATATATATATATATATATATATATATATATATATATATATATATATATATATATATATATATATATATATATATATATATATATATATATATATATATATATATATATATATATATATATATATATATATATATATATATATATATATATATAGATATATATTATATTAGGTCATAGTCATATATATATATATATATATATATATATATATATCTATATCATATATATATCCTATATATATATATATATATATCCTATCAATCTATTTCTGACAAAACAGTAAGTCAAGTTTTCATTTTCATTACATAGCAGTCACGTATCGGAGTAAATATACCAATGACCGATGAGAATGAAACCTTTGGTTTGAAATGTGAAACTTTTTGTACAGATCAATTACCCTAACACCAAACTGATATTACAATCTGAGGTAGTGCAAAAACTACCTGAAAGTTTTTTTGGTCAGATATGAACTTCATCTGTTACTACTACTCATTCTGATTGATTCCTCAACTGTAAACCAAAAAGCGGACTCAAAGGGATAGGCTCTCTATGGAGAATCATCCGGACTTATCTCGATGATGTGTATCGAATTTTCTACGCGAGCCGAGATTTCCTGGAAGATGACGTTCTTTCTTCGACCCCTCATATTATTTTGCGTTTACGAGCGACAGGGCCGGCGCAAGGAGATTTCGTTACTTTATTCCTATCTCAATTTTATAGTCCCGATCGAACACTATCTCATTATCCCCATTGTACCTAATGTTTGAGTCTTTTTGGGTGAACAACCTTCATTTTTGCTCTGTTGCTACGTTGAATCCTGTACACCTCATCATTTATTCTCTTGGGTCTAGGGTCCTTCCCAGGATGGTGTTGATTTGGGAGAAATTCCTTTTCTACGACGAGGGTTGTACAGCCACACTCGATCTCCTTCTTTGAATCCACAAGCATTTGCCGCGAGATCGTATTGAGAATTCATCCTGTCACTAGTAATCTTCAATCTTCAACTTGCAATTCTATAGATCCTCATCAAGCTTTCTCGCAGTTCGTCTGCATAATCTTGCACCTCTTTTTCCTCAGTACTTGGTGATGCGTACACCAAGTCACAGGGCAAACGAAGATCTCTTCCGAAGATGATACTTGCTCGGGTGAGAATCGTGCACAGCTGTCCGGTAAGCCATCAAGAATAGTTGCAGATGTCGATCCCAGTCTTTTTGATGCTCTTCTACTACTTTGGAAAGGTGTTCTTCCATAGTCCTGTTGAACCTCTCGACCATGCCATCAGACTGGTGGAGTGCAGTTGTTCTGGTCTTGCCAATTCCCATCAATTTACAAACTCTCCTGAATAAATTCGATTCGAAAATTCTTCCTTGATCGGAATGTAGCTCCATTGGCACCTCGAAAGTTGCAAACTTGTTGTCCACCAGGGCTCCTGCGACTGTGCTTCTTGATAAGGCAAGGTATAAGCTTCAACCAATGTACTGAAATAATGCATGGCATCGAGGATGTATTTGTTGCCATCATTTGTCATCGGAAACGGTCCTGATACATCGATGGCAGTTCGTTCGAAGGGAGCACCAACATTGTACTGTTTGATTTCGCTTCTTCATCTTGTTCTAGGACCTTTGCTCGCTTCGCATTTCGGGCATCTTCGGCACCATCTCTCGAAATCTTCTCGACATTGGACCCAGTAAAACCTTTGACATATTTTTTTATCCATGGTCTTGTTAACTCCTAGATGTCCACCTGATTTACCACTGTGAATCTCTTCCAATATATACTCATTTCCGACATAGGCACAACCAGTTGGGAAATTTGTTCCTTGCCATCGGCTGGACAAACAAAGGAACACAAACAAGGAATCCTATTGCGCCCACAATGCCTTGAACGTTGGTGATCGATCGGAAATGTCTTTCCATTTTAAAAATTCTGCAACGTTTGGATCGCTATCCTGGTCTTTTGTCATTTTTGCTGTGGTCCAATTGTCGTCTACCATAAGGCTCACTAGGTTGATTCCTTGGCGACGTTCACAGTGCTTACAAGTATCCGAACAAGGTCTTCAAGACAAGGCACCTGCGTTGTTATGCAGTCGACCAGGGCGACTGCATAACAGTATCCTGAAGTGATACTGGTTCAACTTCTCAATACATCTTGCTACTTGTGCAGAGACCTAGGAAACTCCTCACTTTATGTTTGTCTCTTGGTCTCGGCCAGTCTCTTATCGCCTGTATCTTTTTTTGTCTGTTCGGATGCCGTCTGATGAAACTGTGTGTCCTTGATAATCCACTTCTTACTGGAACAGTGAACATTTCTGAAGATTCGGCCTGAGGTTGGCATCCCTGAATCGTTGAAAGACTTCTTGCAGATTGTGCAGATGTTCTTCGAATGTCTTTCCCATGAACGTCATCGAGGTATAGAAGACAAGTTTCACAAGTGAGCGTACGAAGGACCAGCTCCATTAGTCTTTCAAATGTTGCTGGAGCGTTACACAATCTAAAAGGCATAACAGTAAACTGGTAAAGTCCACTCCCACTCGAGAGTGCAGTATTCTCTTTGTCGTCCTCATGTATGCCCACTTGCCAGGACCCATTCTTCAGATCTAGTGTTGAGAACCAAATCTGACAAAGTTGTTGATGTATCATCTATTCTTGGTAAATGGTAGCTGTCCTTCTTAGTGACATCATTCAACTTTCTATAATCGACACAGAATCTCGTGGATCCATCCGTCTTGGAAACCAACACAACACAACAGACCAGGGGCTCGATGATTCTCCAATCACATATCCTCTCATAATCTTGTCAACAAGCTCTTTCACCTTTTGTTGTTTGGCATATAGAACTCTCCTTGGAGGTTGTCAAATCGGGAGGGCTTTAGGATACACGTAGGCAACTCTCACAGGGTTGGTTTGTTTCGTTTTTACTAAGGCTCGTGCGAGAACCAAGTTGTTGGAGGATTCATCACATGGCTGTACTATTCCAACGCAGCACCCAGTGTCTTAATCTAATGTAGCGCAAACTACTTCCTCTAAAAATCCAGGAATTCTCGCGGTTTTCAATAATCGTAGTTTCGTAGGTATCGTCTTTTCTGCTGGAGTTGTGAGGACAAATTTTTTTCATCCGAACCTTATAATCTTCTCCACATTGACGAATGAAAATCCATAGCCACTGATCAAGTCCATTCCGGGTATAAATCCATCCTCTTTATCTGCGACGTAAACTGTATCTATGATGGTGAGTCGCCCAAGAATCAATGTAATTCCAGCCTCTCCTCGAATAGGTGCGTTTTCACCAATGACTGTCCGAGGTGGGAAGAAATAGGTTTCACGTTTCCAGGCCGAAGGATGTCGCTGCCTATTAAGGAAACTGCAGCACCGGTGTTTATGGTGATGACTCTGGGGGCTCTGTTATCACCAGCTAGCATCATCTTGGTAAAATTCTCACTCTGCAGTCTTTGATGAGATGTACCGCTTTCCGTGCCCATTCCACTTATCAATGATTTGATCTCCTCCAGAACTTTCTGTAATGACTATTCGCTGCGCCAGATCTTTGTTCGGGATCGTTAATTGATACCGCTCGCACTTTCAGCCTCGAGGTGTTGAAGGCCGCCTCCACTTCTAGCGAACGTACCTAGGCATTTCTACCCTTTTTGAAACTTGTTAGTAGTGAAGTTCTTTGTATCTTTGGGTCTCTTAGTCCATCTATAAACATCTGCACCGCTAGCTGCTATCATCTGCTTACATCTGCTTCAAATTCTTGCAGTCCCTCTCCGGATTTTTCAATGCGTGTTTTCGTGCTGTATCCCGTCTGGTAAAAGAAATTTCACGTCATATTTCATTTTCTTCTCCTCTGATATGAAAACATTGTCTTCCATTTGTTGTTCTATTGCAAATACAGCAGTGAAAACCATTTCGAAAAGGCATTCGCCAGATAATATGTGTGAAGAAACGTCAAGAACAACCCAAAAATTCACGAGAATAGTACCCAATAATGACGCGGCAAAACAACTTCACCAACTGTCAAATGGATAGCAGATTTTTGTATTCGCCTACCGCGATCAGATTCAGATTCATAGAAGATAATTATTATATTACTTAGGTACCGTATGGAAATCGGGAATTTGCTTCTTAATCTTAGTCTAATAAGGGATGCTGCCAATTTTGAACTACCAGAAGCAAAATATCATTCTTTGCTTCACATATTTCCGGAAATAAGACATATGATTGAGAAAGTGAATCACATGATTCGAAAATTTGGAAACCATTCACACTGACGTTGGAAGAGATATCAATCAATTCCTCAGATATCTTTGAAATTATTAACATTATGTACGTATTATCATTCAGTATCTCAAAACAAATACTTGATACTTTTTGTGTTAAGAATATTGTGTTGTTTTTCAGGAACTGAACGATTCTTCAAGTGTTTCCTGTTTTGATTAAATGGGGGTTTGAACCGGCAGCGAAATCAGAACACGTTCGAAAATGACTGAATCGATGATGAAAAGTAACGCAAAAACACGAATTTCCGCCATGAATCAGTACGTGATGCGAGAGGCGAAAAGCAAAAAGCTGTATCGGAAATTGGGCTCCACCGTGAAAGCTTTCCCTAGTTTATAAAATCCGGATGGGAACAATTCTTGATAAGAAAAATGGCACGGAATCAGTGGTTTCATGAAAATAAGCCAATTTTGAAACAGATAAGTTTGCTTCAATCCACTGGGATTCTTCTTTTATTTATTTCACATTCCCTTCGAAAGCAAAATCTTCAGATATTAGTATTGTTATTTATCAACGAGATAACGAAGAGTTAAACCACGAACAGGCACTACTTCATTTCCTCTCGAGAATTCGAGTAAAATATTTTCATGTTCGTTGGCTACTTGGTTTCATAGTTGGAGTTCGATTTTCATGACACCAATTTAGTTTATTAATTTCGCTCCTAATTCAATTCTCAGTTCGGTTGGAAATATAAATCTTCTATCTTAAAAATGTGTATTCATTATTTTCCAACTCTTTTTTTTCATCTCAAACGACGTTGGAGTTGGAATTTTGTCTCTTCTGTTATCTAGTCGTATCAGCACACACGTAAGAGTGTCAAATTAATAAAGAGTTGTAATAAATGTAGTTTAGTGTTGTTTGGAGATTTAATAAACGAACCCAAGAAAATATCGTAACAGTGGTGTCAGAAGTAGGAATTTTGTTGATAAATAAAAACAATTTATGGTGAATTCGAGAAGTACATCGTACGATACAATGGAGGACATGTTGACATTCATCCAAAGCCAATTTGCGGATTTGGAAAGACGACGACAGGAGGAGAAATAACTAGAGGAAAAGCGACGGCAGGAAGAAAAAGAATTGGAAGAAAAGTGACGGCATGAGGAAAGGAGGAAAAGGAAGAATGAGAAGATGCGCTCCAGAAAATTCTCGATGAACAGAGAGAAGAGCGAGAAGTTGAAAAGAAAGAACGAGAAGATGAAAAGAAGGATTGAGAAGTCTCACTCAAGAAATATCTAGAAAATGAAAAGAAAGAATGAGAAGAAGCACTCCAGAAAATTCTAGAAGAACAGAAGAAAGTGAGAAAAGAACGAAAGATTGAATCAGAACAAATAGAAAAAGAACGGAAATCAACCTTACAGAAGGTTCTAGAACACCAAGAAATGTTCTTAGAACATATGTTAAATAAAACCGAAGTACGAAAGGAAGAATTGAAAAAAAAAACAGGAAGACCTGAAAGGAAAACTGAAAGAGCCTGTCAAAAAAATCGGCGATCAATTCAATAAGATTGAATAGCAGATAGCTCTTCTCAGGAACTAAGATCGCCAAGACAGGGTTGCCACATCAGGAATTTACTGACAGTCGTCTTGGTGTATTGTATACAATTTGGGGCTGCGGGAGAGAATAATGCATAGGCTGATGAAGAAAACGCTCCGTTACTATTAGTAGCTTTTGAGAGGGCCAGTTTTGGGTATATTGCAGACGATACCCATTGAACAGCAGAAGAAATATGAGGAATTGATTTCTGCATTAGAGTTGCGGTATGGCGATCAACACCGTGAACAGCTGTACCGGGCTCGAATGAAAACTCGCAAACAGAAAACCGGAAAGAGTTTGCAAGAATTTGAAGCAGATGTGCAGATATTTGTAGATAGACTGAGAGACCTAGAGATACAAAAAACTTAACGACTGACAGGTTTCAAAAGGAGTAGGGATGCCTTGGTTCGCTCTTTGGAAGTGGAGGCGGCCTTCAACACCTCGAGGCCGAAAGTGCGAGCGGTATCAATTGTCGATCCCGAACAAAGATCTGGCGCAGCGAATGGTTCACTAGAGAAAGTTCTGGAGGAGATCAAATCATTGATAAGCGGAATGAGCACCCAGAAGAAGAAAACATGTTATAGATGTGGAAAACCGGGACGTCTTAACGAAGACTGCAGAGTGAGAATGCCACCAAGATCCAATTCACCTGCAAGGGTGCCACCACGTTCGCAATCACCTATGAGAACAAGGTCATCCAGCGAGTCCTCAAATTTGCGACTGGGAAACAAGAATTAGCCAGCACAACGGGGCACATGCTGGCTAGTAATAACAGAGCCCCCAGAACCACCCATGTTAATAGGCTAAAAAGAACAACTGATAGCCTAACCATTCCAGAAAAATTGACTTAAATGAACGTTATAAGAACCATAGACACCGGTGCTGCAGTTTCCTTGGTACGCAGCGACATCCTTCGCCCTGGAAGCGTTAATGTAGTGTCCAGCCATGGGGTGAATCCCCCAGCAATTCGGTTTTCGCATGAGCCCGGGTGAAGACAAAACAAGCTATTCCTGTGAGAGCCACTAGGAGTCCTATCACAAGGTAAAGTGAAATATTTGAGTTAAAAACAACAAGAAGGACTGACTCAGCAATCAAGAAGAGTTGACAGGATGAAGGCTCGGTACTATCTGAAGGTAATTACTGGTGGATTCGACGAAGGAGATCGCGTGTGGCTGTACAACCCTCGTCGTAGGATGAATGATGTGTGTACAGGGTACAATGTAGCCCCAAAGCAAAATGAAGGTCGTTCACCTAAAAAGACTCAAACGTTACAATGGGGATAATGAGATATTGCTTGATCGGGACGATCAAATTTGAGAGGGGATGTTGTTGGAAAATGTCCCGCCGGCCCTGTCGCTCGTGAACGCAAAATAATATGAGGGGTCGAAGAGAGAACCCCATTTTTCAAGAAATCCCGATTGGAGTAGAGAATTTGAGTTCTTCAGAGTTTTTAGTAGATAGTTTTAGTACAGAGTGTTGGATACTTTTGCTGAGCAGTTTGAGTGATTGTATTGTATTGTGCTGTGAGAAAGAGTAGTAATAAAAGTAGTTTAGTGTTGTGTGGAGTTTTAATGAACGAACCCAAGGAAATATCGTAACAATATTGATAAGACACTGTACTGTGTTAAAAACATCGACGTCTCCAGTAGAGCATTGCTATTAGTGTTTTAAACATATCATCCTTCAGCAGTAATGTCTAAGCACTGCAGTCGAGATGTTCTTCACTTTTCCTGATTTCAGTTGTGTATGATATATTCTAGAGAGTTTTATATATATATATATTATCATTATATGTTAGCATGGAGATTCTCACGGACTCACGGACAAAATATGATGAGCTGTTTTCTCGGGCTCCATTCTGTGTTCTGTTGTTTTGATCCTCTGAAGGATTATTATCACGACGTTTCGGCAAAGTTTCATTTGCCATCTTCTAGGTGATGTCTAGAGTTTCGACCTCCGAACTCGACTTCGGTTCGGAGTCGAGTTCTGAAAATATAAACCATGATATCTGTCAATATCAATGAAGTGTTTTCGAGAATGAGGATATATTTCAAAGAAGACAATATTCGTATATTACAGAAAAAAAAACAAACCCTACTCAATAAATTCAATATGGTTATATACAAGAGAGTTTTATTTTGTATGGAATGTATGATTTACACTCATACAACTGATGCTATTTCAATTGATAGAGGTAATAGAATTATTATGAGCTATATGCATGTGAGTCATGTGAATTATTTTTCATTAATCGGTAGGTTTGATTTACTTGTCATTTTTAGTCAGATTTGAATGCTTGCTTCTCAGCACTGTAATTTATATTGGCGCCATTTTTCAACAGCATGCCATCATCTTGTTCCTGAAAGTTACTGAATAATGAATATAGTATATTGCGCATCGAGGAGGATACGTGCCATTTACGCAATAGTGAGACATTGTCAGCACGAGGCGTTAGCCGAGTGCAGAAATTCGTGAGTGCACGTAATTGGCCTTATCCTCGAGTTGCGTACTGTACTTTGTCTACTTCCACCATCCTGATAGCTGTAATGTAATGACTCACTTACAAAACACCAGTATTGTAAATTGTTGGCGGCCGCCAGATTGAGTGGAAAAAGGAATATAATTTGAGATACATCAAAAGTATTTCGAGAGACCTCAATCACGATAATACCAATGTGAAACCTTCAGCACTCGAAGCTCTATCTGCCAACCAAGTTGGCATCGAAATAAATAATGAGTTATTTTTAGGTTATTTTTAGGGTGAAAAAAATTTGTGTTATCCGCCCAAAAAATGCTTTCAGTCGTCATAAAAATAGACCTCTCTTGAGGATCTGTCTGAAATATTAGCCCGGTAACAGATAAAATGGATGGGAAGGACCACAGCTATGGTGATCACTATAAACCAATCACTCAAACGAATGGAGTTGGGGAAGACCAACATCTCATTGAATACATGTGATCGAAGAAACAGCCCGCATAACGAAAAAACCTCAACAATACCACGAAAAAACGAAATGACCCTCCGAAGACGCGAATCATTTATGTCTGCGCTCGGTGTGGAGCGTGATGATTCGGCAAAAAAGAAATATCATCAATATCTACCTTCGCCTCGATGGGTGATTCGCCAAATGGGGGTGGAAATCGTCGAAATTTATTTGCAGCGCCCTCATAAAGTTGTTCATTAGTACGAAAGCTCACAAAGAGCTCCGAGGATGTTGAATTATCATTCATTTTCTTTTATTCTTTTCTCGACTGCGCAGGAATCGGTGTAATTTCATGGAGATGGTTGAGTGAGAGGTCGTTTATTGTAAAAAGTAATTTTCAGAAAATTATTCCTGATGAGAGTATGAAGAAGTTTGAAAATCACGTTCAAGTTCTCATGATTTGTTAGACTAGTACTAAAGGCTGATAATGATTTCGGTGATGCTAGGGAAACCCATTCTTGTTTCTCATTTTATTGGGATTACAAATAGTATTCATCGACATCATCCGTGTCCCTCGCAATGCTGCTGGACTTTTTTGCCTCATTTTATGGATTGAGTTTAAGACCTGTTTTTCCATCAACAAGCTGACGGTGTCTAATGAACTTCAACCCTCAGCAGCCGAAACTTGGCGAATTAGGAATTAACGGAATATTACCTTTCTACGTCATCCCAACATAGGATGAACTGAAAGTAGAAAATGAACTACGCACTGTGCAGCGTCAAAAGTGACGCTGCATCGACTGAAATCACAACACACTAATCCATTTATGTTTTTCAATATTTTTTCTTTGCGATCTTGAAATTACTTTTTTTATATATGTTCTGAAAAATGTTCATACCTACATGAATTCGAATTCAGATGAAATAAATCACATTCATCAATGCATGAAGTAAAATTGAAAAATACTGAAACAGTTTCCTGTGTAATTGTTACTTGAAGAGATGGATCCGCGACCAGACAGCAATAAATTGACAGATCTGGCAACACTGCGGTCGCCATATACTGAGCAAAAGTAGTACACATCAGAGTTTGCTGGTACTCGTTTCTCCAGCATAGGTAACCTGACCCTTTTCTCACTCAAAACAGATCTTGGTATATTCTCAAGTAGTAATAAGGAAAGAGTGAGAAAAAGTGCTTGGACTCGGAAACACCTGCGAGAACCTAATTTGGATGAAAAAAACTGCACGCAAACAGTGCTACATTAATTTTCCTTTTGCATAGTATTTTAAGGAAACAGGAGAGTCAACACTTATGCTGTTTATGAATTGCAGGTAACGTTTGAATATTTCTCACATAAATATTAGTGAATTATTGGTCGATTTCAGTTTTCGAACGGTATGAGCTTCGAAATAGAAACAACCAGCCACATCTAATGTACATCGTGATATGTTTCATGGGGTTTTACTCATTAGAAAATGACCTTTCACAAAGAACTAGAAATGCACGTTTTTAGCAACTCTTCAACTCGTTACTGAATCAACAATATATTACCACAACTTCAACAAAAAATTCGTTATATTGACATATGTACAAGATGTTTGGTCATATTGGTAATTATTAATATTGACAACATATTCTTCTATGCAAATGCATATCTGCGGATTGAATCATGTATATCACTACGAAATGAATATTTTATATTATTATTATTATGATGCGTTTTTTCAATAAAGGAGGAATAATATAGTAGAGAAACAGTGATTATTTTCAGAGGTTCCTAATATGATGTCGTGAATGAAGATATATTTTTGCGCTTACATTGCAAACGTTGGTTGAACCCCACGAGATAGATCAAAATAATGTACTACAGTATTGTACACCTATCTATCTCTTAGGGAAAACCTACGATAACAATTTTTCATCCGTGCGAAGCCGGGGCGGGTTGCTAGTGGCCAATAAAACGCACTATTAGCCTAAAGGTACTTTCATCTTGTAACAGATAACAGCAAAGACTTCCGCACCAGAAGTTCGAAATTGTTTTCGAACGTGCTCGCTCAACTATTTCCCTGCTATTGTTTTACTCGGCAGCGGGAAATTCACCAACTGCTGCGCAATATTTTTGACGATAGGGGAAGGTAGGCAATTTATTTCTGCGTGCTTTTATTGGAACGTACGTGTCAGTTCGTGGGACTAAAATTACCGATTTTGGGATTTTAAGAGATGCTGAATCAAAACAATTTACGATGAACGTAGCTGGAAAGCGTATCAGTCAACCAATATGAACTTATCAAAGTAGGGTAGAATAAAGAAATTCTTCTATATTCGAGAAATAATTTTCGGGTAAATAGTGAAAACACTGTGAATAGTGTGATATATTAACGACAAGAACTTTCATTTCCCAAGGAACTCACACATTCGAAATTTGATTACTTTCGTCAGAAGTTGATAAAAACCACTGTGAATTGCTTCATAACAATAAAAAATAACTTTAATTTCGAAAAATACAACAAAATTTCACTTTAAAGAGTTATCCAGGATTGTTATGCTCCAGATCAAAGTGATAGCCTCTTAAATGAAGTTTTGATTTTTTTTAACATATTGAAATATTCCTGTATGAAATATGTTTTCAACATTCTGATCGTATCAATATTTGAAGTAGCCACGACAAAATGATTCTAGCATAACTTTTTCGTCGATTTCCATCTAACATACTTGTCACTAAAACTCCGCGATAGTAATTTTCCTATATCACCTGAGGCCCTTAGATTAGTTTACGTCCGATCATGGCCACCTAGATGCAATTTCTAAAGTGACTCTGAAAAATTCAAGTAGGCGTAAAAGTTTTTGGAAATGTCACATTCTGATTCAGAATTGTCTCAGAAATCCAAAAATGTGACCATATTTAGGGTGTTCCATTTAAAAATGTTGAGCCGGTGCCATTTCCGGTGAAACCAGAAGTGACCGGATAGTGAGAAATATGTGAAAACTCTCCTTTTCATAAAAGATTTACCTGTACCGAATCTCATTTTGATACACCTAATAGTCTAGAAGTTATAGATTCGTTGACACCCGGTATATATTGTTTCCAATGATAGTCTGATCTTGAAATCGTCTGAAAATAACAAACCTGTAGAAATTTCTGTCTGGGAGATTATCAATGAATGAAAAAAGCAATGGACCTAAAATGGTCCTTGAAACGGGTTCTGATAGCTCGTCGGCCCTGGCCGATTTATTTGTTGTTGCAATCTTGACAACTGATTTCGTAAATTCCCGATTTTTCTGTGTTTTCTTATATATCTTTTGGGTTACCAAGAAGCTGTTGTAATTTGAAAGAAGTTTTATATGCAACTTTCGTATTCACTTTATCGAATATCTGTTGGAGTCCTCTAGTTTTTCGAGGTTCATATGGGATCACTATAAACTTTTTATTACTCTCATCATTTTGAAAAGTCGAAGATTTACGAAGTATTTTCCTAAATTTACATTTTCTTATTATCTTATCAACTATCTCTGGGTTGAAACCATTCACTTGAGCTACGTACCTAATCACTCTCCTTTCATTGTCAAGGAATTGCAGTGCCGCCATTTCATGTTGTGGACGACATCGATTCGAATCGTTGGGAATGTATCTCAATGTGTTTGTGTCTTTCCTGTAAATGTCGAATTCTATTTCATTTTGTTCGTTCCTCGTAACCAATACATCTAAGAATGGCAACTTTTGTTCTTTCTCTACTTCCTACGTGAATTTCATACTCTTACATCTGCTGTTTGGTGCTGAAAGTACATTTTCAATTTCGGTAATCCTTGTATCCACTACAGCGAATATGTCATCAACATATCTGATACAGACCATAGGGAAGTAACTGAGTTCTTTTCTTTTAAATCTTCGACTTCTCAAAAAGATGAGAAAAATGACAAGTTCATAGTAATCCAATATGAACCTCAATACACTAGAGGACTTCAACAGATATTCGATAAAGTGAATATGTAAGTTGCATATAGAATTTCTCACAAACTACAACAGTTTCTTGAAACCCAAAATATACAGAACAGAGCATGTGCATGACACAAGACTACTCGATGCATGTGAGAGTCTAGAAATAGCGAAATGTAATAAGAGCATGAATGGTGACAGGGGACCTATCTATTTCAGCCCGCTTTTCAATCTATTGTTGAGAAATTAATCAGAATAATCAATAATAACAGATGACAATATCGGACGAAAAACTTTGCAGGTAGTAGCTGCACTACTTTATTGTCGAGAAATTAATTAGAATAGGTAGCTGTAACAAATGAATTCCATATAGGGCCAAAAAATTTTAGATATATAAACAGCTAATCCTAGGCTTCAGCTTCAGTATCGATTTTCTTCTACGGAAAATGCTAACCTTCTTAGCGAAAAGCGCGTCGAGTGCAAAAATATCAGTTTGGTGTTAGGGTATATTGATCTCAAGGAAAAGTTTCATGAATGACAATTGTCAATTCGTAAATAACAAATTTCAAACAAATTGGGGCAACATCGAGAGTGCTTCCAACCAAATGCCAAACAATAACCTGCGTCAAATTTGACATGTGCGACATGTGATTTGACCAGTTCCATTCAAAAAACCCGAAACACTACACAATTCATTTGTGGGATATCAGTTCTACTCCAGCTATTTTTCCAAATGAGAAAAACAATTATTTGAAGAACAACTATCTTGCTTTATAGAAAAAGACAAATTCAGCAAACAATCCTAAAATAATACGAAAATAATTTATTGCAAATATATACTACAAAATTGTTAAGCGTCACGTAAATCCAAAACTTCTAATGGTGCACTGTTCTCAATTCGGGCGTGTTCAGCAACTTTGAAAAGTGGTGGATCAGTGGGATGTGGATGAAATCCACTCTTTGGACAGTTTGCAATGAATTGTAAACCATGAGTTGAGGTTAATTTAAATAAGCCAGTTTCATTATATTTTGGCGAGCATACTATTGCAATAGCTTCGGGCATCAGTAATTGATAAGAACAATGAGTGTGAAGATCCACGCTTGAAAGAAATGCTGTTTGCGTAGGATGAGTATGAATCCACCCTATTGTTATTAAATTATGTTGATCTTGGAAATTAAACATTTCTTCCTCGTTCATCGCCATACAAGAGTCCGATGTTCCTTTTTGCTTTGGTAAAATCATATGAGTTATGATCAAATCATCCATCACCAGTTTTCCTGCTAGTATGCCGCATGTCTCAATGTTTTTGGAAGTATTGCTCTGTGCCATGGCTTGGAACATCGTCATTACTTTCGCTGGTATTACTACAGGACGAATTGCTGCATCTTCACCAGGTTGAGAAGATCTAGTAGGAAAATATGATTCATAGTGTTGTGTAGCTTTTTCACCATCTTTGTCATAGTTAAAAACAATTCCACCTACTGGGCATGAATGAGTTGAAGGCGACAGTATATCAGGATGTTCGATATTTACATGAGTGGAGTTAACGCCTTCACTAGTTCCATTTTCTTGTGAAAAGTCACTGGGCCGATAGTTACCTCTTTCAGTGAAGCGAATTGATAATGAACTTGAACTGGGGCTGCTTGGTATTGTTCTGGATGTCGAAATGAAAGATCTTATTACTTCTTCAGATTTGGTGTATTCGTGCATTCTTTGTGGATGATTGAATATTTCGTCAAAACTTTTATTTGCAGGAATAGAACCTAGGATAGATGTAGCATTTCCTCTTTGTATGGCAATACTGATGCGTTGTATCAAAAAATTTCTTGCTCTTCCATCATCTGTTTTATTGATGAGTTTTTGACCAATATGGTTGATCAGTTCAGAGGCATAGCTACCAAAAGTACCGTAAGTTTCAATAGCAACAGGGTAGAAGATAAATTGGTGCCTCAAACTGGAATATTTCCTCAATTTCAATTTTTCTGCTGAATCAGCAGCTCCACCAGCATTTCTCGATGTTGAATCAATATGTGAAGTTGCAACTGTATCGACGCAAGTGAAATCCCATACCAAAGGTTTTCCGTGGCTCCATGGAATTAGAGACATTCCATCCGGTCTCTTACCATCATCACGAATGATTCCTAACGGTTCTAAGATAGCAGGAATATCAGCTGTTGACAAAGCTCGCTTGATCAGATCATTTACTGTTGAATGTCGTGAAAAACGCCCGGAACTGAATCTACAACTTAAACCATGAATCCCTTTTTCGTTGACTATTGAACCACATCTGCATTTATGACTCACACAGATCGAACACCCTAAACGTAATCCCACGCAAATCCTGAAAGATTCATCATCCAACAAAGTTCCTAGGGAAGCTACAGGAAGTGCATTGAGCCACGCTCCAGATTCCTTTGTATTTACTGCCTTGAGACGAGCCCTTTCAAATGGAGAATTCACAGCCGAGTCGAGGAGTTGTTTAGATGATAATTCAATAAGAGGGATATCCCAAGATTTTTGTGAAATAGGTTTGATCGGTGTAGAGATACCAGTTAAAGAGCACCAAATAGATTCACATTCCATATAGTAGATATCAATAATATCAGTAAAAGAATCAGGTAAAATGTGATTGATCAGATGGTGGATGCTATTATAGGAAGAAAGGAATGCTGGTAAACAGACTGAAGATGCTTGGCGGATACCCAGACCACCCTTTCTCACAGGAAGTGTTGCTTGAAGCCATGTAGTTGGGCTAAAATTATTGTTGGTAATCTGCTCTAAAATTGTACAAAGTGTTGAGTCGAAGATATCCAGTTCCTTCTGGCAACGCCACGTGGGACAACATCTCAATGTATAGGTCAATTTTGGTATTGCTAGACAATTCTTCAAGAGAAAGTAGCCAATATGTTTCGGAATGGTGTCAATGCGGGATGCCATTAAACATAAAGATTTTGTTTTCTGGTTTAAGCATTCTGCTAAAGCTTCTTCCGAAATGGGTACACCAAGAAGGTTCCAATTATGTTTCTCCACAATTTTTATATCGCAGGCCAAACTATGAAATTTTCTTGATATGCTATCTGAATTTTTGTTCAAAATGAAAAGTTCGCATTTTGAGAAATTCAGTTTCAGGCCAATTTTTTCCGATAACGAAATAATCTTCTTGAACTGTTCTAAAATTGCATCCGCTTCACCACCTATGGAACCATCATCAAGATACCAGCAATTGAAATCGGCCTCGATTGATTTTGTTAAGCTGTCAATACATAAACAGAAGAGTGCTGGGCCCAATGGATCTCCTTGTTGTACACCTCTCTCTGATAAAATAACGTTATTTCCAAAATTCAAAAAGGTAGGGTTTTGGTAACATTGAACAAGAAAGGGAAAAAGATGTGGTATTGTATCTTTCACTCTTTCTAAAATTGGAAGTGATATTCACAAATATATGGTATTCCTGAAAAAATAATTGGAAGCTCAATTATCTGTCCAGGGTATGAAGTAGACGTTTCTGACGAGGGTTCAAAGAGTTTTTATCGGTGGAGTTTTCAGTATCTCCTTTCAGTTTCACATTGCCCAGTGCTCGTGAATATTTTCTTTGAAATATCAGAACCTTGTTCACTCGTTTGATTACCAGGTCGAGTAACTAAAAGAACGCTGCAAGGGAAAGCGAGATTGAAAATATCTTCTCTCTGTAACCATCATTAAAACGCCTATAAATGATAGCGGATACAAAATAATTTCATTTTGGTTGAACATTCAGAACATTCCTTGTAAATTTCATGTATGGACAATTAAAGAACGAAATTCCAGAACACATCATACACGGATATCGAGTAGCAATTTCGGAACACAGATATAGGCAATGAGTTCGGGACGCAGATATCGGTTCTCAATTTAATTTGATGAGGTTTAGAAAAAGAGATATTATGAAAAACAATTTTGAAGGCTGTGATAGTTAAAGGAAAGTTGAAAAAAAGGCACAAGCGTATTTCATATCGATGATATATTTTCATGTTTCATTGAAAATCACTCACTCCTGGTGTGTTTCAATTCACCGTAGAGCAAAACAAATTGTATATTCGTATTCCTCATGCCAGAGTCCAAAATCTGCAAGTTCCGGTAGCCAAGTTTGAATGAAACCAACATAATTAAACATTTTCCGATGCCTAAAGGCCTTTACAGGCTATCTCCCATATTGCTCTATTACATCAGACTAAGGTTTGAATGAAGTTCCGGGTGGAAACCGCATCTTCTGCCCAAAGGTTAATATGTAGGTTGCAGGTCAGAAAGTAAAATAATTAAATGAATACGGCTACGATTGTTCGTTGATCAGATATGGCTAAAATAGCGTGCTGGAAAAACTGAGGAAAAATCAGCTATAGTGTGTCAAGCCTAATGTATATTCAATCCCTTTCGTTGAAAACGTCCAGAGCCTCATAGACTAAACCATGTTCCAGGTGTTGTCCATGATGCGCCCTAATACCGGTGATTCCACGTGTTAAAGTATTCTTCGGTAGGAAAAACTTGAAGAATTTGTTGGCCAGCCTCCTCATATGGTCTGTTACCGTCTCTATTCTTGTCATATCTCGCAACTCCTCCAATCGAATGTATCTATCACTGTTAGTGATGATACGAAGGACCTTGTTCTGCATCCTTTCAAGCCTCATCAAAGTAGTCTTCTTAAGACTGCAGAACACTGGGCAGGCGTACAACATAGCTGGTCGGATTACCTGTTTGCAAATCAGCAGCTTGTTGTAGTGTTGACACTTTTAATAATAATAATAATGAATACTTTTATTGCAGTACAAATATATGAACAACAGAGCTACACTTTTTGACATTAAAGTGCATAAAGTTCGCACTTCCCCGACTAGGTAACAGAGGAGTAGCGCACTTCCACTTAACCTAGAAAAATGATACAAAACCATTATGTAACTAATAGATACACATAAAAGATATCACTGGAGAAAAATGGGCAAATGAACAATGTAATAGCCACAAACAAATGTGGTCTGCCAATCCTAAATGAAATGCAATACACAATATTAATCCACCTGGTGCAGTGGCTTCTGCCATTATTCACACCATAACAAAAAAAAGTAATTGAAACAAGCAAATAAGTAAGCACCTAATAAACACTTAATAGGGCTGAAAGATCGTGTTATGCAAGTTGTAAAGTGTTGGTGAGTAGAGAATTCTTTAATTTTTTCTTGAATTTGTAATTGTTCTGACATTTAGAGTCGTCAGGAAGTCTATTATACATTTTTGGTAAATTATATGAAAGAGACGATTTATATTGTGATGTATTGTGCTGGGGAATTGAAATCATATCTCTGAAGCGAAGTGTTCTGGGGTTCAGTTCTGATCGAAATTTTATTTTTTCAAATAGATATGAGGGTTTACGGGAACGAACAATTTTGTGGTATAGTGAACCAAGGTGTACAATTCGTCGGTTTTCCATATTCAGCCATCCAAGTTGCGGCAAATATTCAGAGGTTAGATTTCTCCGGGTTATTCCGTATATCAATCTGATACATGAATTTTGTAAACGATGAATATGGTTTTGTCAAGCTGTCGGATGGCAGGACCGAAGACACAATCTGGGTAATTGAGTTGAGACAGTACAAGCGATTCACACAGATTTATTTTTGCTTTCATCAATCCCAAATTTCTTTCGCATCGTGATAATTTTTGTGGTTCATTATTAATTTTAATCAAAATATTCTCAGTTTTTTTCGGCCAAACAAGATTGTTTTCAGTTTCAATCTATTTGTTTGTAAACGAAACTTCTTGGAAATTGTGCATAGGTTACTCAGGTCTTCATTCAGTTTCGCGCAAGTACTGCGTGTCTCGTTTCCCTGAAAATCTAGATATATTTGTGTGCCATCGGCATAAAATACTGAGTTACAATGATGTAAACTTTTGTGAAACTCTGATGTGTGAATTGTGAACATCGAGTGACCTAGGATGGATCCCTGCGGTACAGCTCGGTTCACCGTTAACTCGTGAGAGACATTATTATCGATGGTTATATACTGACTTGGGTTACGAATATATTTTGCCAGGAGAAGCTTGGCATTCTCGGACAAGCCTATATAATTTACCATTGCAATGAGCATATCATGATTTATTTTATCGAAGGCTTTCGAATAATCAATCAACATAAGTGCACAAAGCTTATTTTCATCTATGTATAAGTATAAATCGTCAGTCCCATCCAGAAGTGCTGTGGTACAACTATGATTAGGACGAAACTAACTTTGTCTAGTTTTCAAGAATATCATATTTTCAAATTGTCAGAAGGGCATTCCACACGAAAAATCTGAGTTTCAACAAAAAAATACTAGGAAAGATACATTTTTCGATATGATGAATGAAATACACCCACCAGACTCGGCTCCTTTGCAAGCTGCTCAGTTTTCAACAACATTTTCGAAGAGATGAAATGTTTATTCAGAAAGTTCATGTCCTATGTATTGAAAAAAAGTGAATACGTACATATGACAGGAAAATTCTTGAAAAAGATTTGATAGATATTGTACATATCGGACAATTATCACATATAACCGAGGGCGCCCATTCAAATATTTTCAGGAAGGAGGGGGAGGTCTACACCAAATTTTGCTTTGCGCCTTTCAATAACGACAACTCATTCTGTATAGTAAATATCAGAATTGTACATTTCTTCTCACCACCCTGATTTGTTTTCAGCCAGTAGCAATTTTGATGAAATTATATGCAGTATTGAGAACGTGCTTTTCATTGACATAACAGGGCTTCATGTTGATGGTGCTATGTTTGCGATTGTTGTAATTTTCTACGCATTGTGGTAAAATATCGAACCATCTGAAGGAGACATTCGAAATGAAATATTTGGGATGCACCTACTGAGTGTCGAATATATATTCATTTCAATTCTTACAAGTTGAGACTTGTTTTTGAAGACCGCACCTTCGGTGATTTGCCGGCTTGGGAAAAAATCGAGCTGCATCAGCCCGCACCACAATCATCCAAGCTTTGCCTCGAGAATGACATAAAAACAAATAAATGAATAAATAAATGAATCTTTATTGGTTTCAAAGACCTAAGAGGTATTGAACAAGTCAAATTATAAAACAAGTCAAAACAGTTTCGGAGCTGCTTTAATTCATTACAAATTTGTCGCTGATACACATTTTCAAATTTTCCTAAGAATATCTATTGAAGTTCAAAAGGCAACAATAAGAAAGAGAGTGAGATTTAGTGAGGACAATAATCAAGTGCACCATTTGTACGTGTGGCACTTTGCCCACAGACAATCAAAAAGCAAATTTTGGGAGTATTTTCCGACTGATAAAAAAATATCTGCATGATCATGATAAACTTCCAACACTCCTTCATATCACTAGAACTCCCACATACCCCCAAAAGCTCGCAGTGAAAAGATACCCCTTAAATCGTTGTATCTTTGTTCCTCTTCTACTGATATCGATCGCAAAATGCATGAAAACAGTTCAAAAGCTTATCTATAAATGGAACCTTCAGTGTAATAGAGAAAACTTTCAGAGAGATCAGTAACACCAAATCAACATCTCTCACACTCGAACAACTGCACACCGGTTTCGAAGTGGATGTTCCATCGTCAGCTCAGGGCAAGTCCACATGGACAACTCGAAGACCACTTCTGAACCGGTAAGCGAGTGGTGTTGTGCCGATACTGTTTCTCGATCACAAGAAGCACTTGAAAGCATATTTTCTTTGAAGGTTCTTGTACATATGCCATTTTATGTCCAGCCGGGTATAAGCCAAGATAAAAGTTGTTTTCTGATGGGCATCTGCTCAAAATATCCAACATCCTGGATTACTGGATAGAAAGTGTATTTTGACTTGTTTGGAATTATTCCACTCGGTTTCCACTTCTTCACCAAAGGTTCCCAATTATCATTGATTAGCTCCACCTTTTCTCCAATGGAACAGGATTTTGATACATTTTTCCTGAGAGATGAACTGTCTCTCCATCCGAACTGTGATGGTCTGTCGACAGGCTCTAACATAACGTCAAGGGACAGACGAATAATTGAACTCGAGGAACATATTTCCAATTCCGCCGTGAAATTGCATTGTTTGTCCAGACGATGCCATAAATTACATTAGACAACTCCCAGAGTGAATTTGCCGGAGAAAACCGACAAGAAGTATGTTTGCTCGATGCTGAGAGGAATTGTGTGTTTCTCAGTATTATCCGACAGACACAGACTGCCTGTGCCCATTTCGGTAATCCGATTTTGAAGCGACATCAAATCAGAACTTCAATTTCTTATAATGTTCTGTTTCTGGAACTTTTTTTATGAGTTTCTTCGAGGCTATAACGCATAAAAACCAAGGTGCGTTAACTGAATGAAGTGGTGAAGCAAATGCGATTGCTTAAAAGCTGCAATTTCTATTCAGCAGTAGCTCACAATACATTTTGGCGGGATGTTTTGTATACCAACAGAATTATTAGAACATATAATCTGCTCAGAATAGGCCGCCTTATAAAGAGCTAGTTATTTTTAGATAAGTTAAACATTTCGATTCAAATCATTTGGAATCTAAATGCGTTTGAAAGTTCCTATAATATTTAAATTGACCAGATTTCACTTCGCGTTTTGATAAGCAGTTCATTTCTGTATGACAGTATAGTACTGTCAGTTGTCAAATCATTTTTCTTCAATTTTGAGGTTTAAAATTATGAAGATGGAATATACGTTACCTGATAATAAAAAAAATATAATTTGAACACACGAAAATTGCAAGAATTCCTAGACGAAAACTCCGTAGCTGATGTGAAGATTGCATACGAAAATTTGAGGAAATAATGGAGACATAACAGCTCTGTTGGCTAAAATTCTGCTTTCAGCAGCTTGCAGTAACGTTGAACATTGAACACTATGTGTTTCAACCTAGTTCCGATGTCAGCCTACATCTTGTAGAAGAAAGTTTCAGAATCATATGTTCAACAATGAAGGTATATATAATGGAAATCAAAAAAATGGTTGACATGATGTAACTGGGGGGAAATTGACTGAAAACAATGATTACGAAAATTCTCATGTTCCTTCCTAGTGAGTGAATGCATTGGATGCCGCGAGGAAATTATGAATTTGCAAGACCCCCAATCATAGGAAAAATACCGAAAAATAGGAATTCAATGTCGAATAATTTGTCAACTTCGGTAGGATTTTGGCAAAATTTCACAACATTCTCGAGAGGGAGACCGAAATATCTACTAGTAGCAGAAGCTAATAGCAGAAGATTATTCGTCATTATATACTCGTCATGTAATTGACGAATATTAGTTCACACAACAGAAAAAAATTCATAACGTGGAGAGATAATTCTATACTAGAACAAAAAAATGAGTTGATCAGCTCTGTTTTAGTACTGACGTGGATGGATGAGCTGGGTATGCAGATTCTGAACCATAATAAGCTTGTGTGCTATAACAAAGCACAGTTCACCAAGTTAAATCATTTCTAGCATCAAAGATTAGTGGAGATTGGAGAAGGATCTTCAATCCAGGCAATTGGTCTAGTTTGACTTCAGGCATTCACAAGTGAGGCTTGGATAGGTACTGTTTCACAGAAAATATTAGATAAATAAATATAGATTTATTGGAGGTGTACAAAGTTTGTTTACACTATCAGTGGATAGGTAACATAAGTACAAAATCGAGCAATACATTGAAAATTCATGTGAAACTACTTAAATGTGAGTTATTCAAAATATTTCATATAAGACGTGTGAAATGTCGACTATTAATGAATCAATTACTGAAAAAGTCAATATAAATACATTATATTGAATAGTGTTTCATAGTATTTTTGTATTTTTTTAAGGATGATAGGCCATGATTGCTTAAAAAATGACAATTCATCAAACAATCGGAGGCCAAGATGTGCACCTGTCTGTATTTTATTTGAATAGTAAAAATAAAAATCTATTACTTCTGTCGATAAACCTTCGACCTTCACCTGCGATTCCTCAGGTGAAAGTCAGTGCACCAGTGTCTTTTTTCATCTTGCACGAGGCATTCATAGGTATGAACGACTACTAGGTAATTCGTATGACAAAATAAAGAAAAATGAACGAAATTAATTATTAGGACTGCAACAAAGAGTACGTGATTGAAAGTCGGTTAGCTAAACGAACTCGTTTTGAACAGTATTGAAATAATTGCCAATTACGCACAAGCGAAAAATTGTGAAGAAGAGGTGTTGGCCTACATGCCCTGGGTGAAGATGTACAGGGGCAGGGATCAATTTCCATTCAGACTGATTTCAGGATGTTGATTAATGTCAGTGTAATCAAACGGTCAATAGTTAGAAGTGAACAGACGAGCATTTTCCTCAGATAGTTCCTCGCGAAGAGAAATTGTGCATATATTTCTCTGCCCAAAAACAGTTATTCATTATACAAGGAGAAAAATGTATTAGAGAGCAAAACTTTAATATTTTTCCCGTGTATAATACACACTTTTTTCTGTGACGGGAAAAACGACAATTTAATATTAAAAAAAAAACACAATTTCAACACAAGAAAATTCGACTGTTGTTCCGAATAGTTCAAGGAACATATCATTCATGCAATGCACATTTTATGATGGTTCTTTTGATATAAAGGAAATGTAATTTTTGTATAAGAAAATATTCCATGAAAAATTAAATTTTTACCCTTATATATATATATATCTATCTAACTCACTTGTTGCATCAGTAAACAAAATAAACAGTATGAACTTTAAAATGAAGAGGGATCCTAACAATTTACAACTCGCAGCGGAATATAAAACTTATAAGAAAACTCTAGAAAAACTCATAAAACAAACTAAAATGGATTACTATAAAAACAGAATAGATGAAGATTCAAACAACGCCACATGTCTATGGAAAACAATTAATAATAATAATATGTAATAAAAATAACGAAAGAGTTGAAATAGATTCTATAAAGGATGAAACTGGAGAAAAGTCGAAAATCTGAAGGAAATAGTAAATATATATTCAATAAGTTTTACATTCAGATGGGACAAGAAATATAAAAAAAAATATCTAACACAACGAATCACAATTTCAATGAAGAAAAAAATATTAACTCAATCTTCTTAACACATACAAACTATTTAGAGGTAGTGAAAACTATAAAAGAACGAAAAAATAATAAATCACCAGGTATAGACAATCTGAAAGCTGAAACACTGAAATTAGTTGCTGAACACATCGCCGAACCAATTACACATATCTTCAATAGAGTTATAGAATCTGGCTCCTTTCCAACTTGCTTCAAATCCTCTATTGTTACTCCCATCTATAAAAAAGGTAATCGAGACGAAGTAATAAACTATCGACCAGTCTCTCTGATAACAAACTTTCGTAAAGTTTTTGAAAAACTACTTAAAACTAGAATGTGTAGCTTTCTTGAGAAGTTCAAATTATTGTCCAATTCACAATTCGGGTTTCGATCTGGAAAATGTACGCAAGACGCCTTGATTGAGTTAACCAGACACATATATAGGGCACTTGATAAAAGTAAACCCTGCATTGGAGTATTTTTAGATCTGTCAAAAGCGTTCGACACGGTCAATCACGCCATTTTATTCAAGACCTCAGATAATATTGGAATAAGAGGAAATGCACTCGCCTTATTGACATCATATTTGACACAGAGAAAACAATTCGTCAAAATAAATGGAACCATCAGTAACGCCGAACAAATAAAATGTGGAGTGCCGCAAGGAACAGTCCTTGGACCAATAATTTTCTCCATATATGTGAATGGATTGTTCTCTGTCGGGAGTGCTGGCAGGGTCATCAGCTTCGCTGATGATACTGCCATCTTCTATACGGGAAACAATTGGGCTGATGTAAAAAAAAATGCAGACTGCGATCTGGCGTCAATGAAAAATTGGTTTGACTGCAAAAGACTGTGTTTGAACATAGAAAAAAAATTGTTTTATACCATTTGGAAGTTACCAGTCCTCCCTCCCTGAATTCGATACATTATCAATCACTGAAGAAATGAGGATAAAATCTGTAAAACACATGAAATATCTCTGGCGTTATGATCGACTCTCACCTAAGATGGGATCATCATATTGATTACGTGGTTGAGATGTGTTTTATATAAATTCCGCCGATTTCAAAATATATTAGACCTGAAACAAAATAAAATAATTTATTTTAGTTTAGTACAAAGTCATGTGAATTATTGCATAGCAGCCTGAGGAGGAGTTTTGAAAATACACCTGAAGCCTCTAGAAGTAATTCAGCGAAGATTTTTGAAAATCATGCTGAACAAGGGATTCAGATATGACACCAACGAATTATATGAAGAAATCAATATTTTGGATGTCAGACAATTACATTACAAGGCCTTATTGATAAGCTAATTCAAACGGAGAACTGACCTCAATTCATTCAATCATACGTACAGCACGCGTAATGAAATACGATTTATTCCCCCACATATGACAAAAACAATAGGTCAAAAATGCTACGAGTATCTTGGACCTAAAATGTTCAATAACATACCCCTCCACGTACAGGACTGTTCCTCTTTATCTAAATTCAAGAAATTAGTAAATAAACATATTTCTGACACATCTCGTTTAACAATACACAACATCCTCGATGACAACTGAAAATGTATCAATATCAACTTTCATCTTCAATCACAATTTCCTTAAGTACTATATTAGCATATAAGCGATATCTGTTTTCTGCTCTAGCCTAAACGTTAATTGTGTTTTAACGCATTTATGTATGTATATGTTTGTATGTCTCACTCTAGTGAATACGTTTTATATATTTTGAACTCTAAAATTTTTATGTATTTTATCACGTACAAGGATTCTTTCCTTCTGTGAATTATCAATTATTCGTCAACCATGTGAAACATGTGATTTGTGATATTATTCGACATTTTGATGAATAAATATATTGTATTGTATATATATATATATATCTGGGAAAGAAGTACTCACTTTTTTCCCGGGGAAAAGAGTAATTTCATAAAAAGTGACATTTTATTACCTGCCATCAATCAGATATAAAATGTCAAACTTTTTTTCGTCACAGAAAAAATGCAGTTTATGCTTCGCTAGGAAGGTATCTCCAGGTACTTATAAACCTTTTATCGGCAATAAATATCACCAACAATACTTTCGCGAGTTCAGTGTCAATTTCTACACATGATCTTCAAAATATATGTATGTAGAGATGAAATTGACTGATTATTTCAGCTGTTTTCTTTCATTGGGATATTGAATCAAGATAGTCTATCACAAATTTAATATATTTTTTTTACCACGTCTCAAAATACAATACAATGTAATAATTTTCTCATTGAAATTCTGAATTCAATCGAAATTGTTCCTCGAGTTCAAAAGCACAAAAGTAGCAATGAGTTCATTAGTCATAGGCCGTGAAAACTGAGATTGTGGATCAGGCAATGGGAAACAAAGAGAGTTGGAGTTGGTCAATTATACTATGATGGATTATGAAGGAATTCTGAGCTGAATCCATGGAACAAATGGTTATAGGAAGAAGGAAGTTCATAGGAACGCTTGGATACATAAGAAGAGTATCTCAACAAGAACCAATAACCCATAGAAATTATGAAGACATTGTGTAAGAGGCTATTGCTATTACTTTCCTACCAAATAAAATTTTCATAGCAATAAGTACCCGAAATCTTCTGAACTCAGTCGGATATCTAGTATATTTCCACAATCTCATGTATTAGAATATACCCATAAAAACTACACATTTGCAACGAAATTCATAAAAATTCATGTAATTGGTGTCATTGGTATATCAAATCAGTGTTAATTCATAATGTTTATACTGTATCAAATTTCAATGGGAATTCAAGTGGCTCCTTCAATGAAAAATGAAAAAAAAATGCATCGATTATTATAAAGAAATATTCATAATTGAAATATGTTATACAGTTTCTCGGCTCATATAATAATTATTATACAGTGATTTTCAAGATTCCCCTCCCCCCTTTTATCTTTGGAACGATTATACATAAACAAGTGGAATTTTGGAAACAGAAGGTTGTTAACTTCCCTACTAGTGATGATAGATGACGAAATCGGCAAAGATGACGTCACAAGGCCATTGTGACCAATAATTTTGAACGGAACACTATGGCAAGCGACAACTCTTTCAAAAGGTATCGAAAAAACCTATTCAATGATACTGAATTCGTTTGTGTTTATATCGGTCTTGACAACTCGCTTTCGAACTACTCGAAGCTGTGATGAATTAAAACAGTTGATAGTTAAATTCAAAATTCAAGCTCCGCACTGTGTGTAGTTTATTTCAGGGACTAGCACCAGCTGCTTATTCAAAAATGAAGGTATTAACCATTTGATAATTCCCTCGGCCATATAATTTGTTAATTCATTCTGTAAATGCTTTTAATAGAGCTCCCTTCATTTGTATTTAAATCCCACAAGTGGGCATCATTCCCCAGATCCCCCAGCAATTATCCTCCATTCGTTAAAAAATGGGTGGTACCGTTCATGAAACTAGTATTGTGAAGTTAATTGTGATTTATCATTCTACGTATTGATAATCGAAAAATGCACAACTAGAATCGAAATCGTTCTACTAGTGAACCACTTCATGACTTGATTAAAAATAGATGACGATGAAATATACTGCCGGATTGAAAATACGGCCTCAAATCGTCAATTTATCGTCGAGAAAGGTCGGAAAAGCCAACAAAAACAGACCGAATAATCCGACAGCTCGTGGAAACAAATCCTCGAATACATCGAAGTTACTCTGTCGGCTCCCATTAGAGGTATAATTCAGAATGATCCAGAAAAAAAACAGGCTAATCCTCTCGTAATCGTAGATCCATTTCAGTGCGGGATTTGTCCGTCAACTTCGAGTAATTCACACGATAGTTGCCGGCAGCTTCGATTCAACGGGAATGGTTTCGTAATTGTGGATCCGGATGGAGTAGATTGATTCCGTTATGGGATGGACGGTTTGGGAAACGTTCTTTCAGTCAGTTATGGATAATCGAAAGTACATTCTATCACGATTTTCTGTTAGGGCCGCAATCATCCTTTTCAATTCATTCTGGCACGTATGGTAAGTACATCACTAGAAGATGCGCATAGCAAAACAACGACTAAGGATGTTGATGTGAAGAAAAATATTGGATTTGTTTTCATACGAATACGCATAGAAGAGAAAGCTTTATGAGGGTAATCTTCTTGAGTGCTGTAGTGCTCTGGGCGACTCACTGCTTTTTTCGGTAGCGCTTATACCCAATGGTTGAGAACAAAAGAAGTGCTACCGAATCGGTTGATGTATTCGATAAACAGACCCCACCTAATGCAATTGACATTCAGACAACCGATTACTGTCTATCTCACAGGGCCAACCCAGACGCGAATTCATAACTAATCGTTGGTGAGGAAAAAGTCAATCGTGCATAAGCGATAGCATTTGCCCATCGACCAAAAATTAGATGTGAAGAATCAGATAATTCGGAATAAGTTCGAAAGAAACCTTCGAGGCTTGTACATATCTTCCCCTTTATTTCTCATTCGTGACGGAAAAAACAATTTGCAGAGAAGAACGATGTAGGCACTGCTAAAAACCAGACCGGTGATATGAAACTTGTTGACTGAGATAAGGAACATACGCCGATTTTTCTCATAAATATGCCTGCGAAGTAACACTAGTTATTAGTTCGACATAAAAGTTTATATGCACCACTTTCATTAATGGATGTGTATTCTCAATGAGATTTCCATAATTAGTCCATATCTCCATCGAGGAGCTCAAGAGATCATGAGAATGAAATCTTATCGTACTGAGTGGACTTTTGCTACAATCTGCTCCCCATAGAATTGAGCAAATATAAATGATTTTCGTCGCTCCATTCAGACAGGAAAGTTGTTGTTTTAGAATGACCCCATTCTCTTATTTATCAATTGATCTACGAATAAGGCATTCCAGATCACGTGATTTCAGTTTTACCATAGAAATCACTTCCTTCTGAAAAAAACAAATGAAAGATTCTGGGAGGCAGATGCTGCAATATTGATTCATTTGACATTTTTGAAAAGTATCTGGATTGCCTCACTAAATACAGTAACCTATACACAAAGATAGTGTTTGCTACTATTATTGACGTTACTCTTCTCAAGGAAGTTTCACAAGCCCTCTTTTTTCACTCAAAGAAGAAAAACTAAAAAAAACAATTCCTCACAACTTCATATCCACAAATAAAAAAGTTTTTTATATGTATTCCTTTGGTACATACATAACTATTTCATAAAAACCATAAAATAAAATAATCCCGATTGTGCAAGATTACATTTTTCAGCTCTCATTGTTTCCAACTTTTTTCACGACGATATTTCGACAGTGATGAATTACATATGATTCCCAGGTTACAAGTAATTTTGAGGTATATCGCCTATCGGATGATTTATTGGTCTTGATATCGACCTGAAGCTGTTTCTAACTATCACATTCTATGGTTCATACTTGATTTCATCAGTGATATTATCTTTCGCATATATCACTCTCTTCTTTGATTCATTCATAACTTCTTACTTTTTCAACTGCATATGGTCTCACATTAGATGTTATGTTGGGCAATACTGTTATAATGTTTTCACTTCCAGATATTTACACTTAAAGAATTCTGGCGACTGAACGAGTTTCCAGATTTGCCGGATGTGCCGGTTTCAAATTTTGGTAGATGGATGAGTGTACAATTTTGGTGGATGGATGAGTGTACAATTTTGGTGGACGGCAAGGTGAAAATTTTGGTGGTGTAAGTTTGAAAATGAGGAAGCTCCCACCAGAATATAGTGGTAGTGTCAGAGTGTGTAAGAATGTTGAATCTGTGAAACATACCTATTTGGAATGCTAACAGACGATATTGAACTTCATGAATAAGTGTTAGCATATCTGTGGGGGAAAGCGCAGCGTCAATTATTTGTTTACTCGTTTTTATAAGTAATCAGTAAAAAGCCATTTCGGAAAGCTTCGATCATCAACAGATTCATCAACAGCCATCCGTTTAGACAGCAAATCATTTTGATACCGACGACCATGAGATCAAATGGCGGACACTTCTCCTTCCACAGCCATCATTTTAGACACCATTTCGTAATAAAACTCCAGCATGTGGTACCTCCAGATAATCTGATTTGACGATGCTCAAATTAGCATTAGGTATACTTCCCTTCTTCATACACTCTTTCTCATATCGATCAACTCATGGAAAGGAGAATTCACTTGCTATTAAGAAAGATTCGAAAATCATTATACGATGAAAGGTATCACAGAGACAGAAAAAAATGTTGATCCCCAAGAAAAGTATTGTACATTATTTTTTGAATGTTTTTCGGAAAGATCAGCAGGCCATAGCTGAATATGTTGCTCTCTTGAACGTGATTTAGCTAAATGTGAACCAGCCAGAAAAATCTGCCCCACCTTGAATCGAACCAAATTGGAGAAGCCAAATTGAAAATACGAATATACGACAGCGCCCCTCGGCCATACTACACATTGGATAACAATTTAGATGCTCAGTGTTATTACAAGCAATTCTCCCTCTTGCTATATATCATCAAAATTATGTCTTCTCAGATTTTATTTCAAACATATCGCTCACGTTGACGAAAAATCATGTTTCAGTTCTGAGCAACAATTACTCCAAACTATTTGAATTGACTTTCAGAAGAACAAGTGAACGTTTGCATATACCAATTATTATTGGGAACCAAAATGGCGATACTGAATTCGACGTATACAGGAAGAATGCAAACAATCAGATATATTCTAGATGGTGTCCACTAGTATAAATATATATCTGAAGATCATTCAGTTTTTGTTTTTTCTTGAACCAGTTTGGAAGTCGTACTTAGCTCATAGGGAGAGTATGATTGATAATTATATTGAAACCAATAAGTATATTTGTGATTCAACTGATGAAGATAATCAGGAGAGATGAATTTCAGCTGATCCATTTCCAGATTATTGACTTTCAGGACTAAGAGATGTATAATATATGTCTTTTCTACAGAGAATGTGAGTTAGTCACAAACCTTTAGTAAATAAAAGCAACCAAAGGGTAAAACGAAAATAAAATAGTTCTACTCCCACTATTTTGAACCGATCCTTACGTATTTGAGTTTCATTAGGGAATGACTCGTTTAGAATAGACGTGTATTCTGAATTAATGGTGGCCGCTTCCGGATTTTTTTAAACGATGTGATATGTAAAATTTGACCTGATGAATTTGATCTCAAGACTACATTCAATGGCCCAAAAACCAAATCAAGCGAATTTTGGTTTCAAATTCTTTGGAAAATGAAATTGAAAATAATATTTTCTGGAAATTTATTGTTCGATAGTTTTTGGATGGGTACTGTATCTAGTTATAACCATGTAACAAGCAATTGCTTCACCTACTTGCTGTCATCCAAGGACTCGTTGATGATTGAAAATGAGGGATAAAAGAAGAAATTTCTGCTTCACTAGCAGGCTACTTATAATCTCTTCGTTACATAATGTACTATTGAACAACGCAGAATTTGAAGATGCAGCAATCAGCATTAAAAAACAGAAAGTTTGGACGATATGCCAAAAGTAAATTCAATACCAATGATTCGATCTACTCATTCAATATTCAATGCTCAATCAGTGATTCAAAATGACTGACATTAAATACATACAAAAAAAACAACCTTCTCTCTTTACTCATCACTATTTTCTGTAGAAAGATCAAGTAGGTACTTACCGGAAAAGCATAAACATTCGATATTTTGGATCCAAATATCTGTAAAAAGTAGTACAAGGATCGTGATATATTCATTAAATCACAAATTTATACGAGTTTACCTTGTAAGTTCCAGCTTGACCAAATACCGCAAACAGTACATCTGCAAGCATATAAAACCCTCCCGCAAGGTTTTGCATTTTCCACCATAAATTATTCATTCGGGAACAAAGAACTAGCTCAATCTTCGTAAATAATTCCAATCCGATAGGATTTTCCTCTATTTCGCGGTATACGGAATCAGGGCATCTTGCCCCCTTTTCCGAATGATGAAATGTATTCCTAATGTTATCCCAACAAAGTGAGGAAAGTTTTAATCACCGCTGGCGTGCAAGTTTTGCAACAAAAGGTTCATTTATTAGAGGGAAGTATTTCAGCTTCACGTGCTGCTCAACTCAGTTGGATTCTCGGGATTTAAATAGGATATATTGGTTTGGAATTCCATACACGCAACAAGATTTTCGCGATAATCTGAATTTCGTGATGTGTTTTGAGAAGGGAAATACGTGATATCAACAACGTTAGTTGAAGTCTGCATTATTTAATTGTGAGTATGGAGTCTTCATAAAACTGAATGATTCCAATGTCTGAATTTTTTTGCAGTCTCAGAATTTTTCTGTGAATGACACCACATCATTGTATTATCAATTTTCTTCTGAAGATGCTAACCTTGTTAACGAAACTCGCGTCGAGTGCTAGTTATATCCATTTTATGTGAAGTCTTGACATTCACACCAAAGGTCTTCGCGTTCTTCATTTCCTGCATCATTCACATAACTATGTAATCCAAAATTGACTCAATACCGAATGTGGTATACGTAAAATATGAGCTTGAGAGTCAATATTTATTTCATTTCTCAACAAATGACATTATCATACCTACTTCCATCTGAGTTGGAACTAGGTGGAATTTTGGCATTCGCTGTCATCCAAGTGGAGATAATATGATAAATATGATGAATAATAAACGCGGGAATGTTGAGTCAAATGAGAACATTGACCACCGCGGTCGAAAGAAGTGGTGCCATTCGCAGATAAAGTTGAAAAGGTGAAGCAATTCAGGAAGAAAGTAACCACATACAAGTTTTTCCCCTTATTGAATTCAAAACAAGATGGGGTGAAGAAGAAAAAAACTTCAATTTTCAATTTTTTCAAACTACTCATTTCACAAGTGAGAAATCATGTTCCATTTAGACTGGACGTCAGTGACATATTTTTTTATTTGAAAAGATTATGGTAAACAATACATACGCTTTGAGGAATCGAAGGCAAATTTGCAAACTTAAACAAGGAAAATTTGATAGTTGGGGAATAATGTATATAATGGATTCTTCTCGATTTCTAATTGGCAACATGAATCAAAAATGAAATGTAAACAAGAGAATTGAAATTTTTTGCAAATACAAAATTGTATTGACAAACAATTGAGGTATAAAAAGAAGGAGAACCCATATTTGTACAGTGATCGAAGATGCAGAAAATATGGATCATAGTATCACTTGAAATGAGGGCCCATGTTCCTGAGCAAACACTGATATTGTCAAAAGTTACTTAATCATGTGAATTTCTTGATATTCCTCTATTGCTTAAGTACTCAACTCCTTACACTAAATATTACTACTCTTGAGCTCAATAATTCGTGAATGATTTTTTTATATCTTTACGTATACTCATTTGATTTTATTCCGTATTTTCTCTTCAATAACGTTTTCTTCAAATTCTTCTACTCCCTATTGATTCATTTTGCGAATAAATCATCATTTGAGCTTTCAATTTGATTAATTTCCTTCATTTTTGATTTCTCATGTAACGTTATGATACATATAGAAGGATGGATAATCTAGCTATTTCGGTGGATATCCAAATTGGGAGAGGAGTTACGCAGCACATTGTGACAAAACACATTTGTTTCATTTTAGATTTCACCGTGTCGCCATCTGGTGAATTTTCTCTGTAATTTACCCACCGCAGTGACGGCCGATTCCTGTTGTTTACAGTTTTCTGCGCCCTTGATACTCCGTATCCACGGCTCACATATCTCCAGGGGTAGGCAACTAATATTCCACGTCGTCGGGTTTTTGCATTTAAAAAGTATTTTCAGGGCCAGGTTTTTTACGAACTGCTGTCGAGATTCTTTTTCGTCTCTAGAGTCATTAGTGATTTTTAATGCGCCATATTTGTTGGATTTTTCGAACCTTTTCTCGCTTGCTTGTAAATCAAATTCGGTTCTAAATTACCTTACTGTGGTCCTAAAGGACAAGATTCATCGTCGAGTCCCGTGCCTGTAATTATTTTAGGTGGGTAATGGTTTTTTACTACTAACTGAAGTGACACGTAGGTGAAGTTTTTATTAACTACTTTTATTTAATTTATTAAAAGCCTGTATAATTATTTTAGAATTAATACAAGAAATCGAGATCCTCTGTCTCCCCCGAAATTGGAATTAAACTGTCGCACCACTCCCCGTGTCTCATTGAACTAACAGCAACCCCTTTCAAGAAACCCTGAGATTGAACCCTTACAACATTTGCCCAAATAATACTTCAACCGTCTGACATACATTATGTTTAGGCGATTGAGAAGCTTCCAGATTGATTTTTTCTCATATCAGGTAGTAGTGGTCTCGGTAGTGTAGTGGTTAGCATATCTGCCTATCAAGCGGAAGGCCGGGGTTCGAATCCTCGCCGGGCCACCGTGCTGGGTAATCGCACGTTAAAAGGTAAGGCCTCGTTGATCCATTGCTCGCACAAGTTTCGACTTCTGAGGGTTGACGTTCGTCAGCTGGTTAACGAAAACGAACAATTTTTTAGAACAACTCTTACGAATGCGCCCAAAAGGCAGTGCTTTGGTGCTAATAATTCTGTGTTCCGAAGCGCTCTGGGGCGTCTTACCGACTTTTACGAGAGCGAATTTAATATGCTGGAAAACACAAAAAATATAACCACAATTGCCTGTCGCATCGCGTCAGCTAGAAAATTTATGTCTTGACCGCGGTTTGAGTCAGCAGTGAGAAAGCTTAAACGAATAAAAAACAGCACCGTATACTGCTCGGCCACAATCAACCAAATCAAAGAACGGTTCAGGCACTTTGAAAATCATATTGGGTGACCTACTGCAATTTCAAAACATAGAATTTCTTTTGAAAGAGTTTTTCATATTTTCATTCCTCAGCTTGGAAAATCTCATTCAGTTTCAGTAACCAAACCAAACGAAAAATAGGACAATAACCAAACATGGTGGAAGTATTTGATCTCTTCGCACTCTCATCACCCTAATTTCCCCTTCAGTTTACTTGATGAATAATCTTCCTCTCTACCGGATATCATTTTTGAAAACTACTCGCAATCTAAACCAGAAAATTGAATCTGCCAGCTTCATTCCTACATTTTCCCTATAAACAGGACGGTCGTAAATAATTTTCCCCATGACCTAATCCGCACAGCCACAAGCAAACTTCACTTTAAACTTGGCGGAACTTCATTTCTGAAGCGCGGTCTGGGCAGAGTGCGTGACAGAAACCAAACAAATTGGATCAGTGCATCCGACAAAAAGGGCGCTATAACTGGGAACGTAAGCCTCGATACCCATTCCCACCAACAGAGATTAAAAACTTCTCACCCGGTTATTAAAACTTTTTCTATCGGGCTGCGAACTTTCCACTCAAGTCGCACTCCGGTTATTGGTACAATTTGTCGGATCGTTGTCTTGCTCGAGATTTGGGAGCAACTGCCATTAGAAAAACGTCGAAAGTATTTGTCAATTAGGGAACCCCGACAGATACTCCGGTTGATTGATCTCCCGAAGTTTTGGGGGAATTGGGGCTTAGTGGTTGTAGAGAGCCACAATAAATTCTTGTATACGAATGATCGTTGTAGCTATGTTATAGTAGACATTTATTTGGAGTCTCGATTCGGCAGGGTTTTTTATTGGGCGGTTGATGGAATTTATGGACATTCAGAGAGGTTAATTTCTCAGAACATCTGTAGACTCTTCTTTACAGAGCGTGAAATATCATGAAATATATTTTTACGTCGCCACAGTAGAAATCAGACAGCAGGGATGTTAGCAAAAAATAAATAAAATCCTGTTTGAAACGTGTGAAACGATAAAGAATGATCTTAACTATGAATGCCCAGAAATCGTTCCATTTAAAAACTCATATAGAAACTAAATTAAATTATATTGCCTGATACACCGATTCAAATAACTTTCCAACAATAGATGTTACAATGGTTGGCATAGTGTACAGACTTCAACCAACCACAGACTAGTAGTACAAAAGCAAGGCATTAAGCACAGATTACAGAAACAGCGTACTCGTAAAAACCATAAAGTATTGCACCATATTGCTGTGGCGGTTGTTGACTACAACTTTTTTACAAAATTGGATGAATGAGAGAACTGTAGAAAATTCAAATGCTGAATACTGTATCATCTACGATCTGGATATGATGGATTTTCCAAAATGTTACGAAAAGACCTAGCGCCGGCCCTGTCGCTTGTAAACGCATACTAATATAAGGGGTCGAAGGGAGAACGTCATTTTTCCAGGAACTTTTGACTCGCTTGGAGAATTCGATACACATCGTCGAGACCTGTCTCGAAGATTCTCCATAGGCGTACGCAAGTATAAAAGGAAGACACTTCATCGCGAACTGGAGTTTTTATGAGAGAGAGAGAGAGAGCTTTGGTATTGCTAAGTGAAGAAATGGAAGTGTAAAGAATTTCTAGTAGAGAGAGTTTTAGTAAAGAGCGATGGATAGTTAGCGGAGCAGTTTAAATGACTTTATTATATTGTGTTGTGATAAAGAGTTGTAATAAAAGTGGTTTAGTGTTGATTGGACTTTTAATCAACGCTCCCAAGGAAATATCGTAACAATACTCCAATCAACCAACCAATGATAAAAATTAATATCTCCACCAAATCACAATACATCTCCTGTGCGACAAGCAGTTCTCTTCGGAATATATGGAGTCACATACTCTAAGACGACTTACATTATATAACGCAGTTCATAAGAGTAAATACATTATATTCTCTGACGTACCTGTGATTTTAAGAGAAATGAGAGCATCAGGTAAGTCTTCTTCCAATAGTGACAGCGTGAATTCCGACGAAAACTGTACTTTGAACACAAAATGGGTTGAGAATTTGATTCCGAAGAGATTTTTATAGTTTGTTGGTTTGACTCACTCGAACCAAGTTTAGAAAATCAGTTGGTTATTCTTGAAATGAACGATGATTTTTCCGCGCATCTTTCAGAAAACATGGTCTTCACCTACAATCGAATAAAAAACAGCTCATAACTCTCAAAAAACTATTTCGTTAAAATGAGTTTGAAAGTTATGCTTGAGCTTCCAAAATTTTTAAAACGCATCACATGTCAGATAGACGTTGAATCAACTGACACCCTCATGAAAAGTCAGCAATCCAACGTTGCCAACGTTTCGGCGATTGATTTTCATCATCCTCAGGGCTACAAAGATGGATACAGAGTTCATTATCAGACAAACTCTTGTGAAATACCACCCCGTGAGTGAACTTACCCAATTGTTCTAGAAAGTAGTGGTCAGTAGATTCAAAAACGAAATTTTTTTGTTAACATTAAGAAAATATGTACGATTAAAAGAATATGGTTTGAAACGGTGAATATAATCACCGAAAGGCAAGGAATTGTTTTTTTCCTATTTGTCTCTGAACTATAATTTTTATCTTGTTGGGGTCTATTCTTCAAATATTGTTTCGCTTGACCTATCTATACTTCACATTTTGTACAGATTATAACGCGGTTAATAGTATGAAAAATCAAATAAAATTGCGTTGAGCACTCATTACTTTCAATTAAACCTTGAGGTTGATTTCAATGCAACAAAGATCATACGGATAAAGAAAATGTTCTGTTGAAAAAACTATTCTTATAGATGGCTCATATTGCTAGTGAAGATAAGTGTGTTAATTTGAAAACGGATTATGAGTTATAACAACTCACATAATATTTACAGAAACATTTTGACTACGCATAGACCCACTAACGATACTTCAGAAGAAAAAATGATCCGTTATCCCCAAAAATCCACATGAGCTATGTGAGAGAAGGAATGAAAAGTCACTGACATTCGAAGAATGAATGTTTCTCGTCAATTCATTCCAATTTGTGATTAAGCAATTTCAAGCGGATAACCAAAATGAGTTGGTATTTAACGATCCAGATTTGTACTATCCACACCATTCAAGCGACTGTGGTTATTCGTTTGGTTATATATCAGTGACGTCATGAAGTACAATAAACGCTGTGAACAAATTGGCTGATAATATTCTTGAGGCTTTTGAGAATAAACACTCATGTCTTACTGTGTTTACTGACCTGTCAAAGGCTTTTGACTGCGTCAGGCATGATAAACTTTCGACGAAACTGGAAATGTATGGACTGAGAGGATTTCCTAAAAATATGATTGAATCTTACTTGGAAAATAGAACGCAGAGGGTCTATAATAATGGTAATGTGAGTCAGGAACGCTTTATCAAAAGAGGAGTACCACAAGGATCTATATTGGGTCCTTTCCTATTTTTAATTTATGTCAATGATCTACCTTCACATATGTCTCTTAAACACGAACTCTTGACTATACTCTACGCCGATGATACGTCCTTCTCAGTTCATGTGGACGAAATTCTTAACATCGATAATATATCATCAGGGATTATTGGCCACGCAAAACAGTGGTTTGACTCCAACGAATTATTTCCAAACGAAGCGAAAACTGAGGTACATTTGTTCTCGAATTATCACACTACTCTTTGTGCAGCTCCTCAAACACAGGCAGTTAAATTCTTGGGGGTTCACTTTGACCCGTCTCTTACGTGGATAACACATATTATTGATATTACTTGTAGTAAACTAGCTGAATCAATTTATGCCATTAGACGCATAGCTACTATTGTGAGTTAAGACGCAGCTTTGTCAACATACCATGCTCTCTTCCACTCAGTGATGTCCTACGGGCTACTAAGTTGGAGAAATGCAAATTTCGTTCATCTTCAAAGAATTTTCGTTTTACAGAAAGCGGCTGTACGTAGCGTAGCTAAAGTAAAATAAGACGAACATTGTAAACCCTTATTCCAAAGTCTTAAAATCATGACTATTTTCTCTCAAATAATTTATGAAAACCTCATACACGGTAGAAAGAACATACATACATTTACTATACTACATACTATTTATACCTCCCATGAAAAGATTAGAAAAAAGCAAATCTATAGGAATATCTGGTTTTAACATGCTTCCCAGAGAAGTACAAATATTGCCATTGGAGCTTTTCAAGAAAAAAATTAAAAAAATTTTAATTGACACGAGCCTTTATAATTCAAAAGATTTTGGCCAGATGATTGGCGGCTCGCTTGCAGATAGCCAGTGACTTATATGTGTTTTTGTCAATGTATCTCAATTGTTTGTTTGTTTTTTATAATTATTCTCAGTGTGTTTATGACCTCACAACTTGACGTGTTAAGTATTATTGTACTATATGGATGTAATGAATTTTTTTTTCCGCTCCGTGGAAGCCGTCTGACCTGTCTTTCACAACCAGGTCTCCGGAAAGCACCTCAGCCTCTAGGGCTTATTGCGCTTTACTTCCCTATATTTCATGACACCCATTCCAACAGCCTTGTCCCCTGCACAAGTTTGTGCAGGTTGATTGCTGGGTGTTTGTCATATTCTTCTGGATCCAGAATTGGTTTTCTATATATTTGTTGCCTTTTATGATCCAGAGCCCCACATTCGCAGAGTACGTGTCGAGCTGTCTCCGTCCCTTTGTTGCATTGTCTGCAGCTAAGGTCGCCGTTGTACAGCCCTATCTTGTTCAGGTGTCCTTTGAATGGACAGTGTCAAGTCAGTAGCCCTGTTATAATCCTAATCTGATTCCTGTTACACTGAAGCAGGTCTTCAGTCTTTTTCTTCAACGGTCCTTTTATGAAAGTTCTCCCGTGAGCACTACTAGGTAGATTTTCCCAGTAATATCTGTGTTTTGTTCTCACCCAATTCCTTATATGATTCCGTACCATCGTTTTGGGTACCCCCACTGCTGGTTCGGGTCCAGTATATGGTGTCGATGATCCTTGCCTTGCAAGCTCATCGGCTTTTTCATTGCCTGTGATACCTGAGTGACCTGGGACCCATTGTAGCGCAAGTCTATTATGGTCTGCCAGATTTTTCAGTCCCTCGCGGCATTCCCATACCAGTCTAGATGTCACTCTGGGGTTTTTCAATGCCCTAAGTGCAGCTTGGCTGTCCGTAAAAATATTGATCCTTCCATTTCGTTGGGACCTCAGATTGATTGTTCTCGCGCATTGGAGTATAGCATACATTTCTGCTTGAAAAACAGATGTGTATTGTCCGAGCGGGTAGCTGTACCCTAGGTTCCTCCCCGCACAGTATACACCGGCCCCTGTACCCTGTTCCGTCTTGGATCCATCTGTGAACCAGTTGCTCCAGCCGGGCTTGATTTCAGGGGCATTGTCTTTTTGCCACTCTTCACGATCTCCTATCATTACTGAGAAGTTCGTGTTGAATGTAAATTTGGGTACCATGTGGTCCGTATTCATGTCAAGTACATGTCCCTCCACATGTCCCACGATATCTGTTTATGATATCTTTTATATCCCGATGAATTTTTCAGCCTGAAATGGCCCATTCTTGCCTCTCCACCTATCACAAGATGTAAAGGGGGAAGATCCAAGACCACCTCCATGTAATGAATACTATACTAGTCTATTCTAAATCAGCTGTTAAATGTCATAGTTAACACCGCAAAATTTTGGTATTTACCTACCTATGTAGCAGTTTCATTTTCCGGTCATATGTTTTGAAAACAGTTTTCGCGGAATTTTGACATTTTTATTTTTGAGTATTGAATTGGTGAGGTAATGGATATGACTGGCCATGTTACGTAACCAGCCATCGTCACAAGCAACGAGAATATTCCTTGAGGGAAATATAGAATCCCGTAGCGCTGCGAAAGTTTGATTAGTCTTGCATATGAAACGTGGGAACTTAGAGGCCGGATACAGGTTCAGGAGAGGAAGTAGCAAGGAGGAAAAGTACTTTTTTCGAGAAGACATTGTAGTGAACGAGAGGTCTTTTTCGATTATTCCACTTTTGCTATAATGTCGATTTCCGATTGGAGTTCGGGTTCCATGGAGAAGAACCTTGATATTCACAAATATGGGGAGCTTGTGAAATCATTATTTCGACTGGAGGTCGGATTTGGAGGCGCTTACCGGCCTATTGAGATGAGGCCACTCATCCAATCCTCGAGTCGCTATTAGCAAGCCGCAGATTTGATACCCACCACCTTCAGAACATAGTCTGAGCATTTCAGATTAATTTGGAGAGATAAGTATTAGCGCAAAATCAACCTGAAGATGAGTTACAAGCCTTTCATGTCACTTGTTTCTGCGACGTACGCTATAGCTCCCATAGTATTTAACGTACTTAGCTTGCCATTCCTCATTCCTTATCACGAACCCCAAAAGCACTGAAAATCTTCATCTGGACTTTTTTAGGATATTGAATTACGTGAGCTCCACAAATATTTTTTTCTATAGATGATCTGTGTATGCGCTCATTCACTACGTTTTGTTGTGGCGGATACGAAATATGCCTTTTTCTTTACAAAAATTTTGGAATTCAATACATCTATATTCGCCGCCATTATCACATGGTGACTTTGACCACATACATTACTGTGAACTAATTCATGCCATAGTTTTCACAATTTTTCATGTATGTTCGAGATGGCAGCAATATTTCCTTCTTTCTCATTGACAATTTCGAACTGAATTTCATATAACTTGTTCCAACGAACTATACCTTTCTTTCTTCATTTCCGGGCCCATAAACTTTTGAATCAACTTATTCCACATCAGAAAAAACTGAGAAAAACCCAAATGGTTGATTTACAATCTGTGACATTTTTCAGTTGTTTATTACTTCAAATTCGAAAACGTCAATATCAACACCTTCATTTGTTTCATAACAAACTCATTACAGTTTTACTCAATGATTCAATGTAATACAAATAAATAACTTCTGTTGAGATGATTGAAGCTACCGTCAACATTTCAGAAGTATCTCAGGAAAAATATTAACGCAAATTCGATTTCATGAATATTCGTCAGAGAACTTCGCGATCAAGTCGAAGCGAACGAAATTCATGAATTTCGAAAATTTCCGCATGATCGAGTAAACAACGGCAGTTTCCTGGAAATGCTTTCGATGATGGCACAAAGCATTTTTGCCAACCCAGAACACGTAAAATAAAAGCTTTAGAGCCCTTTGACCGCGTGACCAGCCTCCGAAATCTGACTTCCGGGCATCGGGAAGCGATGGAAAATACGAATGCGAGTGCATTCTGCCGATATGCTCTTTCGATAATGGTCTGGGAGCAAGTGAAAAAAAAATGCGAGAGGTTTAATATGATGTGGGAGTCCAAGTTTCCAGATTCCCCATAAATACATTTGAACAAATAGAGATGTTTATCATTCATCGGAAATATATGTGACACATAAGGTCAGCTTCAAATTTAAGTGGTTATTATTGAAATATGCCTTAAAGTTAGTTATCGCTTGAAAAGTGGGTGCAAAAGAGCCCCACTTCAGTTTCACTCAAAAATTCCAGCTTTTGTTACTTTATTACAGAATCCTTAGAGATAGTATGCACGGGTTATCTTCTGAATTACTAATTCCTATCCCATCAAAAACTGAAACCTATTATTATGGTATAATCATGAATGTTGTCAATGAATCCAATAATTTGCCACTGGGCAATTTTCGTAGATTTTTCAAAAATAACTTCAGCAGTTTTGAACACAGAAACAATACTATAGTTATATTATACACGAGAACTATGAAAACAAATATTGCATAACACTGCTCCCAATTGAATTTTTACTAAATTATCTCGTGGGTGGACAAAAAATAAGCTGAACTTCTATATCAAAAGGTAGTAGCATTCGATGCCGCTTTTGCTATAAAAGTGTTGTTCCATAGTCGAGGCGTTTTTATATGCACCAACTGTTCGAAAGAAGCTTGTACTACAAAAGTAGATATGATGCTCAAATCGCACGAGGACAAAGTTTCAAAACGACGCGGAAAGTGAGTGTTCAATAATCCGAGGGTGATGAATGCATATCCACTCAAGTTATATTGTTCATGAGTGCATATCCCACTTTGTATTTATAGTCAACTGAAATCTCTCCATCATGCACAGTGTGAAGAAATGAGAAATTTCACGAGTTGATGATAGTGTAAATATATAGTTGCGCTATTTGTGTGAAGTATCGTAGAAGATGTTAAGGATAGTCCTAAATGAGAGTGGTCTGTAGATAATCCACCAAATATTACCGTGGGTCCCGACTGATGTCCACGATACACTTCTGATGCAACATAGTATTGGAATATGTGTCGCAAAAAAATTTTCTCCAGCTTTTCGTCATAAGCTGTTAGACTATAAGCGCAATGTCATTCGGGTCACGCCAACGTGTTCCTAATAATCCGTCGATTCTGGAGTCAAGGCATCCCGTCGAAGGTGAGGACAGGAATTTCTGGACGTCTGCGCCGGTTTCAGGAATTCCATTACCTTGGGAGACAAGCAACATAATCCACGTAGAGTTGGCATAGGAAATTCAGAGGTAGGATTAAAATTAATATCCAAGGGAACGGAAGACTTCAACCCTATCATAGTAAAATAGTCATAGTCAGAGCTTTATTGGTCATTTGAAGAAATAGTGGTATGTACGACACGTCACATTTTCCTTAATCAAGACATAAATTCGAGAAGGAATGAAATCAACTTTCAACAAGGTAATCTCTGAGTTTTTGTTTGAATTTCATATGAATATTTTCATTCTTTATCTGGGAGCATATTGAGGTACTGTGGACCTGCATAAAGTGGCGATTTTTTGAAAGTTAAATTTGTCCGAATGAATGTCATTTCCTATTCTGATATTAAAATGGTGGATATTTTTATTTTTGGTAAAAGTGTGAAGATTCCTGTTATCGTGAGGATCCGCTATTTCCTAAAAACTTCTCTGCAAGATTTTTCATACTGAAGATCGAATATCAATCGTTTCATTCGCTTTTGAATCACAAATACTCTGCTGATTTCCGTTCATTGACGCCAGATAACTATGTTCAGACCGAGTTTGGAATAGACTAATGCGTAGTAAATGTTGATAAGGTACTGACTAACGAAATTACATTTGAAAATCAAGAAGCAAAATATGTTTTGTTGAGAGATCGACATAAATCATCAATTTGTGTAGAGAATGTTGATTTACTGTCTAGCTGAGTGCCTAAAAATTTTGTGCATTCTGAATGTTAAAATTTGCTGCTTACTGGAAAAGTATAAAAACATTTGTTTGAAAATTTGATGAATCTAGTTTCATCTCTGTTATTAATGAAATAAATAATGTGTCCAGCGAAACACAGATAACCCACTGCAATTCGACTATAATAATCCAATTTTTTCAACAAGTAATAATCAACTTTCTGTTCCAATCTATTTTTTCAATTATAACTTTCTTTGTACATTTTTGGCCGAATTCGAGTTTTGACAGGTATTAAGTGTTCAATTATATGAACGGAAATTCGAACCGACACGATGTTTTAGGACAGTCAATTATATTTTTTGTTAATTAGTTGTGATACAAATCGTTCACTAAGTATAATTAGATATCACAAAATTGGTCATCAAATATACAGACAAAGATATAGAGTTATAGCCTATTTTCTTGGTAATAATGTAGGCACTAGTGTTTGTGACTGTATTTGTCACAAAATCGAGTGGCTTGAAAGATAACCATTCCATTTCATTTGTCAAGAATCCAAAGCTCTCTAGACACTTTGTTTCAATTGTCCTTTTATACCAAATAGAACATTTATGAAACTCCAATCAATTAATGATAATGGTGGAAAACAAAGAGGCGAATAACTTTTGCGAGAAAAATAAAATGAAAGTTTTTATACCCAAGACGGTATAAGCAATAAAACCGTTCATATTCTCCATTCCGAGTCCAAGTTACCGTTTACATAAATCCTTCTTTCTTCTGAGCTATTAACATTTTTGCAGCCCTCGGAATCAACGCTGAACGTTTCACATGAGAGTTGGAAATATTTCAAATGTAAATGCATTCAAACTCACTGAAAGTACGGTGCATTTTCATTAAGTTTAAGTTCATCAACAGCCGGCATGAATTTCAATACGAGTTTTCAAGTTGAAACTTTCGAATTGAATGTGTCCGTGGAACATTTAGAAGTAGTAAGTATAAAAGCTTTAAACGGGAGTAATTTTCGAATGTAAAGAATTGAGTAGAGGCGGGCAATTATATTAATTAAAGCCCTACAGCTGCGATATGGTTGGCGTGCAGGTAAGTTTGGATTCATCAGCCTTAGCCAAATACAGAAATTTGATACTTTCGTCTCACAAGTTCTCGCAAAGCAATCGTCATGATTATACTTGAAGTTTTTTCCAAGTCAGCAAGTTTTATTCAGGAAGATTGAAAAGAAAGTAGCAAATGCTCTAGTTTACATCTTTGAGTCATTCCCATTTTCTAAACTCCAAGTTGTAAAGGGTCAGTCGAACTCTGGGCTTTTTGATGAAAGTACAGCTGTCAAGTACGGAATATGAATAATCATGAATGCCAGGAAATCAGGAGAAAAAGTCGAGGAGATAGAAAAGTTGGCGGATTTCAAGGATTGTCAAAAATGATTGGTTTGATGAAAGTCAATTTTCAAAGAAAGCAAACAAGAATTATGGTGAAATTGCCATGTTTCGCTAATGATGGTCTGCAAATTGCAGTAATAGCTCAATAAGAAGACGTCCATTGATCAGGCCTCAATACTTGGGTACCCGAAGAGGACCGACTGTTTTTCGAACTGCAAGGAAGATTTGGTGCGTGAGTCCACTCTGAACTTTCCTAACTCATTACATCGTGATTTCTTGCGTAAAAATTTATTTGACGGCTGATGTTTCAGACGAGGTATTTCCAATAAATCTCTGTGACCCAACCCCCTGAGTTATTCATTAACAATTAAGAGTTTTCACAAAGTCGAAATAAATGTAGAAAGATTATCACCAATTATTAATTTGACCTACAAAAAAATCTCTCTGTAGGGAGAACAATCAAGTTTGCGATGTTGGTCGGTTTGTTGATGATTAGGGAAAATATTCAATTCATGAAATACAATAATTCAGAAATATGTACTGAGAGGTATTTCGATATCCAACGCAAGTACAGTCTGTCCACATGAAATGAAAGGTATCAAAATAAAATACAATGAAAATATTATTCATGTGAAGAGTGCCGAGTTTTGAGACAGAAGAGCTTTTTGAGAATACATGTGAACCTCAATATATCTACGTCGTTTTTCATACTTCGCTTATTGAATACAGCATTTTGTTCAAATTTTGGACGAGACAAACTTTGAAAATGACTGCTTTTGCTATAGATGCCAGTAAATGATTTCACATTGAATTCTTTTGATAAGTGATTTTTCAGCTTCTTGAACATTCCTCACTGTCACTTCTTGAGTGCAACAAAATGTTTGTTGCACTAATGAAATAAAGTACCAGTTCATTTCACAGTATATTATTTTGATAAGTGATTTTTCAGCTTCATGAACATTCCTCACTGTCGAGATGAGTGTAACGAAAGAAAGAACCAGTTTTTTCACCAATGGCTAAATAAAGTTTTGTTTTCCACATGAACGAAGGATATTTTATTGTTTTTCAATTGGAGAGGATATCCACATCTTTGGAAAGTTCGCAGCATCTACTTTCATATGCATTTCTGGTAAGAGTATTTCTGATTGACAACTCTATGGGAAAAATGCAAAATGCCGGATTTTCCCATTGTCGTCTCATCGTTTCTAGCAAAAACGTTGAATATTCTCTTATCACACTCCACCTACTTCCGATGGACATTTTTGGAGTAAGTATTTTGAGCTGTCGAACGGAGTCGAAATGCGGGCTATCTTTTTAATCTGTTGTGACCCAATTGTAGCCACGGATAACACACGTTTTTGATCGTCAGGTGTCTTCTCAGTCTTCATTCCACCTTATTCAACATGTTCAAACTACAACTATTATCTACTAAAAACTACAATCTAAATTACCGGGTAATAACGTATTTCGTGATGCCGTGCAGGTTCGTTTATCTCTCCATTTAAAAATGGCAACTGACGAAAGCAAAGGTGACTTCCAATATTTCGTTGGTGCAGTAACAAAAAAAGAATATTATTCTTTACCACACTTTCAAGGAACATAATTTCCAATCAGAGGAAAGGCACCGAGTTATGACCGAGGTTTCATATTCTGCGACTCAAAGTACTTAAGTTTGTTCTTTATTATTATTTTCCAAAATCGGTGGTGTGAATATTCAGCGCAGTTAATCTCGAGGGGGTTTACACCCTCATCAACCACCTCCTAACTACGGCCCTGCCTTATTGGGTAATTGCAAAAGTATAGCTCGAACGAGGATAAATTTGATAAAATTCTTTGTCCTGCCGACTCGGGATTATATCACACCCGCCCCCCCCTTCCTGTAGCAATACTGCCCGTACCTTCAATGACGTCAAATTGAGCTGCATTGTCATGTAATACTGCATTATGGTGTTGAATACACTCTCGAATGGATCATTTCCCCGACCCCCCTCCCCCATTCAATCCGGCAACATAGTAGCATAAAATTAATCAGCGCTCCTCCACCAAATTGTGTTGAGCAAATTCGCATTCATTATGTGATAACATACGAACGAGATGATTAACGTCATTGTTCACGTGAAAGCACGATTGAATTTCATTGGGTATTTGAAAATTGATTCGATACGACCACCAAGTGATTAGCATTCCGATATCTGGATAGAGAACAAAACAGTTACAATGTGATTGTCGATGGAAGCTATTTGGATTGGAGTTGTTGAATTAGTTATGAAAACAATTGAATAGGTGATTGAATGGTCGAAGAGTTGAAAAACTAGGACTTGCATTTGACTCTCTGTGTATGCCTAGGGCCAATGTAAGTGAATACTGTGGATAATACCGCACTGTTAAACGTTGATGAATTCCTAAAAACAAAATGGTTGAAGCTTCCGCGGTCGAGGTTTTCAGTATCACTACTTCAGTCCGGGATTGAAGGCCGTCGTTTTTTGGAATTTCTTCCTGTCGTTTCGCTGGCGCGAGCGGCTTGCTTCTTCAGAGGCTCATACATCTTGAGTCATCGGAGTTTAACTCAAGATGTATGAGACTCTGAAGAAGCTAGCTATTCGTCCCAGCGAATCGACAGGAAGAAATTCCAAAACACGACGGCCTTCAAACCCGGACCAAAGTAGTGATACTGAATATCTGAAAACTTCATAATTGACCCCAAATATAATTCTGGAAAAGCTAACGAAACGATTGAACTGAATAGGTAAAAAACTAAATGATGCTCATGAATTACTGTTGGAAGTCAGTATTTTATGGTGGGTGCATATTTTTTTCTTCGTATTGAATTGTGGTATGAATACAAGTGAAGAAGGCAGACTTCTTATATAGCTCGGAAAGTTGCTGCTTTAATAAAAAACAGTTCTTTTTCAATGAAATACCTCCTTTCAGTCAAAAACTTCTTGTATAATTCATATTTGGTTATAAAAATACGAATAATTAATATTTATAAAAATACTTATCGTTGTTAACGTTCCGTGTTCGAAAATAATCCACAAATATTTTCCTTCTATGCTCATGAAGTCTTATCCAAATATTAAAACTACTAGTAGTTCGGAATAGATGGAAATGAAACCACGAGTTCTCAAATTTTTATCAATGAATTTCCATTTCTCAAGGAGAATTCACCGAATCCAAAAGTCAATATTATAGACAGTCATTTTTGCTACAGAATACATACAATCAATGCAATATATGCAAAATGTTGAAGTCATCTGATTATTTCCATCAATGCAGGAAAACGATGAAAAAGTTGAAAGCTGGACTAACTAAACCGAGCAGTGAATCACTGTCTACTGAAGTCAGAATAACGAATAATGATAAACGTGACTACGATGAAAAAATCAGCCCAAAAATGGCCATGCAAGAATGTGAAAAATTGGATTCTTCAAACATTTTTATTGTTGATGTTAGAAAAAGACAACGAAACTAGTGGATGTATGAGGGGTATTCAACCTGATTCTTCTATAATGGATATATCGTAACTATAGGGTGGATTCAATTCTGCAATTGCTGATATATCAACAGATATTATGACTTCGACTTGAAATACTAGTCAATTCAACGATATCAAATATCACGCAGCAGTGTGAGGAAGTTTCAAAGATGAAAGAAACTTTTTAATACTTGATTTATTTCATGAGACAACAAATTCGTGATAAACTGTTTTATATTGAAATATTTTCCCGTTGATAATTTTTTCAAATAATCAAAGATTTGAAGATTTTTTTCCGGAGTTACGAATATAAAACATGCGTAAAATCAATGGAAATAACCCTTTATGGAAAATAACTCTCTGTTTAATCAATTGAAACGATCGGAAACCTAAACAAAAGTCTCCTATGTATGAATTTGGACTCAAAGTACCTACCTAGTACCTTCCTGCTCGATAGCTTTTTTCATGTTCTTGAATTCTTTTTTATTTGTTTTGTAGGTTCTCGTCATTTTTTGCTACACTATATATAGTATGCTATACTATATCTACTTATTATTTTTAATTCTTCAATAAATTTCGTGTTAGTTTCATTGATGAATTATTCAAAAAATCTATGAAAAAAAGGATTGCGAGGGTTGGGCGAGGGTTGGGATTGAAAACTTTGGTTGAAAAAAATCTGTTCAACCGTTATTATCTCATCAGTGATGAGATAATAACGTCCATAACAACAAAAACCAATTGATCAGTGTCGAAAATTATTTCGAGGGCAATAGTTTGCACTTTAGGGTGCTTACAAAAAATAATTTTCTGTTCTGAATGCGAAGCTTCTCATCATGAATCTTGAATTAGCTCCCGAGTACATCGGTCGCTGTTTATTCAGTGTGGTTTCCATGATTAGAATATGAATTAGTGCACTTTATTCCTTGCTGTTACGTGACCTTTCCTTTCAACATATATTCGAGTCAGAGCGGAATATATTAGGGAGAGAGATACTGTTAGGGATATATTCTTGGTGACTAATGACGTAACCAATACGCTCGTTTCCATGAGCAGCAAAATATACGAAATTTTCAGACTGCTAACGTCTAGGGATCCGGATAAAGTACCTTTCGAAAAAAGGTTTCCGAATCCACTATTGAATAAATTCAATGGTCAAAGCTGAACACACCGAAACCCAATGGTTAAACCACTTCTTTTTTTAAAATATCTTCGAATTCATCAACTATAGATAGGGTCCATTTTTCAAAATAGAAATGAAACGTTATCGTCCACGGCAGGTTTTTTCTTAGTCTGCATATTGATGCTCTCTCTCTCTCTCTGAAGCCCACTTCAAGTGAATTGTGAAGTCTATGCTGTTGAGGAATGGAACCCTCTCGACAACCTCTTGATTTTGAGGGTTGTTTTTCTCGACGAAATGCAGTCAAAAAGTATAGATCACTTCCTTGGCTGATTTGTCTTAGATATAGTTATGATGAAAGAAAGGCGGATGCCCAATGAGCGTAATGCCAGAGCGCGTTGAAGCTGAAACAGTTCCCTATTCTCTCATTTACATATCCTATTCAATGAATGACTTGTGTTTTCTGCATATCTGTCTGCCTTCCTGTTTGTAAAATGTAACATAAACTGCCAGCACCCTTCGTGAGAGAATCTAGATCTGGCGTATCGGAAAATCCTAATGTTGGCTCTACGGTCGGTGAATAAAATAGTTCTTCCAGAACTAGCAGTAACTAACAGGTCTGACTTTTTGCATCGATATTTGCTACTCCGAATTCGTTTTTGTGAACAAATGCAAAGTTGTATATCTCCCAAAAATCTGGAAATTCACTACATCGGAGCCAGAAAACAGATCATATTGGGAAAAATTATCCAGAGCAGTTTCAACTTACCTACAAAGTAATGGAAGAGATCAACAGCTGTCAGAGAATGACTACTTCCCTGGCTAATATCAGGAGAGTTCTATGTTCTGTGGGGAGAATCCAGGAATTTTGTGCTGCGTTCGTTGTGCCCATTTTCAGCTCCATATTTCCAATAGGACATTTGACACATTGTACACCAACTGGTTTTAATGAACATGGTCACAACACGAATGCATTCTTATAGTACCGTTCTCCTTATACTCTTTTGACAAAACAAATCGAAAGTTTCCGCTCACACTTTTTGAACACATTCATCCAAAATTTCTACTTTCATTCATACTGGAAATTCTATTCGGTAAAATGTTACCAAATTGTACTGAAGATCCATTATCTCACTGGCCACAAAGGAGAGTACAAGATAGTGTTTCATTAGTTTTTATATTTATGCAGATTCACACGAAAGGGAAGCCCTGTAATGTTCAAAGTACACCGCGTGAATCGAAGGACAGGAGATACGAATTAACATTCACTTTGAATTTCTGAAGTTTGTAAGCCTCAGGAAAAATCTTTCTCGGCAAGAAGTTCCAAAGCTCAGCTGTTCTATTGAAAAAAGATACCTGAGCAAAACAGGTTCGACAGGTCTCCAAATTCATAACAACAATTTTCGTGGCCACCCGAGACCACAAAATACATTTGACGCTACTTTATAGAATCGGGTGAATTTTTGATAAAATTCAATATTTTCATTCAAGGGAAATAGGAATAGGAATCTTGTGATTATTTATCTACATATTTCATTACTTTGACGCTTCAAATGTTTCCTCGACATAATGAGCAATTTTCAACATGAACAGAACTGATTTCTGAGGTATCCCACAACAAAAAACATTAGATTCGTAATGTTGCTAATATATTTTGTGTTTACCTAATTATATGAAATATAATAAGGAGCAAACATTACCCTTGATCAGTTTGGTCAATGGACCTCAATTGTTATCAATGAGAAAATCACCGAAATCAGTGACATCATCATCCCCTGGTTAATTTTTTATTGGTACTTCATATGGAATCATCGAACTACTTTGAAAATCATGATGTTCAATTTTTTAATTTTTTTCTATTCATTTCTTCAAACCGCTCACCAGTCTATTTCAATAAATTCGTTAACGAGTCATTAACCAGACCTATCGAACCAATAAAATCGCTACCGAAAGTTACCCTGAAACTTATGGCGAGTATAAAATAGGTTAATGGTGCAATATCGTGCCGATATTAAGTCAGGGTTGCCTTGGATCGATACTCATTTGTCCATAAACATAAATTCCGACGTTAGAGTATAAATTATGGGTATTAGTCCAGCAATGCTTTTAAGAAGGCTATTCAGAATTATTTGCGAGGCTATTCAGTTAAATGAAGGTGGAATAACTCCTGTGAAGGCGTACCAAATGAAACGTGAATTGAAACTCTTCGTATTTACTTCGAATTATACTGATCCACCGATGTGGAAACGATGGCATCCTAGAAGACAGTTTCAATAACTGGGCATTGAAACATTAGATATCATAATAACGACCGTCCTATTACAGTAACACCTTGCGTTGTTTTTTCCGTCTATCTGTCTATGAACTGAAGAAGGAACTACCACTGGAAGAAATAAGTACTGCCATACTTGAAAAATAAGTAGTGATATTCTGATTGTATGCTGTTTCACTGCTTGGCGCATTGAATTGTTAGTTCCGACAATTTCCACTGGTTTTGCACTTCGGGTATTAATTATCAAATCTCAAGAATTCCGACGATTTTCATTGATCCTGAAGCTTGAATTTTGAAATGATAATTTTGTTATCAATCAGCTCAAACTTCGAATGCGAATTGTGCATTTCACTTGTTATTTCCATTTCTGTCCCCATATTCTCCCTAGCCCAATTGACTCAGTGAAATATTTTGTTGTTTGATAATAATTTATTTAGGTGCGCTGCCTTTACAAACTGCATTCGGTTATTTTCTCATTTGAAACACTTGTGCAATAACTTCTGAAAATTGACCGTAGTTTACATTCATATAATACGATATTTATTCATATTATTCGTGTATTCACATGGTAGTTTCATTATATTATAGAGATTGTTTGTCAAGGAAATATTCTGTTCATTCACTATTAATGTATCTGATCACTTGAAAAATTCAAAGCTCCCCCATTTTCCAGATTCAAAGTCAATTTTTTGATGACTTTTATATCATATAATTTTCCTCAAAGGAAATCAGAGAAAATTCTCGAAAGACAATTCATAGAATCGAATATTTTTTGATTTGGGGATTCACAGTGCAGTATAGTAGCACACAGTGAATTGATATATTTGCTAAACACACCATTACTTCTTGACTCTATAATTTCCTGAATAATCCATTTCTATTGAGTCGAAGACAGTCATTCTCGACTAAAGATCTGGAGTAACTTTAGTTCCAAATTCGTTACATTTTCCATCAACTATTTCGCTCTGTAATGCGACCCAAAAACGCCATGATTAATTCAAACCAGGAACGAAATCCAACTAGGTACATTAGACATGTTCAACACACAGAACTTCGTTGATAATGATTTCAATTTAGAACTGTTGCATTATTCCAGAGTACAAAGCTGGGAGAACGGAACGGAAAGCTCATATGGAAACTGAAATGGAGTCGATATGAATATTTCATCTCGTTGACGTCCTCGGAGTGAGTCAAATGGCAGCGTCGTTTTTGAGGCACCTGTTGCACGATTATATTTCATGTCGTCTTGGAACAATTCAGCAGTTCGACATCAGAAATCGACGAAAGATGGCTTAGTTTTTATGTCCGTTGCTCTAATAGAGCCCGAGGATTTTCATTGAGGGAGCTGAAGCGATTGCAACCGAAAAAATAAACTGTCGGGATAAAAAAGTTGAACGTTAGGCAGCAATATTGTTATTTTGGAGTTTTCCATGAGTAACGATTCTGGTGATTTTCATCAGGAGTATTTGGCTTCCATTTCTTTTAAACCTACTTGTTGGTACTGTTGGTTAGCAGCAATACTCGGAAAAATCGGGCAGAGGTAAAATCATCCATCCCTTGGAGTAGTTTAAAATTTGATCGTCCGAATTTATAAAGCAGTAAAATCCATCTATGGAATTATATATTAATGATCGACAGTGGGTCCTACGGACTTGCGGTTTTATTATGTTGAGGAGAGGTCTTTGATGAAACTTCTGGTATCAATCGTGTTACAGATTTAAATTTACTTCACTAGAGGCTAATCAGAGAAACATACGATACAATATCTCATAGAATATATTAGTCTAATAATGAATTATCAGTGTATGATTTAACAGCACAGTATCACATTTGTTTATCTGAAGAGCACATGAAATCACCTGGAAGGAAAATAAATTATCTATGGAGTCTATGAGAGATCAAACATCTGCCTTTTCCTTACTATATTTTCTATCAGGATTGGGTTAGGGAAACGGATTGCCCCTTCTCGTTGGCATAGTTTTATATTGTTCAGGTCGTTTTCTTGAACCACTGCCCTCAGCTCCAACTTTGATAATAGATCTCTCTCTTCATCTTTGTAATAACTTCTTTGGTGTCACGTGCTTTCCGAACACATTTTGTGGATAAAGTGCTTATAAAAGAGAAAAATTAAAAGTTGAATACATAATTCGTCAGATTTAATATATCTTGGATATAAAAAACCCATCTTCGTTGTGGATTTGAAACATTATAGTTTGCATATTTGAGATCTTTGAGGCCACCCCTTATCCAAGATAAAGCATTCAAGGCTAGTATAGCTCGCCCCTCAGCTCCTCCTACAGCAAGGACACTTCAATCAAAAGACACATACATTAAACTGCAGATACTGCTTGTCTCGCAATTTACACGACAATAAATCTGAAGGTTACTACTTCATCAAATAACCATAGTAGTTTATACAACAAGAGTGGATATGGCCAATATCCATTCGAGTTGTACAGTTGATTTTTTCTTCGACCTGGTGAATATTTCAGAACTATCTCTCAAGTATCATATTGATAATCAATTTTAGATATAGAGTATTCTTTCGATATCTATGAAAAACTCAAAGGAAAAAAACTGAATTGAATTCAATATTGAACGATACAAATCAAATAAATAATCAGAAATAAAAAAAAAAAGGAAAAAAAAGTAGGTTTGGGGAAACTCGAACCCACGACCATCGTCTCCGAGGGCTAACGCGCTTAGCACATAAGGCACTGGGACCGTATAATTTCAGTTAAAATTATTGGTGTAAAGAGTAGATATAAGTCCATCAATTCCACAAAACAATAACATCAATTTTGACATTCCAAACTGAACTCAATAAACTAGAATATATGTCAGATATAAGTACATTTATTTATGCTTAAATGTAACAACTTGGATTTCGTGTTTGTAGGACATTATAGATAGACAGATCAGAATTGTGATGATTCTACAGCTTGTTCCTGATAACCAAGTATTTTGTTTTCTGTGATTGGTGGAATTCACATCCTACCTTGTGTGGATATGAAATCATATACACTCTGTTGATTGGTATCGCCTACTTATCCGTTTAGTGAACTATAAAGAAATCACCATATTTAGGGGTGCTCTTATTCTTATTTTGCTCTAACCCACAGCAATTGTTGCTATTTGTGACGTACAATACATGCTTAACGCATCAGGCTCTTTTTCAATACAACACCTTGAAGTTCAGCCATCAACACAAACTTTACAATTCTTGTGCCTCTCGAATAATTCAACTATTAACATATTCTGTGAGTCTGAAGTCTTGGTATCAATTCCCCAATGTTTTTTGAGTACTCAAAATCATGTTTTGTCCAGTGTTTGATTTTATACATTTGTAACTCTAGACAGCTAATCATGTTCATACCCAGCATGCCTCACTGATTGAAGCTCAGCAGGTTTTGAATACAAGCAATCGGAATTCGTGAGTACATGCTACTCAAACCTTCGTTTTAATATGCTGCATTATTTTGCATTTCATTGTTTCAATTTTTAGATTCAGTCCTCTCAAACAGAGTTCAAATAACTGAATATTGGCATTGAAGTTGTCAGTTTCAGGAATTGAAACCGATAATTAATACAACGATAATCAGAGGAACTCAATTTTTGAATTGATGTAGCATACGATTATAATCGCAGAAAATATCGCTGAATTTTGTTTTGACTTGTCTGATTCAAACCGAAACTTGAGGGTAGACATTTTTCTTCGGGACAATCTGTTTTATCTGATGATAGTCTGACATTTTCTCAACTCGAGTTTGTCAAGTTTGAGTTCATAGGCCGGTCGGAATTTCTCGCAAAACTTTCATATAAAATCATCATCCACATTTCTGGGGGTATATCGGTTTTTTCGGCAAACCTGTGAAATAGCTTGTTAAGGGAATTTTCCACAAACATATTGTGTTTTAAACGATGAGATTGGAACCTTTGGTGTAAAAGTTGAAACTTTTCCTAGAGATCAATTACCCTCCGAACTGATATTTTTGCACTCGACGCGCGTTTCGCTAACAAGGTTAGCATCTTCACGAGAAGAAAATTGATACTAATCAAATATCAGTTTGATGTTAGGGTAATTGATCTCTAGGAAAAGTTTCAACTTTCTATTTTGATAACATGAAATTATCTCCTCTCTGTGATCTGTTCCCCATGAAACATTCTGGAGTTATTTCTGTCAAAATATTCTTCATATTCTTGAATTTTATGGTTTCTGAATATCACAGAAATATGTTTTGGTAAAGTATGTCAAGCGGTTACCGGAGCTTTTCGATAAAAATGCCTGGTCCTACTGACGTATTATGAGCTGCTGAAAACGAATAAATGAATACCCTTAATTGCCTGAAGACGTGACGTTATTTTATCCCCTCCAGCCACGTCAATTTCCAGAAGAGAACAAACTCAAGCTATTTTTTGCTAATCTGGCTACTGTTTTCAGCTATATAACCTGGAGTGCATGCCTTTTAGGATTTATGACTGAAAGTGTTCTGAACTTCAAACCAGATACGTATTCATCGTACTCGTGCTTCCCTTCAATTAAAGAGAAAAAGTGTACCTTTCAAGTTGCTAATCCAATGAAGCTTTAATCAAAAATTGAGCACTAATTTCATTTAGCAATTATTCAATCAAAGCTTAAAGGGGATTTTGCAAATGAATATACATGTTAATGAATAATTAGAAGCGAGAAACGTTCTATTGGAGATCTAATTATAACTTCACAGCAAATATAATTCAGGCGTTTTCGTTATGCGAGTCCCAATTCACAGTTATTATTTCTCAAATCAAAAGATCTCGTTCCGAATAACTTTCGTTCGGTCTATTTTTTGACATGATATATGGTGTATAAAATGAATATGTCGAAGTATAAAGATAAACTGACTGATCAATAACTCTTATCGAAAAAACAGTGGAATTGTAGGAATGCCAAAACTTTTCTGTCGCCCAAATACTCAAAATTTATAAAACTTTGATAGAATGAAAGACAAATGTAATCGAAAATGCATTCGAATAGTAGAAATGTCAGGAGTGAATTGTATTCTGGAGACGTCCACCAATACATAACTGTGCGAATACTGCGAAGTGTTCCAGGGCCGTCGGAATCAAAACGAGCCTAATATCATTTCACAACTACTGGGCTAAAATATCTTCTCGACAAACAAACTCGAATTCTTGACTTTATAAAATTCAAAAGGTCAACTAACTACTGGTTTTTCTCATGACTCACTGCTGATTTCGATAATATTTCGAATACTTTTCTCATCAAAATATATAGTCTTTTGTTTCTTCATCATGACGGTTCAGACGAAATTCCATTAGTTATTTTAACGCAGAAAACATTAACCTACCTTTTCATTTCATACCGCAGAAACCGTTTCACTTTTGGGTACTGAATAATTATTTACCATTCCCTTTACATAATTTGCTTTGAAATATTCGTCTCCTGATGCAATCCAGGACGGCGATGAATTTTTCGTACGTATCTGGGGACCTTAGATTTTCAGACATTCAGTTCACTTGAATAGTTTGATAATGAAGCAGGCCTGGGGTTTTAGAGGAATTGATGGTATCCTGAATCCCTACTTATGGAGTAGACCAAACTTTCGATGAGTTTCATGTATTGATCCAATTCAGAAGTTAGGGAATTTCGTTTGAAGGAAAAGTTTGAAAGGACGTTCCTCAGATGACATAACAGGTGATATCTCAATCGACTTGATACTAACTATATTTTAGTGGATGTCTCACATATTCGTTACAGGTATATGAATGATTGATTAATGAAAGAAAAACAAATATTTTCTTAATACCAAAGAAGCCTGATAAGTCGTTTTTCAACCTTCAGAAATTCAAAGTGATTGCTAGTTGGTATCTTCTTTCTCTTGGTTCAGGAACTGTTTTTCGAAAATAAGTTGTCCAATGACAGACACGCCTCACTATCGTAACTTTTTTCCATAAAATTCTCTTTTCAGTTGCATCACATGCTGCATCATGTGTCACAAAAATTGCAAGAATTTCTACAAACACATAACCCTATGATTCTCAAACACTATTTCGATTCACATCGTGAGCTTGAAATAAAACGATTCATTTGAGAAGCGTAATTTATTAATCAGGAATTTTATCCCCAATCCATCAAGTTTTATCGGTCAAAATGTGTGCAAAACCATTATTTTCGATTTTTTCTTGGCATATGACTTAAGTTTGTGATAACTCGAATGAATTGCTCAAAAAAAAATTAAAATGTATGAAAGTGCACGTATTTTGGTCGATTGAGCTCAGTGTAGGAGGGATTATGTTGAGATCATTTCACAAAAAATAAATGGTGCAAACTCAACAAACGTTCAAAAACGAAAATTTTGGTCGATTCGAACTTTTGTAAGAGCTATCTACTAGTTTTCAACCGTTTGTCTGAAAATATATTTTCAACCACCATTGAAAATGAGTTGATCTTCTGATTTTCTGAAACTTTCAGCCAATATCAATTTCATAATACTATGCCTGCTTTTGTGATCATTCTCTAGCAGAAAAATTATAGTTTTGAAAGCATAACATTATTTTGAGGTGAGATCACTCATGAACAAAATCTTAAAATGAAAAGTCATATTGCCAATAAGGTTTCTTCAATAGAAGATTTGTGAGAAGGTGATTTATATCAAGTTAATGGGCTACCGCTCGGTATTAACAGGAGGAAGATTTTCTATCAAGTACATCAATGATAGGGACAGTATAGCTGGAATTTATCAGCTTTCAACCAATTTCCTAGACTTCATGAGCTCATTGGGAATGATGAAGGCCAAATATTTTGAATACGTGAATTCTGAACTTGTTAATGATGAATGTTCCACCCATATCAATCAGAATATTAACTAATTCAGGGTACAGGGATACTTGTAAACATTTATTTACTGAATTGAGAATTATGACTCTTCCGTCACTTTATATTTACAATTCACTGCTTGAAATACATAAAATATCACCAAACCTCACAACACATGCTGACATCCACCATTATAATACTAGGAATTCGGATAATATCAGAACTCCTAGATACAGGCTTTCTGTTTCACAAAAAAATTCCCTAGATTTCAATCTCTATAATGTACTTCCCAATCAACTGAGAATGTTGAGCATGAATAAGTTCGAACGTACAATCAAATTGTATCTAATGAATAATGCTTTTTATTCTATTGATGAATACCTCTCAGATATTCCAAGTGCAACTTTCTTCCTATAAGAACTTTGTTTCCCTTAATATATTTGGTTTTATATATTCGAATTCAATTTGTTATGCTATTTTTAAACTGTTGTAATGTATTTTCTTCAACTTCATGTTTTTATTGTACATGTAAATAGTGATTTGTATCACTCTTAAATGTTTTCGAGGAACAACTGACCTGCTATGAATATGCATATTATATGATATAGTCAAATAAACGATCAATCTATCTATCTATCTATCATATTTATAATTCAAAGGCCTACTGTTCGAATAGAAAATTCATCTTGAAAAATCATTAACTGTATACATCCCCACTGAATGAGAATTTGCCAGCTATTTGAACTTCGTTATGTAGTTTGATCAAATTCAATATCGTATGTTCTGTTTAAACCCTCCGTAACAAGACAGTTTCAATGAAACTTCCAGCACTTGAAACGTCGAAAGTTACAATAAAGAAAGTTAGAGCAGACGTTGCTTGCTTTCAATAGCTTCGATAAAAAGGCATAGACGTTCGCGGTTCGGGAGAGAATAAAGACAGTTGAATACACCACCTGGAATGAACTGAATGGAGTACAATGGAATTCGCATCTAATTAATACAATCTCAATCTGAAATACATATATTGAATTGGTGAACTAGTTCTACGAGTATAAAGTATACGCAGTTGTTTGTCACCCGCAAAATCTTCTTAGGAGAAGCTTGAATTGCGACAGAAATCAGATATTCATTTTACGGGAAATTGCATTTGAAAAACCAGGTCCGCCATAGATCACATCAGTGGCACTTGGCAGGATTTGCGATTACAATAATTTCGAATCTAAGCACCAAAATAGGCAAACAATGGCACTTTCAGCTCGAAATTCTCAAAAATTGATTAGGTGTTTGTGTTACAATGTCGTATCGTCAAGGTTTCTGAATTCTGAGATTCAATCACCCAAGTAGGTTCTGTATCTTTGGAATCAGAGCTGATCAATTTTTTTACGATGTGTCGTAATCAACAAGACTAATTACTATCAAATATATATATATATACATACATATACATGAGCTCGAAATATTTTCGATGTTACGTTGTGATCTTTGAATATATTTCACACTGCACTGGAAATATGGTTTGTTTTTATACCAACACACTATAGAGTCATCGAAAGAAGGTCACCAAGATCTTTGGTCGAAGATTATTGCAGATTTTTTATTTTCAACAAATATAGTATGAGCTAGAGCTAGATTATTGATTATTAAACTGAAAACAAGAAAGACGCAGATAGTAAAGTATTTATGAAAATTTAGAAAAACTTTCTATAGTGACACACTAACTTGTCGACCTGGCATTATTTCAATCCTGGACAAATCCTAATGTAACGTTCAATTTCTGCATCATTGCAAATCCCCCTCTTCAAGATCTTTCATAGTATGGAAAATATCACAAAATATTAAGATCTGATGATTTAACAACCAATTTTATCGTTCCATTTCTAGCGATTGGAACCAGATCTCATTTGAAGCAATAATTGAATTTGAAATGGTTTTTTTCGTCGCAATAAAATAAGGAAATAGTAGAAGTCAATACTTTCGCGAACTGAAGATCAAGAAGATTTTCACCTTTTGAAATGCGATTCTAACGGTGAATCGACTGACTCCACTAACAATTACCGAGAATGCTATCTGTGAAACACATTTGGTTGAAGTGGGGCATATCTGGGTTGTCATAAAACTCGCAGTACAAAGACCTAAGATGAAGAATCCCTGACTGCTGGCCTGGTGTAAGACTAAGTTTCGGTTGTACAAACCAGGTTTATGTTCAGTTCTAATAGTTTCTTGTCTGAGAAATGAACTCGTTTCAGCTGCACCCCATTTCACTGTTGATACAACTGGTCCTTGATAGTTTCAATTCGCTTCGCTATCAGCAAGTTGTGCTCTGTCCAGCTCGATCGGACAATTTTCAGTGTATCTTTGGAATGAGTCCTTTCAGTATTTGCTTCATATTTTCGAAAGTTTCAAATGCATTCGGTCCGTACAATATTTTGATGAAATTCTTTTTACTAGATTTATTGATGAAAAAACTAATTTTCAGGCCCATAATCAAGAGATGATGAAACAGTGTCGAAATTTTCGAAAGTAACAACATTGAATTCCTATATTATTGTCATCCATTATTATATGGATATTGCTATTCGAAAAAAAAACAGTTTGGATTAAACTCTAATAATTTTCATTGGATGAAATGCATTAAGGTGAGCAAATGCTGTCAATCTTGTTTCATACCCATCTCTCTCTCTTAGCTCTATTATTAGTGTAACTGTTGGAAAATACTCACGTTTTTAATTTTCAACCATTATCTACTTTTAATTCAATCTTTCTTCCTTTTCTATTTTCAATTATTTTTTCCCATATCCCTCTCCTACTTTTTCCTATGAATTTGATCCGGTTTTGAAAGCCTATTGGAATTACTCATGGCGAAATATGAATCATGTAATGCTATGCATTGGAAATCGAATTCATATCAGTATTCGCAACCTGTATGGGAGTTTGAATCCAACTTATGGAAAGTTCATTTGGGATTTTGTCTCACGAAATATCCGTGAACGAATTCATTTTCCTCAGTCCAGACGAAATATGAGATCTGGAGGTTGTCTGATGCGTAGTCTAAGCAAAATGTTGGGTCGCTGGGCGGTTATAATGATCGAGCTTGCATGCTCACAGAAATGCAATTTTTGCAAATCTGTAAGATAACAGACGTTGTCAAATGGGCGGTTGGGTTAGTGAACTGAACGAGAGTCTCTCTCTGAACATGACCGAAAAAAGTCACCCGCGAATTGCGCGACGAGCGCGTACGAGCCTCCGGGGCTCAAACCCCTCTTGGCACGTCAGGTTTCATCACAAGGGTAGGAATTTATTACGGAAAAAAGATCGGGAAGATAATGAGAATATGATTCAATCGTGTGCATGAGTGTCCTTTGCCATTGGATTTGCTCCATTTTATTCACTTTCGGAAAGAGAAGCCATTATTTTTTAATTTTTGTCGAATATAGTATTATTGATCACATATTGAGAGACCTTTCTGACTCTTTCTATTACATCTAGAAGTTATTGAGGAGAGCGATAATATATATGTAACCGGTAGGGCAATGTAGAGCCATAATAGGTAGAGGTACATTGGACTCTTGTGATTCGTATTTCATGAGAGGACCTTGTTGGTCTCGATTCATCTTTGTTTGTGCTTACACTTCTTACGTAAATTATCAATTAAATCAAAATCAATGGTATGGAAAATGTCATCAATTCAGAGTTATAAATTTTAGTGGATAATTCTTATCTTAAATTTACTAATCTATATTTGTTCAGTTCCTATTTTTCCACTTGTTGCTTATATAGTGCCCAAAATGATAAGCGGATTTCATTTCCAACAAGTCGCCCTATTTCAAAGTACCAGGAAGCAAAAATACCCTAAGACCCCTTCCTAGCACGAAAGGTCGAACTCAAGTTCCTTTCGGATATTGCCTTACCATCCAAAATTTGACGTGGAGATATCAGCGTCTGGTGACAGCGGCTGCTACACCATTCATAAAAATAAAAGCCTTCCTCCTGTACTATATCTAGTAACGTGCGGAGGGATTGTGATCTGTTTTGTTTGTTTTTTTTATGGAGACGAGGTTCATGTAAAGCGAAGGAAAAAATGTTAGGAAGTTCATACAGAAAAAAAAGAACTCTCGCAGCCGTTACATCTGGTGATCTAGCGTTGGGATTATTTTTGCTAGAGTGTGAACTAGTTGAGAAGTGATAAAGTGAATAATAACACCAAAATAATACAGAAATAATACCCTCTTAGTAATTACCACACTGGTAACAGAATGGTGGGATTGTATATTGTGAAGTTGTCTATTTTGTAAACAAAAACTGACAGATAAGTTGAAGTAGAGGTACAGGGTACAGTGTTTGAAAGAAAATGTCGTGGGATTCTTTTAGGTACTTAGCAGAGCAAGAAAATAAAAACATAACAATTAAAATACCCTTTCCGTTCGTTACAATCGAATGAGTCGATTTTTAAGTGGCACTCCTGTAAATTTTCGTGATTTTCCGGAAGTGCTACATGCAAGGATTGGGATCTAGACAACCGATATTATATTGCATGTCAATCACCCAGTCAGTCAGAAAAAATATCTGACTAGACCTTGGACCAAACCAATGGGGAGCATGGAGCGTATAATGTGGAAATTTATGATCATATGGCTTCCCAACAACCTACCATTATAAGACAAGATGAGAGAAGTTGGATGATACTGCCAGATTTAGGAACTGAGTATTCCTGTGGAGAGGAGAAGTTTTCGGATCTTTTTTTAAGATGAAAAAGTCCATTAAAACAGCTACTTCCATGCCTATATGGAGTTTTGTATTTTCCTATTTTTTTATCAGAGACAGTAAAGTTAAAGAATAGTTCATCGATGCTCAGAGCTGTTTACTTAAATTAGATTCACAAAACCACCATTGATTTTTATCAACCTAGCTTCATCAGGAAGAAATATTCGTGATCGAGGGCTATAATACCGAGATAATCGAATATACATAACAAATCTCGCAATATATCACAGTGGATCCATTCCTCTCCGAATCATTCAGCATATACTTCATCGCAATATCTGGCATGAAAGCACATAATACGAAATCATATACGAGATCGAAACCCGCTCCGGTTGATAAGGTTTTATGTAGGCTCCGGTATCGTCGGATATGGAAAATTCAATTTTTTACATCCGACCTGACGGAATAACCCTATTCGTATTTCCGATATTCGATTACGACGGATATACATATACGGATACGAATGCTGATTCGATTTATTATTTCAAACAGTTTCCAATGGGATATCGATGCGACAGCGAATATCAAGTAGGCAGATATCGAACAGGTGAAGAGCAATTTGGTTTGAAAACGGGGAGATGGGACACAAATGAATGGATTTGGAGAGCGTGTTTGATAGGCTTTCAAAATTTGTCGGACACTTTGGTGAACTCGGGTGTTCGGTATATTAAATCATAAGCATTGGTATTACAAATCACCAAACAGCTATTCCATGTAAGCAGTTGGGAGAAGTTCTGTGTAACGAGGGTGATTACGGTGTGTTGAACATCAATGCAATTATGGATTATATACAGAGATTGAAATACATAAAAATAATAGTGTCAAACTAGATTCGAATCAATAGTGATCCCACATTATCGAAAGATGTTACAGAAAACTATAAACACTTAGCTCAGAATCACATGAAATATTTGGATCCACAGAAAAAACTGAACATTAATATGTTCCCATAGAATGCACTTTCAAGTGTTTGGCCTTTTACTCGAACCTCACCCCTTCATCAAATACATAGTAGGAAAATCATCCTTCAGACCGAAAGGGACTCATGACTGTATGGATTCATAAGGTATCTAGAGAGCAATTATATTCAATATTCTAAAAGGGCGATGCCGCGGCTGGCTGGTTGGAAATAATGAGCAACGGGTTGCGATATCTCATTGGAAAAGAACAATACAAGTAAATCACGTACACCTATTATTCAAGAGTATCGAATTCATCTATCAGATTCAGTTGAATTTCATTATATACAACTTTCTATCGGAGCTGAATATGGCATGATGCTCAAGAAGCAAGAAGCAAAATTTTACACGAGTTGGTTTGTGGATTTTTACTATGAATCAGCCAATATTTGACCCCAACTGCGGCAGCCATTGATCAGGGCTATGCGGCCTTTCTAATGTTACCTGAAATTATTTCTGCCTCAGAGAAGACGAAACTTCGGGCTTGAGATTTACGACAAACAAACTCGAAAGCAGCCTCTGATTTACTGGAAAACGACAGTGAAAGCATGAACACCAAGACTGTTGATTAGTTTTGAAACTGGACGGGGACTGTTTTATAATTTTTCATTTTTCAAACACTCGCCCAGTGGCAGCGATTTGTGCTCTGGCTTATATATGAGATATTTTGGTAACTGTTTTTTTTCTGTACTCCTCAGACAACTCCTCAGATTGTGTCATGTAATGTGTTCGGAACAAATCATCTCACAAAGATTCGTTGAAGAACATTTCAAACAAACGTTTTATGTTTTTCAGACATTGGTGAACTTGAACCATAATTTTGCTAATGTAATTGCAAAATGTTGTGGTGATCCTTGAAAATGAAAATAAAAATCTGTGAGTTCTCATGATAGGTTTATCTCTTACCAACACCGAGAGCCCGTCACAAGGGAGGAGATAATAAGCTGAAAATCAATCAATCATCTGCAAATAAAAATCTCCCCACATATATTCTTGAAATTTGTTATGCCCAAATGAATGAAAATTAATTTTTTCCAAGCAGAAACATTAAATTATTAGAAATTATATTTCATCGGTGTCACAAAAGAGGGGTTCAACAGTAATATACCCAACTTCTGATAATCAGATTAAGGTTGGATACATCACACTGCGGCCAATTGAGCTCTTCTGAAATGCGGTAGGTACAGAGTACTTTTTCCGATGTGGATGTCTCTAATAAGTACCATGAACATTTAAAAAGAACCCTTTTCAATTGATTTTAACAAATAGCCTAGGAGCTGACAACAGGTCGAGCAATATACCTCAGTCCAAGGAGTTTCTCACTTGGAATGAATTCGTTTACTGCCGGTAAAGCAAATGCCAGATCGTCAGAAGGCAGTCTGGAAGATTAACGGGTGGGTCTAAAGTCAAAAAAGTTTTTCCAGAAAATATTTGACTGGGGCAAATCTGAGAATTTGTTGTTACATCTGAGAGCATGTAAGAATATGGAAAAAAATGTCAGAAGGCCAAATGGAAGATGAACGGGTGTCAGAAGCTGTGAAAATAAAAAAAACGGAAAATTCACATGTCAAGGAAACTTATGATGATTTTTGGTTGCATTCTACACATGAACATTATTGTACATATAAAATGTCAGACGTTGAAATGGAAGAGAAGAAGCAGATATTCAGGTTCAAAGAGCTAGAGTGCCGTTTGACCGCATGATGACACTCTCAGTTCATTCACTACTTTTCTCTCGTTTCAATCATCGTATCAGTCCAATCATATTGTAACAATTCATGATAGAAGGAGATGAATGCAAATAGTTGTTGAAGAATCAATGACTTCAACCATAGAGGTAACTAGCAGTATTTTTTTCATTCTTAAAAACTCAGAGTTTACGAGCAATAATTTATCGAAATTTGAAATTGGTATTTAACAGACTCAGTATTAGTAGATATTCTTCCACTTAATTACAAGAAAACGAAGAAATTTTTCAGAATCATTCACTCTCATAATGTTTTTCAGGCGGAAGATCAATTAAAATCCGTGCTTTATTGACCTAAAATAATCCCCTTTATTTCATTCTATTTCATATAATTATTTGGAATGAAATTAATTACTGATCACTTTTATCAAACACGAAATTTCACTTCTGGAATCCGGTGTAGGACAGAAATTTTATGAATCCGTATTGGAATTCAAAAATCGCACTTGAATTTCTCATTATGAAATAAGATGTATGAATACCCGGAGAAAAGGATGAACCTCGACTATATGGTAATTTATTTTGATGAATTATTTTTTGTCTTTTTTCTTCCTCGAATCAAAAAAAATATTAAATTTCGAATTTAAGGCCACACCAATGCACAACTTTTCGCTTTTCCAAATGTTCATCGATTAATTGTACCTTTCAGGGTCTTCGATTGCTCAGTGGTAGAGCATCCGCCTAGAGAACGGAAGGTCGAAGAAGTTTATTTTTCTCAAATTCTTATCATTTGTCTGAATGCCGTTGTCATTTCATTCATTTGTTTATTATACAGACACTAAAACATCTATCGTTTCTATTTCCGGCTTGAAATCATCTAGTTGGTATCTACACCTAAACCTGCTGAAGTCGGTAAACATCAAAGACGCTTCGGTTGAAAGGTACAATTTGGTACTGAGACCATATGATAATGAATGTGTATCCGTTCCACCTAACACCTCTGTCAGTCAAAAACCGCCGAGTTCTCGATTGAATAACGACTAACAATGGAATTTGAGATGAATGACTTCCGAAATTTGCGATGGAAAACTCAGGGTCTTCGATTGCTCAGTGGTAGATCATCCGCCTAGAGAACGGAAGTTTATTTTTCTCAAATTCTTATGACTTGTCTGAATGCCGTTATCATTTCATTCATATATATATATATATATATATATATATATATATATATATATATATATATTGACAAAAAAGTATTTCCGGAAGGTATATGAAGGTATATAGCGGTAATGAATCATGAGGGTTCTTGAGTTCGACTATTTTGGAGTAATTGGGACGATCCATACCAGAATAAGTAACCATACGGTCGAGGTTGAACCTTTTCATAAACAGAAATTTGATTGTGATTTCTGAATTTCATCACGGATTCATAACTTTTGTTATAATATACCTACTGCATTCCAGAGTGAAACATCCTCGTGTTATATTTTCATTCCAGATAAGTATATGAAATAGCACCGCTTAGGAAGCTGTTTGGTATATTTTTTCATTCCGAATAATTACATAAAAAAGCTCCGCTAAGGGAGCTCTAATATTTCAGGTCACTACAGCACGGAATCTAATAGATCATTCGCATCAAAAATATCATGACAGAAAATCATTATGAAAATTTGTTTCGTTTTTTATAAATGAAATGGGAAAATATCCATCAATGCTAATTCTGATAAATACCATTTTCAAATTGCGAAATATTATTTCTTGTCACCCACGTGTTTTCGTGAATGAAAAAAATACAGCTAGTTACCTTTATAGCTGAACTCATAGATTCTTCGAAAACTATTTGCATTCAAAAGATCTGTTCCATTATGAATTGTCAAAATATGATTGGACCGATACGACATTTGATTCGAATGAAAAGTAGTACATGAACGGCACTCTAGCTCTTTGAACCTGAATATCTGCATTTTTCTTCCATTCTAGCTGCTGAAATGATGTACATGTGCAGAATGCAACAAAATATCGTCATAAGTGACATGCGAATTTTCCAAATTCTTTTGCACTTTGAAAGCTTTTGACGCCCTTTCATCTTCCATTTGGCCTTCTGACAATTTGGCATTTACTTTACCGGCAGTAAACGGATTCATTCCAAGTGAGAAACTCCTAGGACAGAGGTATATTGCCCGAGCTGTTGTCAGCTCTTCCTCCAACAGAGCATATTGAAAACAGTAATATGGAATCGTTATGAAAAAGTCCATCGCGACCAAACCCTCTAATTATAACCTGTTCAACTATCAAGGGCGCCCATACCGACATTTTCAGGGGGACCGGTAGCATATAGGCCTAAACCTTTTAAAGTGCGATACTCAGTTCTAAATACTTCTCATTTATGATTTCCTTGTGCAAATCGGTTTGAACTGAATTTCAACACCCGACTGTTAACTTCATAGCCCAAGCCGCCCCTGCCAATAAGTACGGGCGTCCATGATCACACAACATTGATTTTGCATGATCCGAAGATTATTCTCCGTATCTGTGAAGTAGGTGAATTAGTATATTGTATTAGTGAAAATATGGGGCAGAAATGAAAATAACACATGAAACGTTGAGTCAGCGAATCGTGTTTAAGTAACAACCGATATTAGAACATGGTGTTCCATAAGAACAAGTTTCATGAGAAGTATTTTATAATTCATCGGGAAGGATTTGAAACAAGAGTAGATGGATATTTCGAAATAAATTGCCATCTTCCTTGATCTCCCATCAAATTCGATAGAATTCAATAAAATTCAATGGGTGCCATCGAAAGGAATTTCACGGAACATCAAAGCATCAAAGTGACCTGAACTTCGCGGTCACACTCACCCGCTGCCACAAATGGCAAAGAAACGCATCAATACCGACGCCCTTCGACACACTTTCCATCCATCTCCGATGAACCATTATAGTCCAGGAGACAGCGTTGCAAGTTTTTGATTTCATCTCAATGTAATTATTTTATATCATCTAGTGATATTGGCATAATATTGGAAATGAATGAAGAGATATGTCGTTACATACTTCGATACAAGCCGAGTCCACTGGCTGACGATCTAACTATCATAGTTTGTAACGTTTCACTTTCACCGTTTATTATTTCATGTGTTTTCAAGGCGGTGCGACCACTAAGTAACATCTCTCGATTCATTCTCAGTTGTAGATTCTAACATACCATTAACCAATTCCATATTTTCACAGCTCATGCGGGATTCTCCTCAGCAATCTGCAACAGGACTTCATCAAGCAAATATTCATTTCCTTTCAAAATCTGACAATATTACAAAAATCTTTGGGATAACAACATTATCAATTCGAATTTGGATTCAGTGGTTGTTCATCTCGTTTGTGGTAAGAAAACTAGAAATGTTAGAGTTCTGCCCCCAGATTCTATTTCACGAATTCCATTGTCGAGTAGCTTAGACTGTGACTGTAGAATACGCTGTACCGAAAATATACGCATATTCTAAACAATTCGAGAATCGAATTCGTGAAATAGAATCTGGGCTCAGAGTTGAATGAATATTCTTCTTCTCATATTCGATAACGGCCATGGCAAGGGGAGCAGCAAAAATGTATTGACAGCAAAGATTGATCAATAGTAATAAGGCGTTCGATAGTCCGACGGGTGGTAACACCAATTGATTGAACTTTGAACCGAATCTTTCTGTACATTCGAACGCTTGGAACTGAGGATCAACAGAGAGAGGATTGAACCCTGGTTATTATATTCAATATTGAGTGAAATAACTGAAATCTGGCTGGATTAGGAACCCTGGAGGAGTGTAGCGATAGAGCGGAGAAAACCACATTATTCCAATCGAAAATGGTTGTCTAGTGTCAATATCTACCTTTGTGAAGTTAAATGCATTCACCTCAAGGTGATACAATGAAGTTATGAACATATTTCATGAAGGAACCGTCCGACGATTGATTACTCTTGAAAATTACGAAATTTCATACCTATTGCTAACTTCTATAAAAAATACATTCCATTTCAACACAATAAAGTTAATCAACAGTGACAATTATTGAGCAGTTTGGTGTAACTTCATTTTCTGTAGATGGTGTCCAAGTAAGATCTTTTGACCCTTATCAATAATGTCAAATGAATTTTCAGTGAAAGTCGTACCTCTGCTAGTAGAGCTTGTCGAATCCATCTACACACGTCTTTTTAATGAAATCGTCCAATTTCACTAATAAACGTGGTAATTTTCACGCACAATGGTTATAGTAGTGTTATACGTGTGGTTATTTCGAATTGAATCCGAGGTAACACCACATTGTTGAATAGTGGAAATTGATTTCACCTCATAATTTGTATATGAAAATGTATGACAGATTTTTGGAAAAAAGCATAAAAAATGAATCAGTTTCGAGAACGGAAACGGCCCGAAACGTTGACGGGGTAATTGTTTTTTATGAATATTAATTCTTGTATTTTTTGATATTCAAATTAGATTTGTACGAGAGGTAACTGATGCATGGGGCGTAGTTCTTGTTCAGGGGGAATTATTTTCATTGGTGCAGTGGATTTTCGGCGTAGATTGGAAATTGTGGTAGGTCATCAATCCGAAAAGCTACGGAGGAAAAAACCAAGTGAGTGTTTGATAACATTGAAGAGTCAATTGGAATGTTTCATGCTGAACGTATATTGAATTATCATGCCAATATGCTGATTGAATTACTGATTCGATAATTGAATCCATAAATATAAAAATTTTAGTTTGGAACAATTATGAAAACATTATCGATACCTTCACACTCTCGAGATAATTGTTTGATTAGGCTAGATATAGTTACTTTCATACCGGTAAAATCTATCAATGATAATAATAATGTATCATATTGAAATATTTTTTCTCACTATCAATGTACATGAGTTCAACATATTTTTTCTATCAATGATATATCTTTATGATGTTCTATATAGGATTGATCAGATAAAGTGTTAATTGTTAAAGTCTTTCGGTGGTTTCGGCAGTAGGAAAGCAATTTTTATGAAGAGTATTTTTATGAAACTCATAGTGAGATATGTTGAAGAGTGTGCTTTATTAGTTTAGTTTTTATCAATTTATTTGCATATTACGAGCAGTGTAGCTGAAGAATAGTGCCGTCTCTTCAACACAGCCGAATATGACTTGAGCATGAGTGATATTCAAAAAATAATAATTTTCTCATGTCACCCTCTGACGCTTGATCGTTTAAAGCCTTCGCTGTGGTACGGAACACACTGTGCAGTCGTAAAAGACCGCCCTTTCAACTTTCTACTCGTCACCAAGAGGAGGTGTAAGAATTTTTTTCTCGAGTTCGGAAGGGGATATTGCGATACCTTATTGAAAAGGTCTTCTGAGATTTATTTATTCTCGAAAACTGAGTCAGGCTATCCTGAGTAATTGGTAGTTTCCATTGGTTTTTTGTGTCTGAACATAAAATAGAACTGAAAATTCTTTCAATTCATTGTGTATTTGAATACACAGATAAATGAATGGCTCTGCGAATATAAATGAAAAACAATGTGGTTATCACTCAGAATGATCAATGTAATGTTACAATCTTGAAAGAACAATGAATAGTATGGAGAATAGACTTGTGGATATAGTGGATGCATTGATTTCAAAGATTGCTACGATATCGCATATAATGGCACTCATAGGGGTCCCTTTTCAACTTCCGAAACACACAGAGTACTGACTGTTTCGCTCTAGCATTCTGAACACTAAAGATGTTTCGATTTTGCATTTCAAATACCTCTTTTCGGAAGACAATATATTCAGTCTAATCTATATAAACAGTGATTCTTGTTGATATATGGAACATTAATCAACAAAATAAAATATTGATTAAAAATTCTAACTGCATATTCTTAGATGCAATATCCATAATTGATGTGTCTGTTTGATAGCTTATAACTAATATCGAAATTACAATATCAAGTTATATTGAATATTATCATTTTGACGATTTGGAGATTTCAATATTGTTTGCATATCTTTTCTGAGATCAATTTTCAGCATTGGAATTCCAATATTTCTCCAATATTTTTCAGAGAGGAGACTACAATATTGAATTATCAATTCAGGTACTATATTGGCATAATATTGAAATATAGATAAGTTTACTCTAATATCACTTGAATATTGTAATGACACTGAAATAGGAATATTCAAATCATGATTTTTGAGTTATAACCTATTTGGAATTGTTATTTCAACAGATATCATATTCTGAACTGAAATATTAATATTTTCAGACAACAGTCATTATAAATCATCACCCAAAAAACGCTGATATCAAAAATTGAAATATCAATAATTTATTATTACAATATTGTACTAATCATGTCATAACAGGCATAAAAATATACATTGATATTGTTTCCGAATATTAAACAAATATAAGCAAATGGTGATATTTTTTACAATTCAAACTAATCCCTAATATTAAACCTGTATAGTTTCATTATTAGTATGCTGTTTGGGTTAAGACACGCATACACGTGGATGACTGTTTTCCAATTATCAGTTAGAATACACGCGCTTTTCTTCGTTGGTTTATGGGTTCAAAGCGAACTTGTGGCAATGAAAATTGTTCTTGTTGCTTCAAGAATTGTAACTTGGTTTCGAAAGAATTGTATAATTTCCCCCATAGTGTTTTCAACCAGAACTAGAAAAAACTGTCAATTCATGAAATGCTCATAAAAATCAGAATATCTCAATCATTTCACAAAAAATGAAGGTTGTTCAATCCCTCAAAAATAGAAACGCTTTCTCCAGGGCTATCTCGAATTATTGTGCTTTCGACGCGTTGAGTGGGTCGGTACAGAAGCAAAACCTCATTTGACAGTCCATCTAACTGGGTTCATGCGACGACTGTTCGCGATTGTGATTTAAAGCCTTTCTGTTGTGAACGGCGTTGTGAATAGCAGTCGGAGTAAGTGGCACTCTTTCTTATTCCGCTCGCATTCGTTGTACCTACTTGTGGATACGACGAATGCGAGAGGATAAGAGCTCTCGTCGATTGCTCTGTGCTTAATTTTTTTCGCGGCTGTTGAAAGGATATAGTCGGGGCACCACAAAGTTTCATCGTGGAAGAGACGAGTAGACCAGGTATGAATGTAATCTGATGTGGGATTATTTTCACTGGATACAACTCGGAAGTGATATATTGACTTTGGCGATCGAAAAAAACAGTGCAATTCAGTCCGAATTTATACCGTGGCGAAGGAGCTCTCTCCCCCTGCGACTTCAACAATTTTTCAACTACTCACGAGAAAAGTAGCTAAATATGTATATTATAACAAAGACAATTAGTACCATGGAAATTCGAATAGAATGAAAATTATTTTTAGTATTCAATTACCAAATCGTTCTTTGAAGTTATTTGAAGCAGCTCATCGTCTGTTATCAATATACGCTTTGTTACAGTCATTTCAAATGATTATGAAGATTCCTGAGTTTTCAGTGATTTTACCAGTTCCTTTTCGATTATTCGAAAACTGTAATTCACTGGAGGTTTCTGATCATATCAGATACTCTTATGAGCTGAGATATATTTTTGGATAATTTAGACTTCTCGTGCAGGTAAACAACAAAAGGTTGAAATTGTACTGAATGTTTCCCTTATGTACAAAATGTCCCATAAGAGCAATGCAATTATCGAAAACTCATAGTGGTAATTGCATTGAATCAAGTCACCATAACAACACATTTGAAACCGTATCGCTAGACGTCAGTAAACAACACAAATAAATGTCAGATAGACTTCAAAAATAAAAAAACATTTCGCGTTTAGGTGAGTACTCCATACAATCTATAGATGAAAGTATAAATGAACGAAAAATTACATTTCCTTGAGAATTTCTTTATTCGTGAAATATTCCAATGAATTACATTCATGCATGAAAATGAGCAGATAATTTTGCATTCAAGCGTGATATCTTATACAAATTGCATTCGGTTATTTTCATATTTTGTAAAAGAGCTCGTCCTTCGGACTCGGGCACTTTCGCCAAAAAATGAAAATAAACTTTTAAATATCACGCTTTCTCGCAAAATTATCGGTAATTTTTATGCACTCGTGCATTTATATTACCAGTGACGGTAACCCAATAAAGTATTTTATATTCAATGTTACTCGTTGATGAGGGTATTGTCGATTGAGTATTACCATAACATTGTCTCATAGAACACGAGAATTATTTTCTTTATTTTTTGTGGCAGTGTGGAGAAAAAATGTAAATTTCTCTCCATTGAGTTGTTCATATATCGAAAAAATACTCTATATATCTAAAATTCATTATTATTATTATTATAATATGATACTCTAAAGAGAGTTTCGAAGTATTCACCTGGTCGAAAAAAAAAAATTAAGTGTGAAACTCGAATGGATATTGGCCACATCGCCCTCGTGAAACATGGCCACCATATTCACACTTGTTGCACAAACTGCTAATCTTTACTGTTGTGAGTGTTCTACATAAACGATTGAAAACAGTTTCCAAGTACCAGAGTCCGGTGCGAACGGGAAACGGCTAACGTCATAACGCTCTGAGGCGTCTTACTTCATTTTCAGTAGGGTATTCGCTACATCCACTTGATTGTTGAAACCTAGAAAATCAGGTGGGTTGGTTTTCTCGATTAACAAACCTCATCTAGCAGCATTGGTATTCGGGCAACAAAACATAATCAATCGCATAAATCCCGACAGAAGAATCTCTGATATGACGGGGGTAGTACCCGTATGCAAACCGACAATGAGGAGAATGAATCGATTAAGCAAGCGTTAATGTCACTTACTTTTCTGTTGCTATCAATTTTTTCCCTTTCACTTACATCAGCATCAATTCAACTCACAATTTTTTCCGGCATCCACTATATCATTCTCGAGAATTAATATTCCTTCTCGGCGACGAAATCGATTATCCATTAAATCCCCGGGGCCATAGAATTGCACCGATAGCAAACGGACGGAAAATTTCTGGACTGTAAACTACTGAATTTATTATCACATGAGAAAGCTCAAGTACAAGCTTTCTATACCGATAGCGCACCGAAGCGAATCCAATACTGAAATATCTATTATGGATTTCAGGAGCGTATTTTGCTACAATATCCAACAGTCGTTGTTAAGTTTCTCTGGAAACATGAAGAAAAGGTCGCTAATGTTATTCGATTCAGTTTTAAATGAAGAACAGGTATTGATGATACCAACACAATAAAGTTTTTAAAAAAGCACTGATCGAAAGCCAGCTGGGTTAAATTAAGTATCATCAAAAGGAATCTATTCTAATAAAAATGGCTGCTGTCGGTAGTGGCAGTGGATAAAGTAAAGAAACTGTGCAAATACTGTAAAAAATGCAATTACTGGCTTAACGTGCGTAAGCTGTGACGCAGTTTACTATAATGCATGTGCTAACAGGACGAAAAATTGTTGTGGAGAGACAATTAAAGAAAAATTAATGCTGGACGCCTACATGACAGAAGAAACCTACCTGACTGAAGAAAATAACCTTCTGAAGCAAATTATCACGGATAAAAAACACCATAATTAATGACAAAGATGAACTCATTCGACTTCTGAATGAGAAAATTGCATTTCTAGAAGGAAAACTGAAACACATAGAAGGACAAAATCTTGAATCACAACAAACTGGAGGTACAATAAAAAGTATGGAGTTCATTGATGAGGTAAATGTTACAAAAAATGACAAGAAAAATGATACGTCCAAAAACATACAAAGTAAAACAGTGAGTAAGCCAACAGATAAAACATCAATGATCTAAAGCCTGCAAATGAACTTATACGGAGTGACCCACCTCTCAAACTGAAGGAAATGGCAGATGAAATCTTGAAAGTATTCAGACTCAACTGAAATTTAATGAAGTTGTTAAATTGCAAACTGACTCAGAAGCAGGTCCGTCAGAATCTTCCCAGGGTGGAAACTGCAAAGACAACTCAGAATGGCAACATGTACGAAATAAACAAACAAATAGACGTCTCATCGGTCAGTCGGATGATGGTGGCTCAAAATTCAAAGGGGCACAACCAAAAGTTTGCTTGTACATCTATCGAGTAACTGAAGATGTCGAGGAAGATGACATCGGAATATTTCTAGCTGGAAAAACAGCATGTCCCAAAAAAAGTTTCATAGTAAAGCACATCAGAATTGATAACAACTTGAATTATTTCATGGTTGCTGCGGATTTCAAGTTCAAGGAGAATTTTCACAAACCTTTTGGCCACGGGGAGTTGGTTACAGAATATACGACTTCGGAAGAGATCATCTCCAATATGAAGGACAACCAGGATCTTTTTTATAAATGAAGCACCAAAACAAACAGAATCCAATCTGAATAATATAAGCTTATCAGAAACAACGAACAGCAACTATAGTGGCGTCCCAGACTCAAACACTACTCATGAAAATTTATGTCCTGTTGAAGAACTAAAAATTCTTCATCTAAATATTCAGTGCCTTCGGAATAAGATTTTGCAACTAGATAATTTTGTTAATTGTCTCAATAACCTAAGTATACTGTGCCTAACTGAACACTGGCTATCTAGAAGTGAGTCCTTCTGTTATGCTCTTAAAAATTTTAAATTGAGTGATGGGAAAGTCTAAAACATGCCCTGATAACATATTCTCAAATATAGAGAGTTCAAATGCTGAAGTTCTTAGTGTTTCACTGGCAGATCATGATCCTCAAATCTTCACATACAAAATCAGGTGTGACAAAAATACTAATGAGAAATATGAGCTAAACTTTTCCAACAAAAACCAAAGTGCATTCAAAACTCATCTCACTGGAGAATCATGGTCTGACGTGTATAGTAAATCGACATCTGAGGAAATGGCGCTCAAATTTCACTAAAAATTCATGACACATTTTGAAAATTCATTTTCTTTCATTGAATCAAGATCACTGAAAAAAACCCACAATGTCGATTATTGGAGAAATAATACCATAGAACAGCAAAAACTGAATGTTCAAGTAGCATATGACATGAATAAAAAATCTCCTAGTGATTTCAATAAAATGCAATACAAACTGAGTAAAAAAAATACAACGAAATGCTGCTTGAAGCAAAACAAAATTATTACTCGAATCAAATATTCCTCTCCAGCAATAAAAATAAGACAATCTGGAAAATTATAAACTCCGAAAGGGACAATGACGTGTTCGAGGCATCATCTGTTAATGAATGTGACGTGGATCTTTTTAATGAATTCTTTACTGACAATGCGCAATAATATTGCGACACCCGGAAATGTTTCAATTACTTTCAATTCCTATACATCATTTAAATCTTTTTACCTATGCCCCTTCATCGAAGAGGAAATTATAATTATTATTAAGAGTCTGAAAACAAAAAAGACGCAAGATGTATATGGTATCAGCACTTATTTGCTCAAACAATGCGCATCACTAATCGTTGAACCACTTACCATCATAATAAATGAATGTCTTCCTGATGGTTTCTTTCCGTCAGTGTTCAAACTAGCTATATTCAAGAAGGGAGATGAAAAATTACCGGAGAATCACACACAAATTCACATATTGCCCACCCTATCCAAAGTAATGGAAAGAGCTATTTCAATACAGTTTAGTAACTACATGGAAAGTAATAATTTCTCACCTAATCATCAGTTTGGGTTAAGGAAGGGTGAAAGTACCATAGACGCTAGAAACAAATTAGCTAACAACATTATTGAAGCTTTTGAAGATAAACAATCCTGTTTAACTATCTTCACAGATCTGTAGAAGGCTTTCGATTGTATCAGTCATGATAAACTGTTGGAGAAATTAGAATGGTATGGAGTAGGAGGAATTCCCAATAAAATAATTGAATCATATTTAGGGAACAGAACACAAAGAGTTTACAATAACAATGTGATAAGTCAAGAACGTATCATCAAAAGGGGTTTTCCTAATTTATGCTAATGATTTACCTTCATATATGTATCTCAAACTTGAATTACTGATAACATTATACGCTGACGACACGTCATTTTCTGTACATATAGATAGAACCCGCGATGTTGATAACATATCGGCAAATATTTGTGCCTCTTCTAAGCAGTGGTTTGACTTTAATGAACTGTATATGAATGAAACAAAAACAGAATTTTTTGTATTTTCAAACTATCGCACTGATGCCATTTCTACATCAGAAAGTATAAAATTTTTAGGAATTCATCTTGACTCGTCTCTTGCCTGGACCATCCACATGAATAATCTTTGCAACAAACTAGCAAAATCTGTTTATGCCATCAGGCGAATAGCTACAACGGCTAGTCAGAAAGTAGCTCAGATGACATATTATGCCTTGTTCCACTCAGCAATGAGTTATGGGTTGCTGAGTTGGGGTAATGCAAGCTACACCCAACTTCAAAGAGTATTCGTCTTGCAAAAAGCTGCTGTACGTAGCATTGTAAAAGCTGACTATTATGAATACTGTTAGCCTCTGTTTGAGAATACAGGCATCATGACTTTATTCTCGCGAATTATCTTTGACAATGCTCTGCATTTTGCCCCTCTTAAGAAGATTGGATAAAAGCAAATCAGTTGGCATCACTTGCTTCAATTTACTTCCTGAAAGAGTCAAACATCTGCCACTTAGACTTTTCAGGAATACAGTGAAAAAACTTCTCACTAAAATGAGCTTGTATACTCTGAGAGAGTTCAATGTTGCTCTTGAGGATTCGCTTGGAGATACCTAGTGCATCTTTTCCATTTTTATTCCTGTTTCTCTATACGTTAAGAATTTCTAAAATGCATTTCATACTCTACATTTAACATTTACAGCTTTTTTATGTAACTGTGCAATATAATAGGTGACTTGTCCTAAATATTTGTATTTTTTATGGGCGCAATTAAGTTCTATTCTATTGTATTGTTCTGAAAAAAATTGTTCTAAAATCGTTCGTTTCCGTTAACCAGCTGATAAACATCAACCCTCAGAAGTCGAAACTTGTGCGAGCAATGGATTGACGAGGCCGTACCTTTCAACGTGCGATTACCCACCACTGTGTCCCGGCGGAAAATCAAAAACCGGTCTTCCGCTTCTTCCAAATATAGCAACATGTAACTTACTGAATGCCATGCACAAATCACAAAAAAAACAAATTATTTTTGCCGCCTGGTGCGAGCTAATCGGGCATCGCTACCATTTCGTAGGATCATTGACAGTATCGAATTGGTCGCCTATTTTTGACTGAAGCAGGTCAGACAGCGAACCATACTAGTCCTCGTGACAGCGGGAAATAGCGCTCTATTCCACACTCATTTCAAATAATTTTTGAATCAAACTCATTTTATTTGAAAAGAAAGAAATTTATTGAATTGGTAGCACATTTTCTGAGGAGGACGTGATAATTGTCTCATTCGTTTTGACACCAATAACTAATTTCAATTGAATTTACTTGAAGCAGAGGTGCAACTGGACTTTGAAAGATGACTGAATTATTTCTCAAACAGTACAGAAAAAATATCATTTGAGTATACTTCCTCCGCAAACTCATCAGTGCGGTCGTGAAGTCCAACCCTTCCTCAAATTCTGAATAGAAAACTTTGTCAAAGTCGAATAAAGCATTCGTTTTAGATCGTCATGATAAGTATTTTCTGGAAGGAAATTGATTTTGTAACGTCACTCGTCATCAACAGAGTGGTATCATTTTGTTTTGGGACAGACAGAGGGGGTGTTATGACAACTGTCTTCTAAATGTCTATCCAACACGACTTTACTTCCGGGAAGAGAATTTGCCTTAACTGAATCATAAGCAGTTTTATCAGAGCTTTGATTTTATCGAAATGCAGTTGGAACGTATGCTTCATATATGATTCTGTAATTGATATATCTATTCGACAATTTCTTCAGAGCCAAGCAAACAGAAGAATTTCGTGTAATAATGTCTAATTGCGGTAGGAAACTTTTCACAGATCCACATCCTGATTTCAATAGAAAATACATTCGAAACTCACTTCAATTGAGGAGTTTTACAAATCAATCCTCGACACTTGTTTCGTAATGCGGATCTAGAAAGCCTCTTTCTGATCTTGACACAGGCCAATATATCAAGTTCAAACGGTCTACATGGGAAACATCATTTCGATATTTTGCGACCGCAAAAATATTCCTATGGTCAAGATGAATGGAAACCGTGGTGAGATAATTAATCAAGAATACCAGAGTATGTAATTGTTTCGTCAAAAGTATTAGACCGTCGGCTCACTTGATAATAGACACCAAAACATTCATTAAAACTTCTCGATCCAATTCAGATTGGTGATTCTTTGCTCACAGACTCGTTCACTTCATTGGAACATTGTAGAAGGGTCGGAGACTTGACTTTCTTTTATGGATATTTTTACGGTCGGTGCTCTTCTGAATTGTTATCAATCGTTACACCTTTAGCAATGTCTATACAGATGACTCGACGAGTACAGAATTCCCATCCCTTTGTTGTGAATTTGGAGACATGTCGAACCTCTCTTGCTCTGGGATCTTCTTCAAATGAAACATCTTAGCTTTGGAACTCCTTGCCGAGAGAAGTTTTTTCTGAGGCTAACAAACTTCAAAAATTCAAAGTAAATGTTAATTCGTATCTCCTGTCCCTTGATTCACGCGGTGTTCTTTGAACATTACAGGGCTTCCCTTTCGTGTGAATCTGAATATAAAAAAAAACTTTCCAAAGATTTTACGTTCCTTTACAGACGACACCAGGAAACAATTGAAGGCCCTGATACTTGATACGATTTATCAGGAAGTACATTGTCCGCCGACCAGTTGGCTTTCATTCCTTTAGAGTACAATAATTTGTTCATAATGCCAACCAATGAATAACTATATTAGCTTCGATCTGTAATATGTTCTAGGGATTGGTTTCTTGTCAAATGATATTTATTGCCGATGCGTTGGCGTCCAGCACATGAAGTATGTTTCAGACTGGTCAGCTGACTATACACTTCCTATGAATTATGAAATGTTGATGTTTGTTAACACGTCCAAGAATATTTATGCATATGCTTCAATATTCTCATTTTCCATTAACCAGATGACGCCCCCTACTAATGTTAACCCTCAGAAGTCGAAACTTGTGCAAGCAATAAATTAACGAGGCCTCACTTATTAACGTGTTAGGACCGGTTTTTCAATGCCAGATATGTCTCAAATGAAAATAACCAACCGTTTCCATCCTTATAACTGTCAATTATTACTCAAGCACACCCTCTCATTTTCTCCATCTATCTGACAGATAACTCATTCATCCTTGTATTGAAAAACTGGCCCTGAATCTAACAACGATGGTTTCCTGGCGGGGAATCAAACCCCGGCTTCCTACGTCACAGATGGGCGTGCCAACCACTACACTACCAACAACTAAAGCCTCAATTTCTTATTGTGATTCACTCACGATAGTCTGAGTACATTATTCCGCGTTTCTTACTAACAATCGGAACCCTGGATAGACGATTAGATAATTGGTTATATTATCCACAGTGGGGAAAACTTTTTACAGAAAACGATAAATAACTTAGTAAGAATCGGTTTAGAGGTTAGTCACTTTACTCAAACGGAAAACGACGAATAACTGGTTGGTAAGAACATTCCAATAATCGTGAAAACCGAATATTTGAAGTGAATTGGATTGCAAATGTTAAAAAGTGACATAAGTTGATTCTTGCACCAATAACCGAAATTTGCAGTAAATTGGCAAAGCAATCTGATGAAATCAGGTAGAGCTATATCAAGCACTGATGCATTTTGGAGAATTGAAATGGGTGTTTTTGAGTTATTATTTTCATTTGAGGTTCCTCAAATACGTCGGCTCTTCTGCCAAATATAAAAAATCCAAAATCGTTCCGCAATTTCTCGAAAAAATGAATTGTATTCGGAATAATTCTTTGTAATATATATGTCGAATCTGTTGGGAAAAACTTCCATTTGAAGCTCGATCATGAGTATAGATGAAGGCGGTTCATTATAATTGTATACGATATCAGATTGATGTGTCAAGATGTAAATGCTTTCAATCATTTCCTACCATAAGTTGGAAAAATAGGATGAATGGTGAAATCCAAACTACTACAAAAGGGTACAAAAAGGGTACAAAAGTTGCTGATTGAGACGTCGTTCTCATTTGAAAGGATAATGCATGTTTTCCTTGAGGTTACAACTTTTCGAGGTAGATTAGGTTCCAACATTTATTTCTTCAGAATCATGTAGGATATCAACCCAACAAATACGGAGAAAAATTCATTCACCACAAAAACTGAATTCTCAAGATGGTGTCCCAATTCTGAATAATCCGTGCGAGAAGTCATTTCACTGAATTTTGTTTGTCGAATTTCCAATATCTCGACATATATCATAAATAACGACATCGTCGTTAACAGGCATATCGAAATGATTCATAGTGGGAATCAAAAGGAAATTTATAGCCATTATTCACGAAAGGATGTTTCAGCCCAGGAAATGCCACCATTCCGACAAGAAATTCCGCTAATGCCACCAATGCAATTGAGTCTCTGGGGATCATATAAAATCCATATACACGAACCACAATGAAGGAAGTTACATCCCATACCATAATAGTAAAGTCACATAATAACAGTTAAATCAGTTGTAATGGGGAAGTTTATGACACCCCAGATGGCAGTGTTTCGGCGATATTGTGAATGTAATTCCGCTTGAGATGTCTGAAGTGGGTTAATGATGGAATTAGTGGCAGCAACTAAGTATTCGTTAGTGAGCATGCTTTAATCTAAACTTCATCAATTTATTCATTGGACGCTTTCGATAGAAACTGATTGGAAAAGTTGCAAATTTTTTTAATCCCCCATTAATTTTCATTGCATTAACGGAAAAAATTAGCTCATCATTGTAAAATGGAAATAGTCCTTAGGCGCATTAACCCATTAGATCCCACGGATTTGAGTTAGAAGGGCCTGCGGAATAGCGGAATCGGTATCCAGGTTGGTGCAAAGGTTCCTAGTTCGATTGGGCTTTCTATTGACATATGAATAGATTTGAATCAGAGGTATACTGAGAAATCCCGAATTAATCTTGAATGGAGTAAATTTCGGTCTTGCGGTAGCCATTATCTAAAAAAGCGATTTCAGGATGACATACTTCCTCTTCAAAATATTCTGGCCCAGAAATACATTTCATTCTTTCTACCACGGTATTGAGCACTTCTCTTTTCTGCCGTGGGTGATGGTTGGAAGTCTTGTTCAGATACCGATTCATGTAGGTAGGTTCTCTATACACCTTATGCCGTAGTCTTCCATATACCTATTATTCTATCCATATGTCCAGAAATGCAATTATCTATTATTTTCCATCGTGAACTTAATCATTAAATTCCAGGAACCCTATATATAGCAAGCCCATCCACACAAATCGATATCCGAACAAGAATTCCAACCATCACCGGCGGCTGAAAAGAGAAATAATAAAAACGTTGGTAAAGAGAAATGCATTCCTGAGCCAGAACAGTTTGAGGAGGAGATGCGTCTCTTTCAAAACGCCTTTTCAGGTAATGGCTATCACAACGCCGAAATTCACCGAGCCTTACGATCCGAACAGGTGGTTCAATGAATAGCCCGAACCAGCCCTTAATGGGCGGACTTTCTTGCTTTATATTAACGGTGTGTCAGGCCGCATTGGAAGACTTCTGGAGAAACATGGGGTGAGAGCCATTTTCAAGTCTGCGAGAAGAATTCAGAAGATCCTCAGATCTGCGAAAGACCTACGAGATTCATTATCTACTTCGAGAGTGTACCGAATACCGTGGAGTTGTGGTTCTGTCTGTAAAGGAAACACAAAGAACAGCATAAAAACGCGGTAAATGGAACCAAAAAGAAGTTGTCTATATGGCCGAACACAAAAATCAGCGGTGACTGAACACGCTCTGATGGAGGGTTATAACATATACTTTAACAGAACGCTGGATAACACCAGAAACTATTACCAACGGCTCTATAGGGGAGAAAGGGACCCAAGTAGCACAAACATATTAGACCAATATTGGTTCAATATTACGGGAATATCAACCTTATATTGTAGATATCATATTGGCCACAAAAAAAATGTGAACATTCGGCGATATTAGATCAACATTCGAAAGCAATGTAAGGATATATCGTTTCAACTATATTGGTACAATATTGTTAATGTTATATCGACGAAAAATTAACATTCGATTGATATCACTAATTATTTATTTTTAATAATATTCGAGATTATACATATCTTTTTTATCGAATGGCCAACTTGATAATTTCACTCATTTACATCAACTCACCGAATACTAACCTGGAAAAAACTCTGGCTGCTGCGGGGCTTGAACTCACGACCTTCAGAAGAGAAATATTTTTGTCGACCACTATACACTCTACGGCACGGAGAGACTTGTTATTAAGAAGGAATTGCGTGGTATAGATGTGGTGACTTCAAGTTAGTTATGTTCGAGACAACATTAAATGTTAGAAACTCAAGTAACAATGAAATATATTCGAAAAAACACTGAAGGATTACTGTCTTATGTGATGGCGATTTGGAAAATCAAACTTGCTGTGCCAAAGGTTCTGGACGTAATTTTCTGGTATTGAAATCCACCAAATGACCATATTTCAATTTTTCCAAATTTTGTTAGGAATAACTCGTGATGAATATTGCGATACCGATATTGATATATGTTTGAATACAACAAGTGATCACTTTCAAAATCCCGATACCCCTTTTCAGGCTGTGATTCTGAAATGTCTATTTGAATATTTTCATTTTACTGTTAAAACAATATTCAAGCAATATTTGAATTCGCATATCTTTATTGCAGTATCATGCCGATATGCCACCTAATGTGATAATACAATATTTCAATCTACGCTCCCAAACAATGTCGAATATACATTAGATTTCGATGTTGAAAATCGAGTAAATACAGAATATGCAGACAATATTGAAATATCTATGTTGTTGAACTGATATTATTCATTATCACCTGATATGGTAATTCAGATATTGGTAATAAGTTATCAAACCCATATATTATCAATATTGAACTTTACAAAATGCAGTTAAAATTTATTTTCAATATTGAGCCAATATTCATAATGAGATATCGTTTTCTCAATATTGATTAATATTAGTTCAACATCAATTTTTCACCTACGATGTATCTATATTGGACCAATCTGAACTCGGGGTTCAGCCAATATGATGTGCTACTTGGGGAGCATAGGAATTCGCGAGCATAAGAACAACTTCAACCGAAAAAAATAGACTATCAACGTTTATAGAACATGGCTGCCAGCGATTCAGAATACAAGGACTCTTCCAATGAGAGAAGAAACGGCTATAAGAAATCAATTACGGATAATTAACGGTCCCTTTCTAGGTCCCATAAATATAGATTCATCATCCGAACAACATCTAATCGAAGCCTCGCATCAGAGAAGGATACTTGGACCAATGCCACATCGCCTTTGAGAATGTCTGCCGAAGATTCAGACGAAGCATCAGGACCAAAAACTTGCAGACCACGGAACAGAAGCCCGGAAACACCTAACATTACATTAGTTACTGGCCGTGAAAGCTGACAATCTAATTTTGTTGAGAAACGAACTGATTATTTTCATAGAAGATTTCAGAAATGTGAATTTGGTAGTTATATGCTTTGCATTAGGGTATGATTTCAAATTGAAGCGGAAGTATATAATGGTAAAAAAAGGGTGTCTTCGATATATTGATCGATATCCGATTCCATCTGCCACAGATGTTTATGATAACTGTTTTACTAATCACTGAAATCTGCTCCATACTCTTCCATTTGAGGTTTATACAAAAAAAAACAGTTCGTTTGTTCATATTGCATCTTTTTGTCTATTCTACAAAATATGGTAATCTTTGAGTCAGATTATCTTTTTCATTGATATAGATCCGAGGAGGGGTACTACAAAGAACACTTTGTTTCAAATTAGTGTAGATAATTGAACATGCTGTTTCCTCTTCAATGAGAGACTGGCAAGGTGATTTGACGAGTTACGGTTTGCTTTTATTGAGTTGAAAATATTTCACGTAGTCATAGTTATGTACCATCTTTTGTTTTTTGTGATGTTTATCGGAATTTTACCAATTGAATTTTAAATGTTCTTCCTCTTAGTGTTATGTGCTATTATGTGACTTATTATAAATTTACAGTGATGTATAAAACAGTTATCAGTTCTCTCATTATTTCATATATTTTTTTAATCAATTAGATACTCTTGATTTGCACCAGCTTTCAGAGTAAGATAGATGGGTGCTCAAACTACAACCATTCAATAAGAAACATAATTCCAACAAGATTAATAATAAACTCGGCCTCCCTTTATGTTCATACGTTATTCTCATTTCCTGATTGGAAAAACACTACACGTGTTTCACTATAAGTAATAGCTTTTTCAGGTGCAGTAGCAGAACACGCCTGAAGAAGCTACTGTATAGTAAACACGTGTTTTGTGAACTGTCTTGTAAACACGATAATGTGTTTTTCAATTACGATTTCATGGACTTTCATCAAGTATCTGCCAATTCCATCGGTTATTATTCTCACTGAATTTTCAGCTGCCTTCCCTCGGGTAAGAAAACACTGTATCATATAATCGACATTTCGGTACGATCGTATATTTTTCAGGAATAATCCATTACAATTCAAACTCGCTTCATCGGAACTTACACACTTGTCAATTAACGCATCAATCAACGCTACGGCTTGTTATACCGATCTCGCAAAACCACCCCCATCCCCGGTTATTAGTGTCAACGTCATTGACGAAACACTTCGCCTGAATGAGAGCTTCATCAAAAACGAGTCAATCGAAATCTGAAATCAATGACCGCTCCATCCGAACCTCGCTCGAGCTCTCTGAAGTTCTCTCCAAACGACGGTTATTATGCTCCATAATTGAAGCGTTAAATTTAATTAACTTTCAATTATTAGCCATCAAAGTGAAGTGTGACGGTTTTTGTGTTCTCTTCAAATTCCGACAGCTGCAATGCGCTTTGCTTTCTCCGTAGCGAGCTCGATCGTCAGATCACATTTTATATTGAAATGTTCTGCCAAAATTTTAATTCTCAGAATGAAAAAAAGAGTACGACACCTCTTTGAAAGAAGGAACAACAAAAAATTAACACATACTCTCTGTTGATGTGAGTATTTCTTTCACAGACGTTTGATTCATTTACAAAAACGTTTTTGGGATGAAACTTTAGCAAGAAAAAGCCATAGAGAGTCATAGTAAAGTAGTAGGTGTTTCAGATACGTCTATGAATGATAGAAACCGTTAAACAGAGAGTGTTGGTTATATTTTTTTCTACACCCATACTGAAATAATCCACTCATACACCCAGGATCTGTTTCATAATGGGGTCCATAATAAAACGGATTGAAAATTCAGTTCAGAATAAAATCAGCATTTCCAATACAACATTGAACTCTATTGAGGCTAGCAATAATGAAATGAATGTAAATATTCCTTTCACTTCCATATCAGTGGGACCCACAATACAAATAATATGAATATAATATTCATAGTTCTTCATTATTTATCGGTTAAAAAAAGGTGAATGTAACTCCCACGTAATGGTTATTTAAACATCCGAAAAAACCATACCAAACTCACCTTTGGCTCGTTTCGTATCCCAGTTAATGCTCGTGTAGTAATAACGATCATTATATGATCGTTGCATAATCTAATATTGATATCACTCTTATACATTCTCTATAAGTCGAAATTAGAGCAAGCGATGGTTGCCAGAAAAATCGAGCATAGGGCATTAAAGAGAAAGCTGTAGTATGCGCTATTCTTTTTGTTTATATATTATTGACAAATCTGAATAAGAATCGTAGTTGCATTCAGGTTCAGAAAATATTTGAAAATCTGAAAACTAATCGAGGAATGAAGACTCATTTTTTGATAATGAGAAATATAAATAGAGTTACAACTTGAGCCACTGAAAAACTAAGAAACATTAAAAAATATCGTTTTTCTCCTCACCACCCTCCGAGAGGAATCGAGAACAATCTTCTCTCGAAAATGACGGGTTAGGAGTTATGCGTATTATATATGAAAATATAAAGGAACATTTGATCTCTTTTGTCTTCAATCCCCCAGTTTGAACTTGCAGAATGTTGATTGAGTGCTCCACTGCTCCTTCTCAGTAATAGATTTTTCCTATGCATCGTATACTATATATGATTTTTCAGGTAACTATAATTAAAACACATTCAACATAGCTAGTTGGCATACTTGAAGACTGGCGGTAAATCGAATCATCTTTTGAAGAATTGGTTCAGGCCAGTCTCAAACCACCAACAGTAGGTTTTGGCTGGCACCTATCAGAAAACAACTACTTTCCTGGTCCTTACCACGAAGGGCGTTGCATCATATTCGACCAGTGCCAGTGCAGGTTTCTTCACAGAAAAAAATCCTGCATTTGCTTTTGGCGACCCAACTAACATTCTAGGAGAGTTATTCCACATGCCGGGGAGAAATGTCTAAACAAGGGATAATACTGGTAGTACAGGCCTTGAATATTCAACTCAAAGTAAAAATAATTCATAAGTAACAACCTTGGTTGACTACAGGAAAGTAATCACCAGTAAATCCCCTTCAAATTCCATAAGCCACTTTAGAGCAAGAAACATGTGAGAAATTACCTATTTTCTCCTTCAAAAATGACCCAACCGTCGCAAGGATTGGGCCGGTTTGAATTCTGGTATTATTTAGGGTATAATTTACGAAGCAAATGCCATCATAACCCAATGAATGTTTTGGTATTCTCTCTTGGTGAATATTTACCTAAATGTGACTAGATATAAGCCGTTACTGTCAGGGAATATAAAGGTTATTTAACAGGTCTAATAGTTCAATTATTAACTTGATTTCATACCGTTAGAAGAAGAATATTGACTTATAGGTACATTTCAAAAATTACGCCATATTTAATTAGAATATCTGTTTTACCCATCAATAAATATCGATAATATATTGTATTTTAGTTTATTCTGTTGATTTATTTCCGAATAATGGCTGCATATGACATTTTAAAACCATAACTTTGCTGAAAGAGTGTTTTTTGGAGAAAAAATTCAGACATGTGCGATCAATCTAAATTATTTTTGCATTGAATCGCATGATTGAAGAGGCCCGTGAATTTTATGAAGGTAAGAACCATCATTTTACAGAAAATTTCGCGCCGCAAGGAGAATATTGTTCAGGAGAGAGCATGTAGCTACCGTGTGACAATAATTTTTATATTCTCATACTTATTGTCAGCATTTTATGTACACGATAGCTGATTCGTTGTGGCAACCAAATTATGAGAAGTTGAGATAGAGATAATATGTATATATGTATGATATTCATACAAAGAAACCTCTCTTTGTTTACTCATTCGTCCAAAGGAATAACTGGTAACAAGAAGGTTGATTTGAACTTGATATTTACTTCTTTCTGACCAATTTCATGTCAAAATTACTTATTTTTACCTTCAACCTAGTGAACTGAATGTCCAAATATTCCAATTTTCGACGTCCAAATTACTTCGAATTTTTTCCCCACATTGGTAATTACAAGGTAAAAATTGGGTAATCTAGTCTTCTTTCAGAAAGGTCGCCGACCTGATCGAAGGTAAGATTAAATCAATTATAACTAAAAATGTTAGTTGGGACGATAAGAATGCCGATTTTGATTTTCAATTATTGTGACCGGTACACTCATTGACCGGTTTCGGGCTGTTTGGTCTCTCTTCAATACAATGTATTGGCATCATCAACATGAAGTAGATGACTTTCCATAAAAAAAGTCAAACACCTTTCATAGAATCAGGCCTCGAACAAAGCTGATGCGAACAATATGAAGTCATTGCGCCATTTGTCTATGGACAAGCAAATCGAATTCGCCCATTCCAGTGTCAGTTGAGACTGGCCTAAAAGAATTGCTTTAAAAGGAGATTTGATTCAACGCCAGTCTTCAAGTATGCCCATCGACTATTTCGAATGTTTTTACGTTTTCCTCGCAGGAGAAATGGGCGAATTCGATTTGGGATATCTCGTCCATAGGCAGATAACGCAATGACTCTTTGTTGTTCGCATCAGCTTTGTGCGACGCTTGATATTATTAAAACTGTTCGATTTTCAACTATCGGAAGTTATCTACTTTATGTTGATGATGGCAATACATTGTTATAAAGTGAGCCCAAGTAGCCCGAAACCGGTCTGAAACTGTGCCCGTCCCATCAATTGAAAATCACTACCTGTATCGCTAAAAGCAAATGCAGGATTCTCTTCTGCGAAGAAACCTGCACTGGCACCGGTCTGATAAAATGCAACGCCCTTCATGGTATTAGCCAGGGCAGTTGTTGTTTTCTGACAGGTGTCAGCCAGAAACCTACTGTGTAGGTAGTCGAGACTGGCGGAACGAATTGTTCAGATGATTAACTATCATTTAGTCTAAATGGGGGGGTTGAATCACTCCAGTACCTTCTTGTATTGTATTGTGAGTGCTCATTTCATCATCATTCATTATAATTTTGGACTTTGTAGGTGGTATATCCAAAACTCGGATGAAATGATTAATTCTGCGCTGCGAAGGCTATCATCCTCTTTCAATTAGTACCTGTTGTGATTCGATGAGTTTTTTTTTATTGAAAGAATCACACATTGACGAAATATTTTCTGAACAAATTGTCCACTTGAATAACAATGTTATTTGAACAATTACCTCTTAATTTTAATAATCAGAATGTGAAATGGTTCAAATTATAATACTCAATCAGTTCTATTTTGAAACAAGTTACGCGTGATTCGAATTCAATTTATTCTGTTTGTTTTATCATGAAAATTGTGAACGATTTCAACAAGGCAAAACGTAATTCATCTGTTTTGATTGCAATTTGATTCAACAATAGTAATTTCCCAATGAGCGAACTCATTGGAAATTCCATTTTCAATTTTTATGACTTATCAAGGAATGACTTTGAGGAATCAAGGCGTACTATTCAACCTGTCAAGAAATATTCAATTGTTTCTATATGAATCTGTTGTGATAATCCTTTTGTGAGAGTGCGCAAGCGCACGCTCTTCTTGTACGAGTAGAGCTAAATGAAGTCAATTGAAGTCGAGCAGTCTTTCAATGACCTACAAGAATTCAAAATGGCGCAGTCGATTGGCTACATATACAAGTGTAAGTCTGATATATAGTTGTTGGGACTGATATATTTTTCTGTTTTAATGTTTCTCCCATACAATCTCCCTATATATTGTTATATTTCATGTTTTTTCACTTTTTCGATATTGTTCAAAATATACTTAGAGATGTCATAATAGAAGAAGATATAGACATATTTGAAGAACTGTCAGAGTTTTGAAATTACGTTTTTCAAGTGAAAAAAAGTAAATTCGATCTACAAAGAAAGTTAATTCAACAATAGTTGCTTGCGTTTTACATCACCACAGTATATCAAAAATCAGTACTTACGTTAACGTTGATGTGAAAGGCTCATTTGGAAGAGTATCTAGTAACAGCCAAAGGCATATGAAACGCGACTGGCTAACATATGATAATGAATAAAAATCGTGATAACATAATTATTTCAATGGAATGAAATTATAGCGGCATTCAGACAAATCATAAGAATTTGAGAAAAATTAACTTCTTCGAGCGGGATTCGAACCCACGACCTTCCGTTTTCTAGACGGATGCTCTGCCACTGAGCTATCAAAGACCCTGAGTTCTCCATCGCAAATTTCGGAAGTCATTTATCTCAAATTCTATTGTTAGTTGTTATTATTCAATCGAGAACCTTCGGCGGTTTTCGACTGACAGAGGTGTTAGTTGGGAAGGATACACTTTCATTATCATATGGTCTTAGTACCCAATTGTACCTTTCAACCGAAGCGTCGTCGATGTTTATCGACTTCAGCAGGTATCAGGTGTAGATACCAACCAGATGATTTCAAGCCGGAAAATTTACACGATAGAAGTATTAGTGTCTGTGTGATTAACAATGGAATGAAATTATAGCGGCATTCAGACAAATCATAAGAATTTGAGAAAAATTAACTTCTTCGAGCGGGATTCGAACCCACGACCTTCCGTTTTCTAGACGGATGCTCTGCCACTGAGCTATCAAAGACCCTGAGTTCTCCATCGCAAATTTCGGAAGTCATTTATCTCAAATTCTATTGTTAGTTGTTATTATTCAATCGAGAACCTTCGGCGGTTTTCGACTGACAGAGGTGTTAGTTGGGAAGGATACACTTTCATTATCATATGGTCTTAGTACCCAATTGTACCTTTCAACCGAAGCGTCGTCGATGTTTATCGACTTCAGCAGGTATCAGGTGTAGATACCAACCAGATGATTTCAAGCCGGAAAATTTACACGATAGAAGTATTAGTGTCTGTGTGATTAACAATGGAATGAAATTATAGCGGCATTCAGACAAGAAAACCGCCGAAGGTTCTCGATTGAATAATAACAACTAACAATAGAATTTGAGATAAATGACTTCCGAAATTTGCGATGGAGAACTCAGGGTCTTTGATAGCTCAGTGGCAGAGCATCCGTCTAGAAAACGGAAGGTCGTGGGTTCGAATCCCGCTCGAAGAAGTTAATTTTTCTCAAATTCTTATGATTTGTCTGAATGCCGCTATAATTTCATTCCATTGTTAATCACACAGACACTAATACTTCTATCGTATAATTATTTCAGTCGTCAGTTGATGACATAAATAAATAAAGTGTACCACCTATGGGTCAAATACTTGAATCGAAAAACTTATCTGAGTTATAGAAAACATGAGTATACGATTTGAGTTTCATTTTGAATTTTCTCTGGGTAAATATTTTTATTGTTTGGGGAAGGTGATTGTGAACTTTGATTCCCATGTGCAAGGGTCCCTTGCGAGTTACTTGTAATTTGAAATCATTATCGAGTTATTCCAAGTATGCATGTCTATCAGCTGGATGCATGAGGAGAATGCGTTTTTTGTGGATGAGAAGTGAAACTTTATAGATGTGTACATTGGTAAGTGTGAATATTTTATGATTTGCGAAATTGTCCTCATGGCGAATATAGCTCTACTCAATTTTCCATAAAATCTTTTTATATGTTCATACCAGTCGAAGCTATTATCTATGATGAGACCAAGTAATTTCGAGGTGTATTTATTATGCCTTTCTTCTACATTTACAGCCAAGTTGTGAGGTTTTTCGTGATATTCAAACATAGCTTGACAGCAGTAAACCACTTCATAATACCATCTACTGTCTCTTGTGTTGGGGCTAACAGTTGCTGTATTTCCAAGTGATAAACGATTATGCTGGAATCATCAGCAAATAGTGAGAATTAAACGTAGGGAAAGTAACATAGGTAGGAAACAATATGGTCTCGAGTATGGAGCCCTTTCTGATAGAAGTTGGAAAGATTGTTATCTACATTGGTTTCCACTTTCACTTGCATTTGTCTCTGCTCCTTCAGCTGGTCGATGTTATTTCTGATGAGTGTGATAGAATAGATTGCCTCACATCAAACTCCTTTTTTGATGCAATAAAAAATGAATTAACGAAATTAAGATCGATAGTTTTCAGGAATATATGAGAAAACGTATTCAAATTCTTCCGAATCTTCTTGAGGATCAACAACTGATGAGTCATTTTTATTGATACACGAACTATATACTTTTTTTGCTTCTTCTTGAGAAAGTGTTCGACCAGCTCCCAGGTGAATTTACTTTTATTATTCGTGTTCGTATAGTATGTAGTAAACGAGTTTATCTGAAATTATGACATTTCTCAAAGTTTTCCGACATGTCTCTATATATGCCACTATGTGAGGATTGTGGGTGCATTTTCTTCAAATTTTTCCAAATACTTTTTCTCGACATCTCTCTCATCAAAAATTATAATAGGTAATCTTATCAATATAGAATGGTACCATAAACAAATCTTTTCAGAGAAATTATTGAATTATTAGTCGAACGGTGCATTCTCACAAAAAATATCAATATCACAAAAAACAGAGCACGGAATTCATCCCATCCGATATACCACAAAAATTCAGGGGATATAAAAATATTCTTACTCGAAAATAACTACATACCCACATAAACTCATCAATAAATGTTTATATAACGAGACAACACTATAACAAAAATCATGAAACGAAAAATAACTGGACTCACAAAAACACTCCATGCATAAGGAATCTCTCTGAGAGAGGCAAAAATTATCTCTACTGACAAAACAAAAATTGGTTTCACCCTTAAATCCCACCAAAACTTATTTCAACACAATATTCAAACCCATTCGAAATTATCTCCGAAGGAAGCGTTCAGATCCTAAACTACTTAGTGCCCAAATATATTCATACCTCATATTATTGCTGACAGAGGAAATACTGAAGTGTTTGAAACATTCAAACACTCCCCGTAGCATTCCAACGAAAGTTATACAGAGGAGTTTTCATATAGATGCTTGGTCAGTATCAATTTTTTTTCCTGAAGATGCTGATTTTGTTAGCGGAACGCGCGTGAAGTGCGAGGGATATCGCTCTGATGTTATGGAAATTAATCTCTTAAGAAGTTTGTTTGAATTTTATTAAATGAAAGATACACAACCAAATATCAGATTCGCAAATGTTTCTTCCTCATATTCAGGTTATCGTTCTCACTTTACTATTTTTTGTATTGAAGATCGTTGATTGAAAGTGAAACGGAATCGAAAAACATATAACTTTTTTATTGACGAGTGAATACAATGGAACTTCTTCGTCTCCCAGTTTTTTTATCAAAGAATGTTCTTCACATCTATTTTTGAGTAGTTTATCTCAAAATGAACTGATAGTATTCTCCCCAAGGTGAAACCAAAACATAAATTCTTGCCAGGCCGTCAAACATTCTCAATATCGCCGGTATGCGGTGCAGAAGGGTCGTCCGCATTGGAATGAAAATATTAACGCATATTGATATGGTAATGAGAATAATACGACGTTGCCAATTCGAAAGGCTCGATATTGTCTGTTGACCAAGACCGGGCTTCATGAATCGTGTTCTATGCATTCGAAGCGTATCCAATACATACACGTCGAGTGATGCGCCACCTTCAGGTCGAGTGTATCAACTGAACCTGGTATATTTTGAGATATATGGAAACAATTTCAAGCCCACACTGAATTTCGTCTGTGACCCCGTCTAGGTCATATCTAACCCCTGACAAAATTTCAGTACAGAAACGATACGAAGCCCGAAGCCGGGTTTCCTAAGTCTGGGTTGGGCTTGCTGTTGTCTGTGGTATTTTGGGCTTTGTATTGCCGGTTAATATGTATATAATATGTATATATATATATATATATATATATATATATATATATATATATATATATATATATATATATATATATATATATATATATATATATATATATGAGGATTCGCACGACACACGAAAGGAAAGCACGGTGATGTTCAAAGAACACCGCGTGAATCAAGGGACAGGAGATACGATTCAACTTCCACTTTGCATTTTGGCAAGCTTCTGGGAAGCACCTTTAGCGATCGATCTCACATGATTTTCCCATGAAACATTATCACTGATCGTAATTCCTAGCATCGAGATACTGTCGTCCGCGAAACTATGTACTGTGGAACATCTGCATTTATTGGGAGAATATCAGATGATACTCCATCAACAACCACATACAGAGACCTATCAGACAATAAACTCTTCAATAAAACACACATTTGCGGAGGCAAACCATAAGACGGCAGTTTAGAAAGGAGACCCCGATGCCAAACTCGATCAAACGGTTTTGAAATATCAACTGCAACAGCTATCTTTTCTCCGAATTCAAGCCAATAAGTCACTGGTTGATCGTTGATGGCGAAATCCGTATTGTCGATCAATAATTATTCCTGATTTCTCTAGATATTCGATATGCCTTTGCCTTTTCAATGACTTTGGAAATGATTGAAAGCAATGCTATTGGTCTGTAATCACAAGGTAAAGTTATCTTTCCTTTTTAAGGAATTGGCTGAACTCTTACTGTCCTCCAGGACTCAGGAAAAAACTCCAAGTTATATGAAAGGTTGAATAAATAATTCGCAAAGTATTGGTGTCAATTCGGGGCACATGCTTTCAGAACAATTGCTGGAATTCCATCATATCCGCAAGCCTTATTCGTCTTCAGGTCCATCAAAATATTTCTCATATTTTTTTGGTGAAAAATCATCACAGGCATATGACTGTCGACGTGATATTAATAGCTATCCTTAATCTGCAGATTTACTATCAACTTTCTCCTGGAGTTGCTGGCCTTGTAAGCGAAACGCGCGTCGAGTGTAAATAATATCAGTCTGGTGTTAGGGTAATTGATCTCTACAAAAAATATGAATGAAGTACAATAGTGTCGAATGAAAAGTCATGAGAAAAAAAATTGTATTTGTTCATGAGATTCTATTTTCATTCTTGTAATTTCAATATAATACGAATAATTCCATATTATCCCTATTGATAAGGAACATTTTCTATCAGCCCGGTAAACCTTTGGGAAGATTGGGAGTCTACTCATATGAGTTTCAATCAGCTCTTATCAGATCATGACGACTTAAAGATTCAAAAACAAGAGGGACTTCTACTCAATATTTTTCAATAACAAGAAAAACTGAAACGAGGGAAAAGATTCCCGAATATAACCTTCGCATATTACGTTATAAATTTTTCCAGCTTTATAGACACACAAAAGGAGTTGTGTTCCTGATGTCAGTTTCCACAAAGGAAAATAAAAAATTTCAAACAACGCCAGCGAAACGAAACAAACGAAACTTTTGTCAGCCAGGTCAGCTCTTTTCCCCATAAACAACTCGACAACGGGCACACGGTCGAACGCGCTTGTGTCGATGACAGTCCCCAGTGCCGTTGACACGTCGAGCCGCTCCACCATCGAGAAGGATAATAACGTTTCCCCTTGACAACCTTTCGAAGCGAGCTCGAATACTCACTGACGAGCGCATCAAGAAAAACCTATTATGGAGGATGTAAAGCCGAACGGGACCCTTATTTATAGTATCCATCTCTATGGGGGTTCATGATGTGAGGTTATGTCATCAGTTTTGTGCAGATCGTCTTCAAAGAGTCGAGTTTCGACCCTAGTACGAGTTTTGTATTCGAGGTATTGACGAAATCGAATTGACCGGATTCCAAACAGCGTAGCTTTCCTGAGTTATGATTGAAATTAAACAGTTTTGATATTGTTAAATGTGGAACTTATCGCAACAAAAATTATTATTTTTGTGAATGCTATCAGCTTTCCACTTCTACTCATTGCCTCAAGTATATACTTCTGACTGATGAGCACAATACGTAACCCTAACAAAAATGATACTTTAAAAAATCCACATAATTCATGTGGAGTATCAAAATAACGTATAATGAAATAATCAGTTTACCTTCAACAAAGATGAGAATCATCGTCATCAATTTATTTGACATTTTTTTCGTCTAATAAGTTTGATGACAGGTTTCGCAATGGAAGTCTAAACCAATACCACTCAACAAGGATGACAATATTCCTTGCACATGTAAGAAGAATTATTGTCAAAAATACAAACGAAAACTAGTACTATGGGTCTAAATGCACTGATTTATGGACTGTTATACTTTCAACGATTACTGTACTGGAACTGATTTTTTTTATATCGCTTTCTCTCTTTGAAGTAGAAGCGAAAATTATTCTTATAAATAGCATCGAGGTTACGTTTGTTATGATAAATTCAAATAGATACAAAGAGGAATTAGAGTATACTGTACTGGTCTCATGTCTGTTTGTATTTCAAATTGCAAGTTAATAAATGAATCATCAATCTCAAAATATTTCCATGCAGCTTGCCACACAATATCAGCAAGAGTTCAGCCAGTTCCCAAAAAAGGAAAGAAAACTTCACCTTGAAATTATGGACCAATTGCATTGCTTTCTATCATTTCCAGAGTTATGGAAAAAGTAATCAATATGAAGCTTATCAAATATCTAGAGAAATCAGGAATAATTATCAATACGGATTTCGCCATCAATGGACGAAAGTACTCTTCATAGTAGTTTCTATTCCAGAGTCCCCATACCAGCTCAAGAAACAAAAATTCAAAGAAACATTCACGTCAATAAAATTAACGATGACTTGGTTGAAATGATAGAATGGGGTAGCATGAACTTGACGAGATTTAATGCAACGAAAACCCAGGCATGTCTCATCTCAAGGAAAGCCGATCTATCATGATCAAGTATTCAGATGTCAGGAGTGACCATTCCTACAGAGTCAAGTATCTCGATGCCAGGAATCACGATCAGTAATAATCCCTCATGGAAAAACTATGTGAGCTCGATCGCTAATGGTACTTCCCAGAAACTTGGGTTTCTATTTCGTGCGATGAAATACTCCACTTCTCGTCAGCTTCTGAAGATCTGAAAGGCTCAGATACGACCTGTCTTCGAATATAGTTCTCATGTATGGAATGCGGCACCAAAACATTCATTGAAGCTTCTCGATTCTATTCAGAGAAAGGCAATCCGTCTTGTTGGTGATTCTTCGCTCACAGACTCGCTCACCTCAATGGAGCATCGTAAAAGGGTCGGAGACTTATCTCTCTCTATAGATATCTGCACGGTCGGTGCTCTCCTGAATTGTTATCAATCGTTCCACACTCGGGAATATCTACATGGATGACTCAACGAGTACAGAATTCCCACCCACTTGGAGACCTGTCGAACCACTCTTGCTCAGGAATCGGTTTTCAATAGAACAGCTGAGCTTTGGAACTCCTTGCCGAAAGAGGTTTTTCCTGACGCTTACAATCTCCAAAAATTCGGAGTGTTAATTCGTATCTCCTGTCCCTTTATTCACAAGGTGTTCTTCGAACATTAGGGCTTTCGTGTGAATCTGCATAAAAATACAAGAATTTCGATTATTTTTTTGCAAATTTTCATGCTTGAACGGATACCTTCGATGTATTATTCTTTCATTAACAAGTTTCAAAAATGAATTTATTCTACCTTGGTGATTTCATACTTTCGAAAGGCAATGGAGAGGAGAGAAGTTCACAATAATGTTTTCATCAACATGAAGGAATCACGGCTTCCGACTTATAGTTATTCCATAATCTAAAATAAATGAAAATTGTATCTCAAATTTCACTTTCTCACGAAAATGGTCGCTGAGAAATCATAAAAATGAGACAGAATTCTTCCTTACAGAAACTGTGATGGAATTATGGAAAGTTTTCACGGAATTATACATTTTCGACTGGTGTTGGTTCTGAATTTCATTGTCTATATAATTAATTCTAATGAGATTTTCCCATATTTAATTTCAGATGTAAATAGACCTGGTAGATTAAGTCAATAAAATGCCGTGAAAGTGTATTATATCATCATCATAACTATTTCAAATATTTTTTTACCAGAAATGAGCCAGATGTATTCAATCTCTCAAAGAAGTAATGATATTGCTACAAAAAAAAATTATATAATAAACCATGGAATAAGGAAAAAATTGTACTTATCTTTGAAAAATTGTGTAATACCCTGATGTTATCTCGGAGTGCAGAAATCCCGACATGACTTTATTTTGTATCTTTTTGAGTGATTGCCATTGAATGGGGTTTTCATCGTTTGTTCGGATCGTTTCGAAGATTGAAATCCATATTTCAATACCCATATCGGCACTCAATATCATTCCAAAAATATTTCATAACTCCACATTGCATACGGCTCAATGATTTAATGCAGGTTTGGAAACACATTCAACTGAATATTACGATTCGGAGAGCGATTTAATCTGCTTCACCGTTGATTCGGAGTTATGAATACTTCAAATGTGGTAATTATGAAACTGCCATGAAATAAAGAATTTGATGGACAATTCTGTAGGGCATCACATATTTCACTTCAATTATAGATATGGTATGGATTTGGCTCAGATCGAATATGATACTGAAGTGAAATCCGAGTGTGTGTACGGGTATATTCACCTGATGGATCTATACATATCTGAGAAGTTACCACAATCTATATATAGCTTATTCCGAATGTAACGCAATCTATATTGCACCTATACTCCATGCTGCACATTGAATTGACTGAATTCCGATTTCAGCTCGTTCTTATATAGATATATCGTAAGTGGAAAACTTAATGTTGAACTGACATGGATTGATATTGAAAAAACGATATTTATATATGAATATTGGGTCTAGTCCAGTCTATGACCATTTTCCCGTGTATTTATCCCATACAGCACCGATTCGCATGAAAATTCGGATTCAGGATCTACATACCCTCTTTTTCAAAATCTACCCTGTGCCGAGGGTTGCTTTTTCCCTGGGGGTGGATGCCACCCCTTCTTGGGGGTGAAATTTTTTTTATTGAAAATAAGTGCGGAAATCAATAGATTGACTAATTCTAAGCACTTTTTGTTCAATGAAGTTTTATCTGAAAAGCGATACTTTTCGACTTATTCGCGAGTGAAATTGTCGGTTTTCAGGCAAAAAAAAAACACGTTTTCAGATCCTTTTTTGCGAATAACTGGAGAAATATGCATCAAATCGAAAAACCTATAGAGAGTAAAATTATAGCTTTTGAAAAAACGAAGGCGATTGTTCATTTGTGATGTATGCAAACCCACTACAAACTGAATAATTGCTTGTTGAAAGTTGATTGGTATTTTCAAACGCCAAAATAGAAAGTTTCTACGTACAATAACCAAAAACAAATGCATTTTTCGGGAAAAACTCATTTGACCTTCTTTGAAGTCCTTGAAAAATCCTTCATTTTTGTTATTTATAAAAGTTTCCAGCATCAAAACTGACTGAGGTATGAAGGAAATAATATTGAATCTTATTTTTTCGTTGAAAAAAAAATTGTGAATAACTCATCCTCTCTGTTGAAAAAAATTGTTGTTACTCCATAATTCACTTCATCCATGATCTAATAATGAGTTCTGAGTTTCTCATCAATTGTATGTACGTAGTTTCGGAAATAATTGACATTGAAGAGAAAAAATCATATACGTAGTTCAGAGAAAAATCTCCATTTCTTCGAAATAACTCGAAAAGTATTGATCACATGTAAAATTTTCTAGGGTACAAAATTGAGGATTATTCTTGTCTGGAAATTTTGGTGTTTCATTTTTTTCTGCTGGATGAAAATAGAGTAAGATATGGCCAGTTAAATATTGTGAGGGTTCGCGCAAATTCCCTTTTTTGAGCCCTTTCAGCATGAACCTTTTCAAAAATATAATCTGGAACGAAAAATCATGTGAATGAGCTTATAGCTCTTGAAAAAAGCTACAAAATACTTTTTTGGTGGATTTGATTGCTTGAAGACTAAGCGAGTTATGGGAAAAAACCAAAAACAATTTTTGTAGAAATTAGAGTATGTACATTAGTATATTGAAGAATTCACATAGTAACTATATTTTGGGCCTGGTGGAACTGTATGATTTCAATCGATCACACATCCAAATCTAGACTAGACCTATTTTCAATGGGGTAGTTTTCACTCTTAAAAAATCAAAAGCAACCTCGAGTACAGAGGTAACTTTATAGTAGAGTCTCAATCTGAATTTTCATACAGTTGGGTTTCTCGGTTTCTCAATAACAATTTTGATATAATTTTTTGATGAAAACTATCATAAGGGTGGTTTTTAGGGGTCGAATCTGTTTAATAGATCAGAAATTGTCAATGAAGGTTAATTCAACGTATTTACAGATGACTGAACGCTCAAAACTAGTATTTTGTAAATTTTTTTTGAATAGGGGTAGTTTTCACCTCTGATGAATAAAAATCAACCCCAGGCTCAACCTCAACTTTGAAGTAGATGGTAGATATAAGCTAAATCTCAAATTAAATGTAAATAGATACTGAATAAGTTGAATAACTGCCAAATAACATGTTAATCATTATTTTCTGATGATATTCTGTCACAAGGGGGGTGTTAAGGTCTGACACTGATAACTGAACCATAAATTATATTAAAAATTATCAATTGATTGATTTTACTGATATAAATATGATTTCAGTTTATTACATGCTCCAATCTAAAATTTTGATATTTTTTTCAAATAGGGGTGGTTTTGACCCCCCCCCCCAAAAAGCAACCATCGGCACAGGGTAGATTTTGAAATAGAGGGTGAGTAGAACCTATAACCAAATTTTCATACGAATCGGTGCTGTATGGGATAAATACACAGTTTACACTTTTTTTACCGTCATAGACTGGAGTAGTCACCATATTTCAAGGTCAAAAACCAATATTTCAAGGTCTAATATTGATGAAATAATGTTTTGATGCCTTATTACCAGTATTAGAATTACTATATCAGGTTGGATCGGATAATATCAGTTCAAAAATACGGTGATTTTAATAATGGTTGCATATTTTTCGAAATCAATTTCTATCCGTTCAATGTTGTTTGGAAGAGTAGATAACAATATTGAAATATCAATTGAGGAAGCATAGTGGCAAAATAATGCATAGATAAGCCAATTCTTATATTGCCTGAATATTATATTCACACTGAAATAGAAATTCAATTCGTTATTTTAGAATCACAACCTACGAGTGGTATTGCAATTTCAACAGTAATAACATATCGTATCTGAACTGATATATCAATTTTGGCCATGCGATTGTGATTATGAATTATTACTGACAAAAATGTGGATATTGAAAATTTTACTATTGAATTAAGATAATTTTAATGCCAGAAAATTACGCACATATTTTGCACAGTAAGTTTCAAACACGAATCACATAAAAAAGTAATCGTTCAGTTTTTCACGAAATATATTATCGGGAGTAATTACACAAGTGCTTCAAAATTACCGATAATTTTCCATGAAAGCATGTTGTTTAAAAGCTGCATGAGTTTATTCTCATATTTTCTCTTTTAGCAAAATATGAAAATAACCGAATGCAGTTTTTTTACCGACAACATGCTTGAATGGAAAATTATCAGGTTTATTTTGATGCACGAGTGTAATTGGGTAGAATATTTCCGGAGTTAAAAAAACGACGTTTGAAATTCAGTATTAATGCCTGTCAAGATGACAAATGTACATTTTAACAATCGTTACTATAGATACACGGACCGAGCGGGTATTTTTCGATACCTACCGAGTATTTACCAGCCCGAAAATGTCCCGCCGAGAATTTATCGCTGTAATTGATCGAAAATGTCCCGCTTCATATGGGATTTTTAACATACGATGGAAATATTCACTATAATAAAAGCTTCATTTAGTTCTCAAATATGGCGTTTAATGATTTTTTACTAGTAGTGCAATGTTGTCTTGAACATAACTTTACTATACCACTTTGATAGACCCTAGACAGGGAGGCCTGTTTTGGAGGTAGTTTTCAAGCGGCTAGAAACACTTCAATAAGATGTCATAAGTTGAGTTTTGGGGTTCGTAGCACTCTGGTAATTGAATAGACTTCGTTACTCATCAGGAAAAACAGTAAAAGTTTCATTACAAAAACATGTGAACTAGGTGTAATTTACGTACATAAGATTCATTAATGGCTCACATATGTTTTTGAATAGATTCGTCAACATGGTTCAGAATGATTCTGTTCTCAAAATAGACACGAAATCAATGTCGTTCTTAATTCTTTATCAAACTGTTTTATAAGGTTCAATCGATAACCAAGAATTTTCTGGCTAATGTCTGTTTTTAGTTTTCAATCGCGTTTTCACTGTATCTGATTTGAGTAAGCACTTTTGTTACATTAATTTTGGCACTGTTTCCAAGGCACTGTACTACTATTTTGCGATACTATTCCGACACTTAACTGGCGCTATCACTGGAAGCAGAACTGTACTGGAACTGCTATTTTTGGCTGAATGCGCCTTGGAGGAAGCAAAGGCCAATAACATAGAGAGAGAGAGAGACTTGAACTTCAACTTGTACTGTTACTGTTACTGTTTTGGAATTGCGTTCCTTTTATAGAAAATTTCGTTTGGCAGATGATTAAAACACAAGAATAACCAAATACATGCTTTGTCGCTCAGTTGTTTTTTCAAGAGACAAAGAAATAATTGTTATATCACTGCAAGAGAAGTCATTTTTTGTCAAATGAAACCTCTTAGTTTGTAGTGAGTTGTTTGCCAGATTTATGATTTTGCCATGAAAAATCATTTTTTCATCATAATGATCCCGCCTTAGTTGTTTCTTCGAACACAAAAATCGTCCATTCATTGCAATGTGATCGTTGAGTGAAGTTTCGTTGTATATGGGACTGTTGAATTCGGTAAGCTATCATGGTTATTTTAGTGACATGAATAGTCATAATCTGTTTACGGCATAACTTTTTACATGAAACTAATTTTTCAAGTCTTCTTTGGGATCAGATACTATAACCAATATTCTTATCATATGTGCGGTCATAAAACCATATCTATCATACGTAAACACGTAACTCCACGACGTAATGTGTTTATGGGAAACTTAGAAAACCGGAGATAGTGGGTTAAAGCCTGCAGCAGCCACCGATTTTCCAGGTGAGTTATCGGTTAGTACATGTGAGTAAAGGTAAATGAAATTCCGAGGTTGAATGAAGATAACTCACGAACAATAATTATGAATATGAAAATAAAAGTGAAGACATGGCATAATCATTGAATGAATCCGATGATTACTTTTTCGTCTATTCATTATTTACAATATTGTACCAATATAGGCAATATAATCAAATATACACATTTCTTGATCAGAATTGAAATTTATCAGTCAACTGTCATCAAGTCGATTTCCAAAATGAAAACTGAACGAAAAACTTCGTCTAGTTAAAAAGAATCAATTTCAAAAATCAATCGAGACAAACTCAGATGAAAAAGAGTTAACTGAATAGGGATAAAAAATACACTTCATTCGGTTCTAATTTCCTTGTTTCTCAATGTTTTCGAACCGTAGCTTAGATTAGTAGTACAACTCCACCTAGATCCTTTTTCCATTAGAATTCTCGTATTCCAATAATGATTTCATGAGTGTGCCATAACTTATATCCATTATCGTTTTTAATGATGAATATGCATTTGTCCTGTGTTTTCAAAGATTCTGTGAGAATAAGGATTATACAGGCCGTTGTTTTTAGCTGATCCCACTATTGCTATTTGGTAAACGATAAGACCTATAAGGTCGATTATACTGGACACATATTATATATTTTGGGGAGTATTGATAATGTTTTTTCAAATTGTAATAATAAATGGTTGTTCTCGAGATATTCGCTGAAAATTTAAATAGTGGAATTTAGTTTTTTGGCTTTACCGCCTCCATTTCGAATGATATAACAAAAGACAGGCAAACTCTCAAAACTGTTTCATATTTATCATAATTTTATATAAACCAATTTCTAATGTGAAATTACGTTCATTAGATTCCATCATCAACTAAATTTTTTTTTTCGGACATCTATTTCTTTCATCGATTTTCGTAGCCCCTTTGATAAATAATTTAGCTAGATATTACATTACATGTGTCTCGACGTTTTTCTCCGAAAAAACATCATCCATATATGGTCATACAATTTCCGTCAGTGTAATCTCAAAAAAATAACACAAACTTTCAGTACTATTTCATGTTTACATGAACACATTTTCAATGCAACGTTTCCATCATCAATGTCTTGAATTTTTTACTTTGTGAAGAAACATTGTAACTCTTAACAAATTGAATGACGAAAAAATTATCTCATTCATACATTTTTTTTACGGGAAACACCAGAAATATGAAAATTGTATTATTGCATAGTATTTTTGAACGGTGAAACATCAACAACATAAAAAAAATTAAAAATCTTCACTCTCCATTTTCGATTTTTAATTTTTTTAATTGCATCGAAATTCAAAAAGTGACACATTATGAGATATATTATCAGCGAGATGATGAAATTTCGTAAAGTGTACCTGTAACAGGGAGCAAATATTTCTAATTGCTTTCTTTGAAGAGTTATTTCATTTCACATATCAATGGGAACGAAATAAAGGTCAATGCCAATATGCTTCACTTCATTTAATATCAATGTGAGATTTATTTTCAAACGGCATAATATTCCTTCAGGTATCTGGATGACAATGTGAACTTTTCAAATTTTAGTCGAAAATAATATTACGATCATTAACGTGGTGCTGTGATGGACTAGCAAGCGTTGTGGGTACCACTATTTTTGAATCGGTGATACTAGTTGCGTACTTGGTGATACGAAGTTTTTATCGAAAATATTATCACTTTCAAGAATACGTTTGAGGAATTGTCCTAACAATAATGATCATCGAGCTATTTTCGAAATACTGAACCCAATTTTTTGACAGTTTAGTTAATAACTTTTGAATTAGTTCACTAGTGGAATATACTTCTCTGCACATTTTTCTAGGTGGGATTCAAAGTCGAATGAGCCATGAATGGAATTTTTAGGACCACTATCAACAAATCAGAACGCCATTTCAAAAAATATTTGCGGATTATTTCCTCCTATCACCAACGAATCAACACGAAAACTGATTCTAGATCGATGTTGTATTTTTGTAAATGAACAATAAATTGCCATTGTGTGCACCAATTACAAGGTCGAGGCCGGAAGCCTTCGACCTTGTGATTGTTGCCACGAATGTAAACCTTTTTATCGAACCCTCACATAAATAAATATCTCGGCGTCGATTAGGTTTTCTGAGAGATATCATTATTATGTTACCTCCTGGAAGCCCCACGAGTTGTTCTGGAACAAAAACTAATTCGAACTCCATTCAATATTCAAAGACAGAGCTCCCGTTAACGGCGTGCCCAGAAGTTGAAAGTACGCAACTTGGTAATAGACTTTCCTTGGAGTCCATTCAGCGGGAACCAAAGTGGAATTGCGTGTTCTCTTTCCTGAAAAACTTCGATTAGCAAACATCGATGTCTGTTGTTGTCGGTAACTTTGAGCGAGGAATCGACTTTCTCATTTCACACTCTGTCAACTTTCGCGGAGGTTAATCGAGAAGTGTCGAAACGGAATTCCAATAACGGCACTTCGGCCTTTCTATTTTGGGAGCCAAGATTTCACGTTTGATCGCATGCTAGAGATTGATTTCGATGTTCTGTGGTTCAGCACTGTCAAAATCAAAATACGAAGATCAATCTACCCTAGTGTATGATTCCACGAAAACTATTCGACCTGAGAAAATCGAAATTGATTGGCCGACAGTGGAAAACTAAATGCGTAACTATAAAATTCATACCTATGTTTCGATCCGTATCATGTCAGGTGATATACAAACACAAAAAAATGCTTTATACTCTTGCCTGCGCTTTCTATAATTTTTTACGAAGAGTCAAAATGGATATTACATTGTTGACCAAGATCTATAGATTTCAGGGTTACCACAGACGCTTTTTATCGAATAAAATATTAGTATTTTCAATACGCTGACTTGAGATTTTACCAGACTTCTGATATGAGAGTAATCATGAATACGAATGTCGTTTCCAGATTTTCATGGAGTGAGAAGTGAGATGACTCAAAATAAAAGTGGGACGATCTATTATGTCACTTCTCGCAGTTATCATCTACCACGATTATTTCATCTAGAAATCCGCACCCAATCGTGAGGAGATACTGATACAATTCCAGGAAGTTCGCTTTTCGGAAGTAATAAGGTTTACTTTGTATGATAGAGAAAAAAACAAATGTTATACATTTTACGTGACATTAGAGACTGGTGGGGGATGATTTGGATGTTCTTCGAATTGTTCTAAAATTGTTCGTTTCCGTTAACCAGCCGACGTAACTCAACCCTCAGAAGTCGAAACTTGTGCGAGCATGGATTAACGAAACTTTCAACGTGCGAATACCCAGCATAGTGGCCTGGCGAGGAATCGCAACCCAGTCTTCCACTTCAAAGGCGAATGTGCTAATCTCTACACTACTGAGAATCTTATCATACATACCCTGATGATATTAAGCTCTATATAATTGTTCTATGTTTGTGAAATCTAGAAAAGTTTTGCAAACTTGTGGTATGACATTGGAAAATCTTCACGGAATTAATGACATCAAAAGTGAAATAATAATATTTTTTGATAGTCCCAAATTTGTTCGAATTGCCCCAGAAATGATTCTAGATTTCTACTATCAACTTATAAATATATATCTTAATATATATAAATCTCGTGTCACAATGTTCGACCTCAATGGACTCCTAAACCACTTAACCGATTATAATAAAATTCGCACACCATGTGCAGTTCGATCCAACTAGAGAGATAGGATAGTTTAAATCTCAAATTATAGTCGCAATTTTGATTTATTGCTAATTATTTGTCTGTTATTATTTGACAGTCACAATTATCTGTTAACTCCAAATGATTCTAACAGATGTCGATACCTTTCGACTGGGTTGAGTAAGTAATCAATAGATGGCGCTGCTGAGCCCATCAGTTGGCAGAACAAATTGAATCAAGATGTCGATACCTTTCGACTGGGTTGAGTAAGTAATCAATAGATGGCGCTGCTGAGCCCATCAGTTGGCAGAAAAAATTGAATCAAGAAATCCAGCTCAAAGAATCAGGACAGCAGAAGGTCATGCACAATCACAAATGGTTCAGATTTGGAAAAACCATGTTTTTCTCATGGGCAACTATATGTTGCGTGTCCACGTGTTGGGAAACCGTCGAATCTATTTGTGTTAGCTAAAGACAGGTTAACCAAAAACATTGTGCACCGATTGGTGTTAAATTAAATTGAAATTGATAGTATTTATAATTCAAAAAAATAGATATTAATGTTCAAAAGTTTAAGACTGTCTGCCTTGCCTACCTCATTCATGAGTTTAAGCGTCACATGTTATTTACTGTATTATACTGTAATATACTTATGTTTGTTATAAAATTAAATGGAAATAATAAATCTGATAAATTTTTATTTTGTACCTATTGATTTCTGCCTAATATCAAGTGTAAGAACATTTTAATAAATTGTGTTCAACGTACTTCCCCTTCAAATCTCAATCCAGTGAATTTGTATACCAACATCAACATTTTCGTCTTTGGTGGTAAATAATTTCATTGTACTAAAGGGTTATAGTAGTAGAAAGTCAAATAAGGAGATCACCATATTTTTTTACAAATACCATCTGTGTGAAAAAGCATAGTGGACTCCGTGACTGATGTTCTCTTATTGTTCCTCTTATGTAATATAACAAAAACTTTAGCCACAGCAACGCGTGGCCGGGTCAGCTAGTATATATATATATATATATATATATATATATATAGTTCTAGGTTGGTGTTTCAGTAATTGGGGATAGTTTTCTTGAAAAGGTGTTTTGATGCTTTATTGTGATGAATAAGTTTGCTTTTTTCTGAAGGAAACATTATGGACCCTTTACTCAACAGTAGCCGAGAAAAAATTATATATTTAATGAAATTTTCAAATCTCGATACTGATACTCTTATCCTTCAAGGTTTCCGCTATTACATCTACGTCTGAACATGAACTTGAAGATTTTCAACGGAATTTATGAATATATTTAATATTTTACTGTTTTTTCAAAGGTTGGATCTCTATCTAAATTTGCTCGAGAAGAAACAAACAAGCAATGTATATTGAAACTTTGCATGAACACCCGTGGATCTTCTCTTCCAACTAAAAAACACGCCTACATTCCCGTTCAAACAGCTCGGCATAACTTCCAAACTCACGCAGTAACGTGGGCTGATAAGCTTATGGAAATGATGTATATCGTCTGAAAATCAACCCCTAGCGATATAATATGCAGCTCTAGGCAACTTCGTGAATAACTGCTATACACCTGAACGCTGCTTGAAGCGTTTCGATATGAAATGAATAATTGTGAAACTTTCTCAGTGAGTTATTATTACCAAATATGATGAATTTCTAGTAGAATAAAAACGAAACCATCTATTCAACTATCTAGTAGATTTCCTTCATTTTCTACCTTGCATTCATTTCCTTCGATTGGATTGCCTTCACCAAGATTCGTAGCTGGCAAATTTTCAGAATGAGCTATATCCAATGCTTCTGACCTCAAATCATCAAGTGGCATGGTTGCATGTTAAAATATAAAATGAACAATATATTTATCTATTAGTTGCTGTCCTTCATTTCACTTTCCATAGCAGGATACTCAGATGATTATATAAGCAACGACCTTTTGATACATGTACTTTTTTCCAAATTTCAGGGCACAAGCGGACAATATCTCAATCTCTTTATAGAGTTTATTCACAAAACTGCTACCACTCACGAGTTTCAGCAACAACGATAGTATCTTCAGGAGAAGAAGTAGTCTTGTCAATTTAGGAAGAAAGTTTTCACGTCTACACCAATCCTTCCAATTTCCAAACTCTGTTGACAGAATAATCGAATAGTGATATCCAAATTGGAAGTGCTTAATGAGTCATTTCTCTCAAGTAGTTGATTGAATTGCTATAAGAACATGCTTTGATCGAAGTTCACTTGAGATATAGGATCACTCTTAAGACAATAATTTTTTTCAGTCAATGTTTGATAAAACAAGCGCTCAGTCAACATTGTTTATACAAAGGACAGGTTACGATATTGCAAAGAGAAGAAAGTTTATAGGGCAAACGAGATTGGCAATTCTGGATCAAGAAAAGCACGAAGTTGAAATCACCAAATGTCTAAAATGTTAAACCCTCTCTTTGACTATAGTGATAATTATATTTTAATGAAATATGTACAATTTTCCAAGAAATCTATGGGACATGATAAGATACTCCTCGTAGCAAACTCGATGATTCTTTGACGATAGTTTCTGATTAGCTTCTTTAAAAAAAACACAAATGTGGTTGTTATTTTTTAGGAAATTTATTGCTTATACTGGTGGGTACACTTTCTTCATAAGCATTCTTGATGAGTATGGTAAAATGGGTATCAGAGATGTGTTGCTGAAACCAGCGCTCAGTCAACATCAGAATGGAAAATCCAATTTTTGAATATTTTTCCAGTAGAAGTACTCCTCAGAGTCAAAATCTAAAGAAACTTTACAATGGCATGTATATGTGGTGTTATTTTTCCCATGTCTTCAACTCATTTCGAACTTCATCCACATTGAGAAAAATAATCGTAACTTTAATGACAAACATAATTGATTACTAGTATGCTTGGTACCCAAATACATCATGAGTATTTATTTAAATGTGTTCACCCATAATACGGCGTATCAGAATGTTGTTTCGTAGGCGCATCACATCGATCGATACAACAAACTATGTGTAACAAGTTCTGATACCTGTAACAGCTTATCTCATCTCGTTAGCGATAAATTGTAGCAAACCGAAGGGATGGGCCGCAATATTCAACTTGCTTTCTGGGCGCAAAATAAAATAGTTTCCGTGAAGTTTGGAAATTTGAGGCGAGTACAGAAACATAAAACATATCCACATCATTGAGAATTTCATCTCAGTTGTATGACGCAGATATGCTTTCGCGTTAATTTATACTGAACTGGAAACGGATTATTTGGTTTAAAGCATAACTTCATGGAAGGATAATTCAAATTCGAGTTTCTTCTGATAATGACATTGAAAATACTTTTTTCTTCAAACGTCAAATAATGATGACATAACTTATCTAACTTGATCCTGTCCTCTCTCCGCCGGCAGCAGTTTTTTTTTCCATTTCTTTACGGCGGAGGGAAAAATGTTGTCATGGCAACAATATGAAACATTAAACATCATTTTTATTTAATAGTAATATTAAAAGTACAATTAGTTAATGAAGCATTTTCAAAATTGAAACCGTGCAAAAATGTTCCCGACTCTTGATACGCATTGGTAATTGTTGATGATACTGATGGTCGAGCACAACTTTCAGCAATCATTCCCGATGTTGGCGAATCATGAGGGTTTGAAATTTTTTGAGCATTATCGTTCTCATTTCTCATTGAATCCTCTATATATCCTTCGGCAACCGTGCTTGATTTCCAGCCCCCATGTCATTTGGGGCATTCTAGATTTCCGCCTCCATCAATTAAAAGTGTTGCTGAAGTTCGTCGCAAACAGTGACCCGTGTATGCGCTTGCCTCGTTTAAATTTAAATAACTAGCTACTTTTCGGGCTACTGCGCTGATCGAATGTATTCCCATGACGCTTCGGTAACACTTTCCATTTTGGTACTTTATAAAAAATCGGTTTTACTGTGAAATTTTCAGGCCGCAGTGATGCATACTTTTTATACAGTTTAATGTAGTTTTGACCAATTATCGTGAAAGATCTAATTTGTCGTGTTTTACTGTCTGGGATTTTGATAATCATTACATTTTCTTTATCCTCAATGTCCACAGTCTCCATTTTTACCAATTCGTCGCATCGACAGGCGCCGGTAACCTCAACAAAACAATCTGAAATATTTTTATAATTTAGTAGAGTATTACTACATGCTTTGCAATATATTTTTTTTCATCTTCAATCCTAAATACAACTTATCTGGCGCTTCAAACAAAAATTTATCAAACTCGTCTTTAGTGAAAACTTTAGACTTCTTTGCAGTATATCCTTCGCTTGTCTTTTTCAGAAAGGCACGTAACTTTGAAAATTTGCTTATATCCACATTTTTCCTAATAACTAACTCGGATTTTATCATAGAGTATCGTGACCACATTGTAGAAGATTTTCATTTTCCATTATATTAAAATATGCCAGTAAAACGTCTTCGGTAACTTGCCGTACTCCTCTTGTATCGCACCACTCTTGGAAGTGCTTGTACGCTAACCGATACTTTATTCCGGACTTGGAGGGCCCCAAACGTGCTACTGCATCATTAGCCGCGAACTCAATTTCATTTAGGTTTTTCATTTTCGCACAAAATTTGCGCTTGCGGTTGCAACAACAATAAGCTGTCTTTAATAACATAAAATAACTGTCAAACAACTGTAACCAGGGAGACGCAAATCCCACCGACGACTTAATTATTTTAATTTCTAACATCTAGACGACTTTGATAGTTGTCACAGTTAATTTCGAGTAAAAATAGCGTATGAATCGTACTATTTATGGTTGAAAATTGCTACGTTTGAAGAAAAAATAGTATACTTTATTCAGCAAAGAAGCGACTTTTCTTGACTTGCCCTCTATTACGCGCCTCACTTCGTTCGGCGCGTAATATCGGGCGCGTCAAGAAAAGTCATGCTTCTCCGCCTCATAAAGTAATATACTATTATTCGTAAGAAGTTGTAGATAACATACGGAAATAGTGATAGATGGCGAAAAAACGAGTTCCAAGGACCAAAAATATCATAGGGATCTCATTCTGCTACCTAATGAATGATGAAAAAAAATCATCTCTTGATGTATATTTTGTTGAAATTTATTAATTGGTAATATTTGTTGCATTGCCAAGAATGGATGACTATCCGATACTTGTTTTTTGATAATCACGGCCATGAAAATCAATCAAATGAAAGCAATACTCACTTCTCTATATATACCAAAAATTCGTGAAATATTTTCCATCAATAAATTAACGAGTATATAATTATCATTATTGCGACACTGAAGAACCATTTTCTGTATACCTACAAGAAATATTAATATTCCACCTGAACTCACACACTATATTCCATGTGATAGTCAAATGGAGTATACATTAAGGTATATGCATTTACTGAAATCTTATCAGCACACACAGATATACTAGAAATGAAGTGTACCGCAATCAAGCGCGTATCTGTCCCAAAATGAAAAAAATTGAATAATATATCCGGAATTGATCAGAACAGACATTAGAATTGAATTTTGTCAAAGTTGAACAGAAGAATGTCTCGGCAATGCATTATCCGAAATATATTATTGGGTTCTTGGAGTTGTATGTCATTTCAATGGGAAAGTATTAATTATAAGCATATAGTTCATAAGATCACCGGAAGCTCTGAAATAAACGAATTCACACAATCTACTGGATTTCCATTTGGACAGTTCTTGCCATTTTTAATTTGTTTTCCCATTATCTTGATTGTTTCCAGGCCAAGAATAAAACCGGATTAGGGATTTTTCCAATATCCTAATCGCCCCTGAGTGTGTTTTCGTCTGTTGGTTAATTCAATTATCTTACTACTCCATCTACTCCATCGACTGGGACAAATATAGCATCATTGATTTGTTATGCTCTTGATTCATCAACAATGGTGATGTAGTGAAAATGCTTCTCGGCATAAAGGAAGTGCTACTCTTCCCATGTTATTCATATCATTTTTCCGCCTCCTTCAAATAGCAAATCATTTTGAATAACTCATTTATGAAACTAACTAACCAAATTTATTAAAGAACCTAAACCGAGGAGAAGGTACAGTATAGCATGCTCCTGAAACTCCGAAAAAAAAGGAAAACCCAGAAGCCAAAAGAAAAGAATGAAAAAAATGCTGCCGCCGGCGCCGGCGGGATTAAAACCAACACCTACAAGCCTATCACGAACAGTGAGCGGTGCACCAACTCGTTGCGCTACCGGGACTCACAGGCAACTTCGACGGAATTATATTGAAAATATCTTTGCTCCTTCACTGATCTACCATTTTGCAAAAACACAGGGTGTTTCATAAATGAACGGTAAAATTCATACTTATATAATATAATATAGTTTAGGTCATCAATGCCGTATAAATTATTTCACTCATGACGTATCATGACGTGACTTTTCCTTCTCCTCCCTAGAGAGGCAAAGTACGTTTTCGCCCCATACAATGAAGCCAGAAAATGTATAATTCGGATAGAGGTAGGCGGAAAACAATTTTGAGTCAGTTTTTCAATTCTTTCGTTTCATCTCCGAGAAGTTTTACTAAATCACTGACGGTTTTATAAGCATTATACATGTATACTTTCGAAGAAAAAAATTCGGACTGAAATGATAGGTTATTCAGGAAATGTGAACCTGGTCAGGTTTGAGGATCCTGGGTAAGCAAAATATTTTGAAGCGATATTTCCTCATTGATAAGTGATTTGATCAGTGACCCAACGCTGCACCAACGAGGATATTCGTCGCGTTGTCTGAAAGGGTGGCTTCTTGGTGCTCGATGCTGGGTTTTCCTTCATTACTTTTTTCACTTGTCAAAATGTGACGCTTTCGGCATTTCAACCGATAGTTCCGGGTTATTTTGGTCAATCATTCGGTTTTATACTAATTGAACTGCTTGGTCCTTGATTAAACGTTGTTTACCCCTCAACTGTCGAAACTATAAGGTTTACCGGTTCGATTCTATTGAATTGGCCTATATACAAGGTTCAAATATAAATTATTATGAATGAAAAGCTACCCAAATATGAATGGTCATTCACTTTTTACTTTGTCAGCGTAATAATAATATAAACGACACATTTCGATGAACACTCAAATTTCACCTACGTATTTGGCTCATGAACATAACCAATGTTAATGAAATACTAATGAATCAAATTGTTCTTCCTTTGATTTGGTCAATGGATAATCCTAAAGATGCAACTCGTTTTTTGAATTAAATGAGATGAATTTGCATTTTCGAAACACTCAAACTTTTTCATTTTGAGGCAAACGCATTCAAAAAACCGAATTAGATGAAATAAATGATATCAATCGGTTTGTTTTCATACTTTTCCCAGATAAAAAAGTTTTCGAGAAAAATGTATCGATAAAATTTGAAGGACTCGTGGATTATGTACCTATAGTCCAGAAGAAAACGGCGCATGAGTTCCAAGAACTATTCCACCTGATTTTTTTCATGCAATCCTCTTCAAATTACCCTACTGATGATATAAATGCATTTTGCATGTTGCCAACTCCGTGCCATATTGTTTAAACAATTCTAAGGAATTGTTATTTTTCAAATGGAATTTCTTTATATTCTCCATTGGAATACAAATTGAAATGGTCCGTTGACTTTACACGAAAAAGTTGTTATTTTCAGAGATACCTATGTATTTTTGAAGATTCGAAAAATCTCAAATTCGGGTACTTTTGACCAATAACTGAAATATATTAAAAAATATATGAATTATAGATTTTTTATTCTTTATACAATAATAAATAATATTCTCAATAGAGATTTGGAAAAATTTCATTGTTCATACATGTTTTTCAATTGTTAAGTTCAAGTATGCGTCGTTTACCTTTGAGTATCGCCGTCTCGTAGAAGTATGAAATAATGAATATAAAATAAATATTTATTATCAATATTATTTTTATATATTATATTCTTCTTCTGAACCACATGTATGCAACTGATATTATTTTTTCACAGTATTGAACTTTGGTTTTACAGGCTTTCGTTTAGAAAACAAGATTGCAAAGAATCATTCTCCAGTTTCTATCCGGAATACGTATAATCTAATGATTCATATTGGGGATTCAATACATTTTTCCAAATGTACGATTGAGCAGAAGCTCTGAGTGCATGCAAATACAAGGCATCTGATGTGCACGGAATTTTTGATAAATCAGTAATAATGCCAGAGGAACGAGAAAAAATAATTTGTCTAGCTTCTTCCACGGTGTTATCTTTTTTACCCAAAATATTCAAACACAATGTTTCTGAGCCTTTCCACTCATTACTACTCAATTCTGAGACATTGCCAAAAGCATCATGATTCTCTCATATTTTTATCATCCATAGTTCGGAACAACCACTTTTTCCAATCTTGACCAATGATAAATACCTACATAGTACAAAAACACCAGTGTCGACACTGTTATTTATATTATTTCAGAATTCAACTGAATATTGTAAGCAGCGAGTAATGTTGAAATATTTTAAGGAATTATAGTATTGGGCCCTTGAATAACTATTTCACTTTTTTTATATTTTTGGCTCTTAATTCTGAATACTTGATGCTTTGATTGTCTCACCTATCAAATACAATATCAACACGCATGACTTTCGGCTTTTCGAAATATGATGTAACATATTTAAAAAATGCTATAGCAAATTCACCAAACGTTGCTTGTTTAGATGGCTGCAATCGATGCACTACTGTCATTCCGTCAAACAAATCAATTCTAGGATTTAAAGAAGAAAATAAAGTAATTGAAGTTACTGTACACAATGTTTCTTTCTCAATCTCTTCCATTGAAACAGATGTATCAGATTTTTTATAAAAACCATTAGCAAGAGCTTTTGGATGATTTAGTAACTCGTATTTTGCTGAAGAATGTACACTAAATTCCCTTTGAACACACAGCATGAGAGGTTGTTGAATATCCATTAATTCTTTGGTTTCTTTTAGTTCTTTTCTGTTTTCATTTTTGTTCTGTTCTAAAACTCTAGACATATGATCAAAAATACTATCATCTATGCGAATAACACGTTATTGCATAAAAGATTGTACTGAATTTTCACCATTTTCCTTCAATGATAATAGATATTTGCTTTTCTCTTCACTTGCTGATTGCCCATTTCAAATGATAAATTATGGTTCAGGACACAGAGAGGCGATACTCAATGGTGAGCAACGCATACTTGTGAGCGCGCGAAATCAACAATTGAAAAACAGGTATAAACAATGATTTTTTCTCAAATCTCTACCGAGAATATCATCAACTACGTATATAATTTAATAAAAAGAATATATAATTTATATTTTTTTTATATTTTCAATGGGTCAGTACCCAAATATGAAATTTTTCAAACCTTCAGAAATTCATGTCTCTGAAAATATCAACTTATTCATCGTGAAAAGTCATAGGACCTTTTTTTATTTTAATGAAGAACATTAAAATACTCTCCGTTGAAAAATAACAATTCTTTGCAATTGTTTAAACAATTTCGGTTTAAACAATTTGGCACGGGGTGGCCCCAAGGCACCATGCATGTATATCATCTGTAGGACAATTTGAAAAAGAACCATAAAAAAAAATTGAGGTGGAATAGTTTTCGGAAATCACGACTACCCAGCATGGAATCGAATCCTGGTCTTCCGCTTGAAAAGTGAATGTGATAACCTCTACACTATCGAGAACTACAAAGCTAGGAATGAAAGTTAGAATGAATCATAGACATCACAACTAATGGATTGGCCCTAAGGTAGAGAGGACAGCAGAATTGGCAAGTTAGAATACTTTGTGTATAAAATAGATGCATTCCTTTCTCATGTAGCAGATAAAGGGAGGTAGTGAAGGAATTCGTAATTTGGGCATTAAATTATAATCGTCCTTAACAATATCTTATCATCACAACTAATTGCTCTAAGAGAGAGAGGTAGTCATAAAATGTCAGGCCAAAATTGGAACTCTTTATTTTTTTTCTCGTGAGTACTCTCGGTTTTTGATAAAATCTCTATATGGCGTAATGCACAAAAGTCCCCAAGAAGCTATATCGGTAAATGGCGCTGTTGTCGCGCACGGACCCAATACTCACGCAGATATCAGTTCCTTGATTTTATTCAGTTCATTTATTTATTTTCATGACGAAATGAAACTATATACACAGTACATAGTTTGTTACTGGAAATGAATACTGTTATTATAGCCAGATAGGAGGGAGCCATAAGTGCTGTATAGCCAGCCTTCTCCCATTTACAGATACTGATGTATCAGGGTTTTACATTTTGTTACTGTTTTTCTCACACCTGGGATCATTTTGGTCAATGGGATACAGTTTACATCTTATATGCACCATTTTCTTTTTAACAAACCCTGATGTTTCTTATAAACTTCCTCAGTGAAGAATACATCCTACCCTCAGAGGCGTCCATGTACAAATTGTTTCTAATTACGTTGAAACTGGAGTCAAGTATCCCGTTTCCGTCACCTCCGCTAGATTACGAGATTACACACGTAATATTCCGGACAGCAGCAAGACTTGGGTCTCGTTAGCGTTTCTATTACAAGAAGATTACTTGTTACAGCGTCGTAATTGATCGTCTATGAGACTTCCGAGTCGGGAACGGCGATGAGATGAAATTTGTTCATTATCTTGAAACGCAAACGGCCGTCTTCAAGAAGAAAAACATTTTGGTGTTTTCAACGTTGGTGAAGTTGATTTCTGTTTTTTCTATTTTCACTAATGGACGAAAGAATAAAAAAATATTCTATACTAATTGTGTCGATTTTTCAGTGCAGTTTTATTGGGGTTAACTCATCAGTCAGCTGCCATTTGATTGTTTTTCTGAATTGTTTTTTGACTCGACAATCCTTCATTATAAGGAAAATCCACTAAGGAATTTATTTAATTCAAATTGTTACAACTGAAGAAATATTTCAAGGTGCTCATTTCATAGCTGAAATAACATACCAACCCGCTATTTAAAACTGATATCGAAATAATAGAAGATATTCGTAATGACGATTTGTATTGCTATGTTAGTTTTTGTACGAGATAGATTGTTAACTAGGATCAACGTTTTATATTATTTTCTTGAACGCCAAAATCAAACTCATGTATGATAACTTATTTTGTATGTATCATGTACATTTGCTATTATTTTCAATAATTGAGTACTCTTTTGAAAAATTGGTGAAATAGTTATGGGGGAAGCTTCCATTACATCGATCTTAACAATTTTTTTTGATGTAGCGAAGGGAAAGGAATCCAATTTTCAGCATTTAATCGATTGATCTTATCAACCAACCAATCTAGTAACTATCCTTCTGTGACATTTGGACATTTCCTTGTCTTGAAAATTTTTATATTTCCTGGAAGAGAATGGTGATATTCAGAATTGAAAACTCAAACTACGAATTCAAATAATTCGAGAATCCGTTGCTGTTTTTTATCGTTTTAAGATCATTCATCATTCAATCACGATATGCACCAACGGAATCAACATCTCGACTCATTTTCACAGTATACATGCATTTTCAATCTCAGAAGAGAACCAGAAATTGAACTGATTTCGCTCCTGTTCAGAATTGGATTCTCCAATTATGATTGAAGTACGTGCCGATCCACAGATTGCATTACATTGCATTCAACAGAAGAAATAGCCCTTCTATAATCAGTATACCGTCCCAACCGAACAAGAATGATCCGCATTGAAATTAAACTTTCTTCAATTATTCATTCATTGAATGAAACCAGCGGACCACAGCTCTCTTTGAAAGCGAACAACTTTCACCGATTTGAATTTCGCAGGAGTAGCACGTAGAAACCAAACGGAAGAACTGCGAAATGTACGATTCTTCAGGGGAATACTAATGAGACACGATCCAAACTCTCGAACTGAATTCGAAGGAAGAGTTCGTCTATTCAGATGGATATCATTCTAATTAAGGATTCAAGAAATGCTTACCTAAATATGTCGCTGCTCAACAAGTGTTATAAAGGGTGAAAATGCATGGAGATCGCTGGGTCAGGAGTATAATGAATATGAGTAAGGAAAATCTAGAATACTGAAATACACAAAAAGAGGGTATTGAATCTGAGACTTTTTATTGTTGATGAGATCACCAAAAACAATGGTGCTTCTGAGAAATGGCGTAAGGAGTAATCAACAAGTCCTAGACAATTCTCATCGAGATCATTTTGAATTCTTCTCTCGTGAGACAGCATTCTCTTGAAATTATTGATATTCATCGTTAGGTGCGCTTCGATGTTTTTGTGCATTTTCTTTCTGTTTTCAGACAATATCAGTATCACCTGAGACTAAAGGCTCCATTATGGTTATCGTTTCTCTTCATTGTGTCGAGAAGTACTAAATAGTTTGGCGCCTATGCACTCAATGGGGCTGTTGAATTTCAATGAAATGGTTCCATCGGACTCATTTGTCGCTCTTTTCAACAATTTCATCGTCAGTTGTCTCATCAAGATTCGTCAAACGAATACAATCTTTTCATCCTTTTTTCATCAATTCAGAAATCTATCAAATATCTCTTACCACAGGCGAATTTTTTCAATGTGTCACTGCAAAAAATATGGTTGAGAAATAAAAACAATTTAATGAAACTAAGATGGTCTCTATTTCATGATTACATGTTTGTTCTAACAATTTAGAATATATTGATGAAAAAACGTGTACTGAATCATTTGACGTAGTTTTCAACAATTTATATGAGACGTATACTGTCGCATCGAATAATTTTGTTGAATATTTCCATCGTATGTTAAAAATCCCATATGAAGCGGGACATTTTCGATCAATTACAGCGAATATTTCAATCGTATGTTTAGAATCCCATATGAAGCGGGACATTTTCGATCAATTTCAGCGATAAATTCCCGGCGGGACATATTTGGGCTGGTAAATACCCGGTAGGTATCGAAAAATACCCGCTTGGTCCGTGTATCTATGGTAACGATTGTTTAAATGTACATTTGTCATCTTGACAGGCATAAATACTGAATTTTAAACGTCGTTGTTTCAACTCCGGAAATATTCTACCGAATTACACTCGTGCATCAAAATAAACCTGATGATTTTCCATTCAAGCATGTTGTCAGTAGAAAACTGCATTCGGTTATTTTCATATTTTACTAAAAGAGCCTTCCTCCTCCGGAGTCGAGCTCTTGCGACAAGATATGAAAATAAACTTATGCAGTTTTTAGACAACATGCTTTCATGGAAAATTATCGGTAATTTTAAGCAATTTTTCACTTGCGTTTTCAGAAGAGTATATCTCATCTGTGAAAATGAAATATTAGAATTGTGTTTTTGACAATTGTACTTTTCTGTTGAATTAAATAAACTGAACTGTATTCATTCAATTGTCGTACCGGAGTCGAGTGTAATTAAATCAAAAAACTGCCAGAAAAAATTACTCGTCCTACGGACTCGTAATTTTTAATGTTATTATTATGCTGAAAAAGTGAGAAGTGAATGACTATTAATAATAAGGTAACTCTTCATTCATGATAATTTATATAAATATGAGCCAGTTCAATAGAATCGACGCGGTAAACCGTATGGTTTTGACAGTTCAAAGGTAAACAACGTTTTATCGAAACAATCGAAAGGACCAGGCAGTTTTATCAGTATAATACCCAATGATTGGCTAGAATAACCGTAGAATAATCCGCTACTATTGGTTGAAATTTCAAAAACGTCACATTTTGACAAGTGAAAAAAATAATCAGTATAATACCCGATGATTGGCTAGAATTAACATAGAATAAGGAGAAAATTCAGGTTTATTCTCTGATGTTTGAATGAAAGGAATTATTTATAAGCCAATCACCGAATGCCGTATTCCAAGAAACACGTTTTCCAACACACATTCGTGTGCGTTTCGGTCCCCAGCCTGAGGAGGTGGTATCGCGACGTTATAGCATGAAATATTGCTCTCCTGTGGGAAATCCTGCAAATTTATGAGTTGCACGATACCGGCTGGCTCATTATCGAACGCGAGTACATGTTAATTGCAACTAGATGAACACCTGAGGGAGCTGTGAAGTTTTTTCTGTATGATCGATATGATCCATTTTATATTGTGTGAATTATGCAGCAGATGAGAATATTTCTCGATTACCAAAAGGTTAGATTTCTATATATTTTAGAATTCACTAGTATTCTTTCCACTCCGATTTTATACTCTGGAACACAAACAATTCCCCGATTATCATTTGGAATATTTGGACTATCTATATCTATTTTAGCAAGCAGAACATTTCGCATTGACAATTTTCTTCTGAATTTATATTCCTCTGAACAACACAATAATCAGGCTACAACGCGACGGTTCAGAATAGACTGAGCTCGCGACCCTATATACGTTTTATCAGCCTCCAGAAATAGTTTTTACTTAGTAACAGGGTTTGAAAAGCATTAGGTCAGATTTTGATAGAATCGAATCTGGAGATATATGCTTATCTGCCTCACTACCATCCTCGCAATACTTGAAATGAGAACAACTACATTCTTCAATCGATAACATATGACAACGCAATTTTCATAATACTTTTTCCAGTTCATGTCATTTATATCAACCATATTTTGATTTGTTGGATTTGCTTCCACTCTCATCTGTGGATGACTTGATCCAATCATATTGGGGTATCAAACTTCACTTCTTTTATTACGATCACAAATGAATATATTTATGTAATATCTCGAATTGTAACTTGCTACTATTCATGGTTTCGATATATGAAGTGAATTTATTTATATCGAGATTATAACTGAAATTGCCAGACAACAAAATTTCACCAAGATATAAAATCACCCTTTCCAAGAGAATGCCACTACGTGATTCAAATACCAAATATATCAATTTCAGTTCTTTCCTTGGAGAAGAGTACAAGACAAATGGGAAATACTGAAACTTCAAAAGCCCGAAGGATAATTGAATGTGCCACACCTGTGAATGCTCGATATATACAAGAAATATGCAAAGTTCGGAAAAAAACGAGGTTGGGATCATAATACATTAAGCACATATAGGTTGGGATGTATTCATTTTTTGCTTAATGCATCACATTTTGGAAAAATCCTCGGACAGATCGATTTTCTACTTGAATTTGCTGTATTTTCGAAAATACTGCGACTTCACCGGACATCAATATAAAACTGTTTTATAATGAAGGTTCTGAATTGAGTGAACGATTGGAACAGTGAATTTGATCATTTTCAATAACTATTTCCAAAGATTCGCTGGATGGATATGTTGATTTGTTCTTGGTGATTTCTACCACCCTGTATCTATTCACTACCTATGATTGATACGTACCTGGAATGAGTGTTCATGGGGGATTTGGAAAACCGTATAATATACAGGGTGTCAAAATGGTTATGGCTTTCGCTGCCGAGGTTTTCAGTATCACAACTTTGGTTCGGGTTTGTAGGCCGTCGTTTCTTGGAATTTCTTCCTGACGTTTCGCTGGCGCAAGTGACTAGCTTCTTCAGAGGCTCATACATCTTGAGTTAGAGCCATCACAGTCATCAACCATACCGATCGACCGACACAATCAGTTTATATTCTTATTATTATTATGCCGATAAGATCAAAAAATATTATTTATATTCTATCAACATGTGATTCGTATGTAAATATAATTTCCAAAAATCACGATTTCCAAGAAAAAACAAGTCATACAGGGTCTTACTATTTAACCTTGAATACAGATTGCCTGATAACTCCAATAATGGAAGAAATGAATGGCCTGTATTTATGAAATTATATTTGAGAAAAATGTATTTATATGAACCAAACCATACAAATTATCGGTGAGATTGAAAACTCCAGGGTAGAAGAGAAGTTTTCCAAAGGAGATCAATAATCCTAGCTCCAAACTGATATCATTAGCACCTCGCACTCGACGCACTAGGACTCAAGAAATCCAAAATTTCGATTGGGGAATTATCAATTGAATCCCCCAAAATCTCAATGTCCACAGAGTTTCAAATCCCTAAAACGCTATAAACAAAGTAGAAACGTTCTATTATCGAACCATAATATTCAGATACAATCAACATCACCTTATATTCATACCTCAATGAAAATGGGTGATTACCAAATTTCAGATACCGCGTCAAAAGTTATTATTTGTTGTTTTTATTTATTATTCACTAAAGCGGTTGTTTAAGAGCAAAATTCGGAGAATTGTGGAGTTGGTCGATTGGGTAGCTTGGAAAGAGGAATATAAGTATGTTGAAATTATTTCCAGAAATAATGTAAACTTAGAAAACTTCAAAAATCTATGTCTATTCAATCTTCTGAACATGTCTAGTGTAATTAATCGCTAACTTTGTGAAAGCAGTCTGAACTTCAAATTTTTATATCGCTAACTGACAGCAATACACACGCTCGTTATTGCTCATGATCTAGCCGCGGGAATCGTCCATCTACAAAACAGCCGCCAATATCGAAAGATGGCTTGCGTAAACAGAACGGAAACTAGGTCGGCTGCCTGTCTAACCGCATGACATCCTCATTTAGCTATCCAAATATACCTCCCTTACCCCAGGAAGTTTTCCAAGAAAAACATAAACGAGCCCGCAAAACTATTCTCATACTCGCGTACATAAACGCGATTCACTTTGGAACAGATGTGGCAGAGGGTGGAATTAATAAACGCCCTGTGGGCCTCATACGCTCGCCGTCAGAGTCCTCTTCAAACACATCGGGCGCAAAATACAGTCGTTTATTATAATGTTGGATAATTTGTTCGCTCAGCGCGTCCGCAGTTAGCGCGACATGATGAAAATATGACTTTGTCGACATTGGTCGTGTCCACAGACTGCCAAAATAGCCCCTACCGGTTGAGCCTGATGATCAACTTCGATTATTTTAAGTTCACCCTTTCGTCATCAATTTATAATCGAAGAAATCACAAACCATCTATGTAACATTTCTTTCTTCTCCTTTTTCCCAACCGCTATGAGCAGATCAAGCATCTGTCTTCTTAGCAAAGACGTATGGTATTGAAAGAGTGAAAAGAGAGCCATAAAACTGAGGTGTTTTTTACATTGCAACCCAACTTGACAGACATGAATTCACTAGCGCGGTATATGAATGATATCATTGTTTCCTGTCATTAGAGTTAAGTTTGTCGCCACTTCAACTTTGTTTCACAGTCGAATATATTACAAAAACATCTTTTTTCGAAGCTTAACGTCTCTTGGCACCATTACCTTCAAAGTCAGTAAGTACAATACAATGTGTTTCATCCAAAAATATGATTTCTAATTTCCAACCTCACAATTGGCACAAGAGTATAGAAGTCATATTGAAAAAAAATCACTCAAACCTGTGATACAGGCCAAAAACATTTACAATATATTCATACGTTTTCAAGATTATGCCTGGGAGAATTCTCTATTCACCAGCACAAAAATTCGAGTTGAATTTGTGCGAGTATTTTGAGGAGAGAGTTCAGAGTTGACATTTTCTACCAATTTCATCTGTTCAAGAGGTAACCATTGGAACCGCCAAAGGAATTTCATTACTTTCCGTAACTGTATCACAGAGGGTTGGAGATACACCCAAAATATATGTAAACACAGTGTACAACATCAACAAAAGGAATCTGAACCCAAGCTTAACTCCAGAGAAAGGTAGACGTCGTCTCAAAACGAAAACAGCTGATTTACCCGAATGACAGCAAATGGTAGTACGGAATACATTATACAGGATGTGAGTACACAAAGTCCAACTGTATTGTCACATCTACTTTCTTTTGAAATTGAAGTTTATATATCGTTTTCGAAATGTAGTTTTAATATCAATCATCCTATCCTATGAATATTTCGATGAGCCCAAATTCATTTGAATAGTTGTTTTCCAAAATACATGTCACCCTTTAATCTATGAACGACGAACTGGAAAATAAGAAGAGTGTTTCTATGAGCAAATCATCGTTAAATATTTCAGTGGAGGAGCTGGGATTTAAATTTGATAATCGAATAGCTTTAATTGAAATGACTCATATTGTTTCACAATAAGCATACCTATTTTTTACTCAAATCTAAAAAGAATAAAACGAGTTCATATGAACGAGAAGTCGTTTTCTCAAATGAAACATAGATACATGCCAGAGGAAATTCAATAAAGTGTACGCAAACCTGAAGGATGGTAAACGATTTATTGCTGTACATGCTGTTTCTACGGAGGGGTTCGTTTCAGAATCCACTTTATTGTTGTGTCCGAAATGTACAATATTCACAATGTGGATCACTTCACAGTTACTTCTCAGTTTGAACAAGCCATCGTTAATAATAACGGATGGTGCACTATACCGAAATGAAATTTTGAATAGACAGACTACTTACCACTTCGTCAAAAACATTGGAAATTCTTAGTTGGCTATATTAATTTGGGCTGATTGTAAGACATACTATATATAACATATATTGGCAGAGATACCGTAATAAAAAAGTATTGAGTTTGTGGACTGAAGCATTAGAGGTGTAACGCGGAAAGCTGGGCAAAATGTGTGAACACACAGAATCACTTTTAGAACAATGGTATTACTAGAAAAGCGTCTTTGTGATATTACACCCATCATTATAAACATTGGTGACAGTTCCGATTCTGAAAGTGAATAATAACTTTGTATGTCAATCATGTGTTGAGTATTTCCCAAGTAGATATATTTCAACTGGCGTCTTTTCAATTTTCGAATATTGATTCATTTATCATTATACAGTATGTCCCTGTATCTATGCACGAATAAGTGAAAAAGTTTGTATACCGAAAGTGTATTAATCATATTATGATGTATGAAACTTCAATCATCATCATGTTTGACATCAAGGTTTCCAGTGGTTTTGAACATATTGTTAGAAAAACGTGTTTCGTTGAATGGCAAGTACAGATTTTGCTCGAATGTGGATAAAATTACTTCTGAAGTTACTAGGATTTGTCAAAGGGCTGCGGTTGCATGGACATAACAACTCATATTATATTTTTTGAGTGTGACTGAATTTCAATAAGAGTAAGGAGATCAAGAGTTTCTAGTATATTCACTGGGCGAATGGAGGAAGTTCATACACATATCTTTGCCTCTATGTTTCTTTATCCCATTTCATTTATGTATAACAAGAGAGAAAAGAATGAATTATATACTATTGCATAAAAGGAAATATCAGACACTGAGCAATTATTCAGATATCTGGCATTCGTTCCGGATTTGGACCTTCTTTATGTCCTCGTAAAATTGGAATTCTGAAATTTTTCTTTTCTTTCTAGAGAGAGACATAAGTCTGTTGTAAAGTAAACTTCATGCCCGCACGGGCATAAAGTATACTGTTATATAGTTGGTAACAAATTAATAAAAAGCAATGATGGACTAGTATGACGTGAACTATATTTTATGTAATCTTGCACAATACCACATATATCAATCAGTACGCTTTGGGGTGGTCCATTAGTGTGAGGAAGTACAGTATCTCGCCTATAATGAGGAATATGATAAAATGTTTCAGATTAAAGTTATTCAGTTCACTTTGTTCCTCATTTCGGGAATAATTTGGAATATACAGAGTGTTCCTTTGAAGCGGGGCAATACAAATTTTGATTTTTTCAAATGCCCCCCCCCCTGTACATTTTTTCACCGTTGAACTGAGCCATTTGTTACGCATAAGGAACTGTTTCCTTTTTTCAAAAATTTTGTGGCGTTGTCAAGCTATTGCTGAAAGAAAGAAAATCTTCGGAAACAGACCATTGAAAATGCAATCCTAAAACTTTATGAATAGAATTTAAGCAGAAATATTTGAGACATGCAACACCGAGAGTGAGTTGAAATGTTGGTATTGACTAAAAGTTACATTTCTCAAACAGGAGATTTTTTACAGAGCGATTAACTTGACAAACTTCAAATATCAAAAACTTGATATTCTCAAATGAAACACCCAGTGTGTTTTTCTACCATTTGGAAGAACAGTTTTCTATAGGTTTTGCTCCGTACAAAACGCTCGGTTGAAAGGAAATCTACATTGGTCAAATAATATTAACGGCTATTAAACACTATATTACATCGTTTTCGGAAACCACTCTATTTCCAATTGAATCAGATTGTTTTCTGCCTTTCAGTTGGTACCTGAACGAAACATGGACATTTCTTCTCATGACAATATCATACAGTTGACTGAAAGTAATGACCATGTGGAAAGCCTTTCACAGATCCAATTATACTATTCCCTTTTCACTATTGGAGTCAACTCTTAATTTGCAGCAGCTGATTATGCATAACTGTATTTGCGGATTCCATCCTCTTCGATATACAAAAATTTTAATTTCATCAAATGATTTTTTATCTTTCATCCATGAATAGTTCAATAATTTTTGATATAATGGGTTTTGATTTAACTGATTTTTGTTTGATATTTTTCTACTTGTTATTTCATCGAGTGGAACATTGGACAGAAGCCATAAAACTAGAGATGAGATAGATATGTTTGCAAGATGATGCATTCAGTTAAGTTTGCTTGGAGTGTTCGGTTGATTAAAAGAATAAGTCTCCTGAATTACGAACCGTTTTTTTTAAATATATCGATTGCTGATGATATTGCATTTTGGTGCATGCTTCAGACACTAATGAGTATCGGATAATTCTCTTGGAGACGACAAGCTACCGTCTGTTGCTTTCAGATCACCAACGCAATTTCACGTTGAAGCCCGCCATATCCCAAATAAAAAAGTAGTAAGTAGTTTCATATAATATTGCTTCAGAGTTGAATAGGGAGGTTCCCAATTGAACAAGCAACTGGAATAACTCACTGAAAAACCAGCTCCCTAATTTTTCAATACAGTGAACGAAAGATATATTATATACCTGACAGGTAAGAATTTCAAAACAGCAGAGTTGGGTTTTGAAACTATTCTTTCTGTTAATGATTTGTATCAAATTGTGGGGTTGAATAAAGAGACTATCACAAGTTATTTTTTATTATTGAAAGACTTCGACTTATTAGCGAGTGAAATTGACGGTTTTCAGACTGAAAAAACAGGTTTTTAGTTATTTTTCGCGAATAAAGGGAAAAATATGCATTTGATCGACAAACTTGCAGAGAGCAAAATTATAGCTTCCGAAAATACAAGGTAATCGTGTGTTTATGGTATATATGTCGACCCAATACGAACGGAATTATTACTTGTTGGAAGTTGATTGGTATTTTCAAACACCAAAATGGAAAGTTTCTACGTACAATAACCAAAAACCAATGCATTTTTTGGGGAAAACTCATGAAAACTTTTTTGAAGACCTTTGAATATCCTTCAATTCTATCACTCATAAAAGTTACTAGCATCAGAACTGAGCGAGGTATGAAGAGAATAATGTCGATTCCTACGTTTCGTTGAAAAAAAAAATGGGAAAATCTCACCGTCTGCTCCATTCCTTTTGAAAAAAATCATTGCCACTTCATAATTCACTATTCATGTTCTTTTAATACGTTCTGAGTGTTACACTAGTTGAAAGTACTTATTTTTGAAATGGCGTTCATCTCTCAATTGACATCTTGCCTTAACAGAAGAACTGATATCAAACACCTCAGTGGAATCTATGCATATCTACTTGATATTGATAAAAATATTCGACATTTTGTAAACAACATTAATTTTACTAATTTAAAATATTTTTTTTTCAAATAGTTATTCGCATAATAATAACAACCCTTCCTCATTTTCATTCTGATTTAATGTTAACTTCCTTCAATATCAAATATCAATAATATTGATAATTATAAATTCAATTCCTAACAGATAGTAGCAGTGTTCTCTCACTCTGGCTTCGTTCCATACTGGTAGATGTCTCTTTACACACCTGTTTCTGAATTTTCCATACTTCGTGTCAATTGTGTATTGTGTCATCTCAAACTTAATTGTCAAATGTCATTCATAATTCATATTCGACCGTTAATTGTCGACTTTCATGTGTATTCACCTGTTGAATATGCAGCAATATTTTTTTAATCCTTTTAATATTTTGATGGCGTTTCAAACAATTATACTTGGTGTAGAATTTCAATACTGGAAATTCCTTTGAAAATTACTACCGATCAAGGTAGATGGTTTCAATGTTAATTGTCAATGTGACATGTCCTACAATTTATCAGTTATTTCAAATGAAACCTATAGTACTATTCTGGATAATATTCATAATTCTTTTTATACAATTGTATTTTCCGGTTACTCAACAATTTCGATATAATTTTTTAATGAAAACTAATATAAGGGTGCTTTTTAGGGGTCGAAACTGTTAAATAGATTAGAAATTGTCTATCGAGGATGATTTAACATATTTACAGATGATTGCAAGCTCAAAACTAGTATTTTGTATTTTTTTTTTGAATGAGGGTAATTTTCACCTCTGATAAATGAAAATCAACCCCAGGCACAAGCTCAACTTTGAGTAGATGGTAGATAAAACCTAAATCCTAAGTTTTACACAAATCGACACTGTTTAATCAGTTGATTAAACATGCCTAATAACATGTTAATTATTATTTTTTGATATCCTGTCATAAGGGGTGGTTGTTAAAGGATGGAACTAATCAATGAATCATAAATTATATTTGAAATTGTTAATTGACTTTCATTCAACTGATATAAATATGATTTCAATTGATTAAATGCTCCAATCTGCTGTCTGTGACAATTTCAGAACAACAAATTCAGTTACTCGCGTGAAGGAAGTGGATTTTATTTCCAAACCGTTGAAAATGATTTGAATAAATAGTGATTCATGCAAAAATGACTTTCAAACAATAATTCGAATCAGCATTTTATTCTAATATATTTGGTAGGTACTACCATTGTTTATAAATAGAAAAGGAAAGGAATTAAGCGTTTTCGTTACGTCATCTTCACCATACTATCTATATTTCCATTTACTTGACGATGAACGACAAAGTTAACTTCTCTGAAGCATTGCCTGAAGAAGTATACCTTATGCGTGTAACTACTTTTCTTCGGGCTTGAAGGCCGTCGTTCTTTGGAATTTCTTCCTAACGTTTCGATAGCGCGAGTGGCCAGCTTCTTCAGAGGCTTACTCATTTCCGATGACTCATTGGCGAACGAAGGCCTTTAAGCCCGAAAAAAAGTAGTTATACTAATAACCTAGGCTGCGAAAGCCTTAACCATTCCGTATACCTTATGCGCTTATCATTGGATGCCGATGGGGTCCATTACTAGATGGCGCCAGTATGGTGATGCCAAAAATAGACCTAATTGATTTCCTGGATGACCTTCTATTGTCAATTCTATTTTACAGGTTCATTAGCCTAAATATGCCAGTCATAAATCACACCTAATTTATCCATCAGAGAAGGAAACTTTGTAGTGCATTGTCGAGTGAACTGCAATATCGACATAATAGTGTAGATGGAATAACAAAAACGCCTCAAATCCTTCTCACACAGGCATCGGCAAACTTTTTTATCTTGAACAATGTCTAAGGGTAGAATAGGTGCAGATTTCTGTTAATCACTTCGACTGATATCGTGATTGAAGCAACGACTTCCGTTAGAAAAATCAGAGAGAATACATGACTTGGAAAAGAAATCACTAGTGCCATCCAATAATATTTCCATATTGTTGAGTAATTATCTTATATCTATATAAACAATGGTACTACAATTCCCTTTTCTGACAGTTATTGAGTTGTTTCACAAATAGACAGTTAGTAAATTCTTCGAGTAAGCTCACTGACTATTCATGAAATTTATTTCCTTATGTGAGTGATTGGGCGATGAGGATATGACCTTGGTCGAAACCTCGTGTATGGGCGGATGTCGTGATGACAGCTGACCATGCTTGTCTAAACCTACAGCTTTTAACAATGTATGATACTCTGCTTGAAGGAAAGTGCTTTTTATGGTGAAACGTAGAATTCGAGTTGATGATGGTATCTACTAACAAGAGTCCAACCAAATAGGCAGAAATCTGTCAACAAGTGAGCCCGTTCCAATAATTGAACATTAATTTCGACAGTTGAATCGCCCGAAGCATATGCAGACATTTTTTCTGTGTAGAATCCTGTACTGGAATATGTCTGATATAATTCAAAACCCTCCGTACCAGGGAAGTCGTTTGTTTCTGACGGCTGAAGGTTTATTAACCAACTTAGGTATAGGCCAGTCCCAACCTACCTACCAAGTACGTTAATGGACTGACACCTGAAAAGAACTACTTTGCTGGTTTAAACCACGAAAGGCATTGAATTATATCCGACAGATGTCAGTGCAGGACTTCTCATGGAAGAAATTCCTTCATATGCTTTTGGTGATACAACTGTCCAAATTAATTTTCAATTATTTGCTCGCGCACACTTGTACACCGGTTTCGGGCTATTTGGTATATTGTTAGTACAAGGTAGTTCCCATCATAAACTGATTTTCATCATACCTCGAACTCGAATGAAGATAATGACAAGCAAAATTATCCATAGACCAGGTACCTAAATCCTAATCGCCCAGTTCTTCCTATGAGGTAATATATTTCATAGGGGGCATACTTGGCATACCTCCTGTTCATATTCAGCCATCCAATTTCCTTCAGTTTATGGGAGATTCTTTGTCGCCTCCTTACTCCAAATATCAGGCGTAGACATGAGTTCTGAACTTTCTGAAGTTATGTTAGGTCCATACAGTGCATCTGCATAATTGAATGAGGACAAAACTAACGTTTCACAAAGTGTCTTTTTTATATTGATAGGAAATAGATGTCGGTTGCCATAGATCAATTTGATGTTGGAGTAAGCACGCTGTATCAATGTTTTTATATGTGTTTCAAATCTCAAGTCAGAATCCACTACCACGCCAAGATTTTTTGTTTCATTCACCAACGCAAGTTTTGTCCATGATATTTACTTCCGAACAGCATTATTTTAGATTTTGTTGGATTAATAAGCAGGCAGTGATCAGTGGCATAATTGATAAAAGCTTTCAAGTCATCGTTTACAATTGCACAGGCATTCTCTAATTCTTGGGGCTTACAACTATAATATAGCTGAGTGTCGTCAGCGTAGAGATGCGCCTTGCAGTTTTGGATTTTGACAAGAATATGAGAGGAATATATGGAGAATAGTAGTGGACCAAGTATGGACCCTTGTGGGTATCCAGATCTTAACGACATATAATCCGAATAGACACCATTTATACAAACTTGCTGTTGGCGATTATCAAGATAATTTTTGATCAAGGTACAAGCGTTGTTGGAAAAGCATACCGACTGGTAAACCATAGTTAATGGTGTCAAAAGCTCGACTAAAATCTAATAGCACCAGCATAGTAATCTGACCTTCATCTGTTGCTTTTAAAATGTCATCAGTAATGTGAAGTAAGGCAGTGGTACAGCTGAAGAATTTACGAAAACCTGATTGAATTGTAGGAAGCAGAGAGTGATTGTATAGATAATCTTTGATTTGGGACTCTAGGGCCCTTTCCAAAATTTTTGACAGCACCGGTATAATACTTATGGCACGCAGGTCTTTAAATTCGGTGGGAGCCTTTTTTTTTGGTAAAACCCTCACAATTGCTTTCCTCCAAGCATTCGGAATAACATTTTCGAATATGCAAAAATTGACTATATGAGTTATATAGGGAACAATATGTGGGCACACAATTCAACCATTTCAATTCCCAGTCCATCAAACCCCTTAGCTCTAGTCTTTATGCCACAAATTGTTTCGTAGGTGAATAAATCATTAACTTCATGGAAAGTAAACTCAGAGTCGGTTAGCCTGTTAGTTTCATAAAAATTCATTAATTCTTCAGATGGTTGGGTTTGAGGAATAGACTCGATAAAAAATCTATTCACATCATTTGGATCGCTTATCATTTCAGGTATATCAGATTTTTTCTCAGGAAGAAATTTATTATATCTTAGGGTTTTCCACGTATCTTTCGGAGCAATATTGTTACTGAATTGGTAAGTGAAATAAGCTTTTTTCTCTCTCTTGATTGATTAAACTGTGTAATTGCGTAATTCTTTATAGGCTTGTAAATGAATGACTGATTTTGTTCGTTTATATTTGTTTAGTGCTTTGTCTCTCTCAGCCATCATCATTTTATAGGAAACGTTAACCAGGGTGCTTTAGGTTTTGTAACTCTCGAGGTAACAATAGGAGCATGCCTATCGAACAAATCATTTAAACAGTTCACTAAGTAAAACATGCTGAAAACTTTCTCCATCAAAATTTTTGAAATTCCTGTAAGTTATAATTTTTGGCCTTGTATTTATATCTATATCAGTTTGAAATTTGCAAAAAAACATAGAATGATCAGAAATTACCGGTTGCATAATACCTTTTATCTGATGGCATGTCATAATGACAACGTTATGTCACTCAGTTTTGATGACATAAGGAAGCTCATTATGGTACTAAGTACCATAATGAAATTCTATAAGGAAAACATGTAATGGTTTGATCAAAAAAGTTTATTCAAATGTATTGATATGAATGCCATCAGATGAAATTTTGTATGTAATACGAATCATAAACAATCATTATGGCACACGCCGTGTTATCGGACTCGGCTACGCCTCGCCCGATAACATTCACGACTTGTACCATAATGATCGTCTTTATGATCCTTATTACATAAATAACTATTATCTACACCCGTACTCTAATGATACACTTATATTCCCACAACCCGTTTTATAATGAAATCCATTACGATACAGATTTTCAACCAATAGAAACCCATTATTCTTCAATCAAGCATGATGTGCAAGATTTGCATTTTGACGTTTGTCAAGTCAAAATCAGTAGGTATTAAATTTTTGAAGAATTTGGTCAATTTTCGATAATCGTATGAGAATGTCTAATAGCAGTGATATAGAAGAATTATCAGCGACCCTCCACAGATGTCTTAGACAAGAAAAAAATTCAATCGAAAGGATTATATTTTTCATTTGACAAATGGAATACATATGTTTTTATTTTCAACCAAACTATATGGGCTCTCATGTCAGAGTGGTAAAAGGCGCCGGCAGTGGAAAATTACGCCCAGGTTCAATTCTTGACCTCGGCAAGTTTTTTTTTTCATTTTTTTCTTTTCTTTTCTCATTCTTGTATTATCCGTGGTTATACCATTAATTATAATTTTGTAGAATTTTTCGAAGAAATACGATTGATTACCTACTATTATTGCGTTCAATATAAATACCTAATTATATAATATTTTTAGTTCTTCATTATTTATTGGGTGTAGATAAAATAGCGTATGCAACTCTCATGTAATGGTTATTAATACACTCGCATGAACCATACGAAACTCACCTTCGGCTCGTTTCGTATCCCGGTTTATGCTCATGTATTAATAACCATCATTACACGATCGTTGCATAATATACTATTATCTACACCCGTACTCTTATAATACACTTATATGCCCATAACCCGTTTTATAATGAAATCCATTACGATACAGATTTTTCATCACGATACAGATTTTCAACCAATAGAAACCAATTATTTTTCAATCAAGCACTATGTGCAAGTCTAAATCGGTATAGGTATTGAACTTTTGAAGAATATAGCCAAACTTTGATAACCATAACAAAATTTCTGATACCAGCAATATGGGAGAATCACCTTCGACACCTTCACCGACAGAAATACAGTTAGAATGATTAAATTTTTCATTTGACAAATGCATGATTTATTACTTATTTTTTCATCAAATTTTGTGGGTTCTCCATAGCCGAGCGGTCTGTGGCGCTGACACTAAACATTCTAGTTGGAAGAGACATTGGTACGATTCCGGCCTCGAGTAATCTTTTTTTCTTTGATTTCTGATCTTCTTCTTATATCTCATCGTTTTATTTCTCGAAGTAATACTATTAATTACAACTCTGTGGAATTTTTCAAAGAAATTCCTTAAATTAATATTATTGTGTGAAATACAAATATAAATATAATATTTGTAGTTCTTCACTAGTTATCGGGTGTAGATAAAATAGCGTATACAACTCTCATATAATGGTTATTAATACACTCGCATAAACCATACGAAACTCACCTTCGGCTCGTTTCGTATCCCAGTTTATGCTCATATATTAATAACCATCATTACACGATCGTTGCATAATATACTATTTCACATACAAAACCCTTTGGAACTATTATATAATCCAAAAGTGTTGCAGATGTTGCCGTGATTCTGGTAGGTTCATCAATTAATTGACGCGAATTCATTGACTCTAAGATAGAATTGAACTTCCAAAATCGAGTAAATTCAGGTTAAAATCACCCATAAAGATAACATTGTCCACTGTGGGATATATAGAGATAAGGCTATCTTCAAACTCATCCAAAAAACTATTCGTGTTTTGTTCATGAGGTTTGTAAACAACTCCTATAGCGTACGACTTTTTATTTAGGTTGACTTTTATCCACAGTTGTTCCCAAATACAATCCTTCCTGCTACTGATTATTTCGCTATGGATTTTTCCTCTACTATAAATGCATAAACCTTTACCATTACGATTTCCGTCAGTTATCAGTGGAGCTTTTCAACCAGGATTCGCAGATTAAAAAAATATCAAAATTGTTTTGTAAAATGACTTGCGTAGCATCGTGTATGGAGGGAAGTAATGATCTAGCATTAGCAAAACCAATCTTTAAAGAATGCATTCACAATAACTGACAAAACACTTATTTTTACACCCAAAGAAGAAAAAGCAAAAAATATATAAAAAAGTCTAAATACAAGGTATCAATGAAAACAGAAATAAAGCTGGCAGAAAGTATTACCAGGAAACAGCTCAATTGCACATGTTGCTGAAACTGCGAGATCAATCTCATTTTGAATTCACTTGACGTACAAATATCAACTGAAGAAAGTATTTCTAAAGTAAGTATGTAATGACAGAGAGACAACTAGAGTGAAATATGGTGAAAGTAACAAAATTTGTGAAAAAGTAATAGTAAAAGTTCATCAATATCCTCGGCCTTCACGATTTTTATGATGCGGTCAGAATTATAATGCTTCACAAATATGTTGCCATGATTTGTCCATACCTTTCCTATCCCCGCCATTTTTTTCAACGCTGCTTTCGACAGTTCAACTTTTCCAGACGTCAGGTCCTCTCTAATGACGAATTTTGTCCCTTTTAGCAGTTTTTTGTTATAAAAAACCATTTCCTTGTGATATCTGGTGGAAAATTGTATCAATATCGGCCTGGTCCTGTTGGTGGCTTATTTTCCGATCCTAAAGCACGATTCAATATTTTCTTCTTTAACATTCAACTTCATTGTTTCTGTAAGTACTTCCATTATCGACTCCTTACAGTTTTCTCGATCATTTTCCTTCACACCGTAGATAATAACATTGTGCGTCATCTTGTTTCTCCTTCTGTCTTACCAAACTTTCTATAATCCTCTCTTGTTCTTCAAGTTTTTTCGTTATACGTATATTCTCATCCTTCAACTTCTGAATGTCATCTTTGAATCTCTCACTGATATTCTCAGATATAGTTTTTGATATTTTATTAATAAACTCATCAGAAGTACATAAAGTCGTTACTAAAGACTTCATTTGTGTGAGCAGTTCGTCCTCGCCCTTGCTCGTATTTTTTCGGGTTCTACTTTCCATCATAACAGTAAAATAAAAACTCACAGGCTCAGGACACACAGTTTTCAAATTGCAGTTTACTCACTGGATTCCACTATACTACTTGTTGATTCAATGCAAAGATATTCCTATTGATATGTCGTCTTTGAACGAGTTTTATATTTTCCAACGCAGCAACTCAACACACGTGCTACTCGACTCGAAGCTCACACATCTCTTAATGGGCACCACCTTGTATTGTTGAGGGCCGAATAGCCTGAAAACCGGTTTACAGTTGTGCCAGTCCCAATAATTGATGATAACTTTATGTAGTTGTATCGCTAGGAGGATATGCAAGGATTTCGTCAGTGAAGAATCCTGCACTGACACCTATCGAATATAATGCAACGCCCTTCGTGGTAATAGCCAGAGAAGTATTTTTTTTCTCACAGGAGTCCATTGGCCCACTGTGAGGTGAGACCAACCTGAACGAAATGTTTTTTAAAATTATTTGATGCAATGAAATTTTTGCTCTAACCCTGTTTATTTTGTTCAAAAAAATCGATCTCTATGGAAAATCAAAAGTGCCCACTATATTGAATGACCATAATCTTCAACTCTAATAACGTTTATTTCCAAAAGAATGATCCGCAGTAAACAATTTTTGAGTCACTTTTGTCGGTGAACGAAATTCATAATCCCCATAAAACACCCCGAAGAAATAATTTTCCACCTGCGTTAACCCTAAATTCACTCGAGTTTCCTAATGAAACTTCTAATTGTTTCAGCTTGTTCTCGGACTTGAGGAATTTGTCTGGAACCACCCTCATGAATCTTCTAGCGGCCTTATTTATGTCGCAATTGCTATACGTAGTCGGCGTTGGAGGAGTGCCGGTAAGTGGGTCTTTGAATAACTTTCAACAAATTTGAATAAATTGCCGAGGCGACATTGAACTTACGGGCTTTATGAGGGTATTGTTTCGAGTGTTGTGAAAATACCAACTCGGCATCAGCTGTGAAATAATAAGATGTGCTGTTTCGTTGTTTCATTGTTTTCTCGCGAGAAGAGTTGCGTTGATGGCAGAGACTGCGATCTCACAATTTATGAGTTTACAATATTAGTGAAACATCTCGATTTTATTCATTGATATGCTCCGAAGGGAAATTAATTGTTACTGTTACACACGCTTTCCAATCATAACAGAAGTACACTCGGTGGCCATTACACAGTTAATTGCCGACACCCATTTACAGAAACTTTGAATGAGTTCAACTCCCACTTATCACCGATCCCCCCCCCCCAATTTCTTGCAAGTAGCAAGGTGTATTACGTTACATTATTTTATGTTATTTGGTAAAATATTCTTATAAATTCTATAGACTAACCTGAGCTAAGTAAGTTATTGTTCAAAAATGAGTGAAAATTGTTTCTAATGCCAAAAAAGTTCCTATAATTTCATAGTTGATATTTTGTATATATGGTTTATATGTTCAGTGAAACAGAGTTTGTTGTCAAAAATAAGACCAAGATTTTTTGCAGAGCATTCCCACTCAACAACATCCTCGTTCACAGTAACAATATTTTGACAAATAGTTACTTTCTATGATGATCGGGTCCTATACATAACGCGATGGATTTTTTCACATTGAGACGGAGACCATTGTCTTTGCACCAAACTGAAATGTTTTTTGATTCCTAGTTGGGGCAGTTGATGTCATCTGAATTTTCTATCTTACAAGATTTGTAGACTGGCATATCATCCGCGTACAGGTGCAGTTCAGAAAAATTGAGGACACTGAGCAGATCAAACACAAAAATGGAAAATAGGAGCGGACCAAGAATTCATCCTTGAGGCACTCCAGATATGGTTGTGAGAAAAGTTTATTTTGAATCTTTGTCTGTGACCAGATACTCCGAAAACCATTTTGAAGCTATACAGTTGATACCTATGTGAGATAGCTTGGCTAAGAGCAAATTGAAGTTAACCAAATCGAACGTTTCACTTTGGTCAAATAACACTGGAGAAGTGCAAACCGATCTGTCGTAAGAAGTAGCTATAACGTTTATAACCTTCAATGAGGCAGTGTTCGTACTAAATGTCTGCCTCAAACCAGATTGGAATGGCGGTAATACTTGTTGTATTCTACGTATTCAATTATCTGATAGCCCAATTTTCCCCAGTATTTTGGGAAAGCTGGTAATATTGATATAGGTATCAGGTCAGTGAAAGCCCTCGTGGATTTTGTTCCTTAGCTAAAGGAATGACCTCTGCAGATTTCCAAATTTTGGGAAGTACACCATTGTTCAGAGATATGTTGAAAATATTCTGATACAGAATGATAATATAAGTCTAATCATTTTGATATTTATTCCGTCTCTACCATACGCTTCGGATCGTATACTATTCATGCTTCTGTTGGTATCATCGGTACTGATTTCTATAAAAGAGAATATTTGATCATTCGAATGATCTCTGTTGAAATGTGCAATCAAGTTCTTACTTACGCCCAAATGCCCAACAACTTCGAGAAAGTAATTATTAATTATTTCAGGGTCATGAAGACCTTCAGGTAGACTTGTATTATTTGACTCTCCAGTTCATACCCCCCATCGATTGAAAATATTCCATCAATTTTAAAATTGAATCATCTTTTTTAATTTGTATGTTATAAATGGCTGATGATCCGGTTTGATAATGAAGGAGCGAAGAGAAGCATGCACTTCAAAAAGGCAAGTGATCAATTCTTCTTACCAGTTTCTCTCCCAGAGTCCCCATACCAGCTCAAGAAATAAAAATTCAAAGAAACATTCACGTCAATAAAATTAACGACGACTTGGTAAAAATAATAGAATGAGGTAACATGAACTTGGTGGGATTTAATGCTACGAAAACCCAGGCACGTCTTTTCTCGAGAAAAGCCGATCTATCATCATCTAATATTCAGATCTTAGGAGTAACTATTCCTACAAAATCAGGTATCTCGATGCTAAGAATTACGATCAGTGATAATCTCTCATGGAAAAATCATGTGAGATCGATCGCTTAAAGTGCTTCTCAAAAACTTGGATTTCAGAAAAAGGCAATTCGCCTTGTTGGTGATTCTTCGCTCATAGATTCACTCACTCCATTGGAACATCGTAGAAGGGTCGGAGACTTGTCTCTCTTCTATAGATACTTTCACGGTCGATGCTCTTCCGAATTGTTATCAATCATTCCCCCCTTGGCAATATCTACACGATTGACTCGACGAGTACAGAATTCCCACACCTTTGTTGTGAATTTGAAAACCTGTCGAACCTCTCTTGCTCAGGGATCTTTTTTCAATAGAACAGCTGAGCTTTGGAACTCATTGCCAAAAGAGGTTTTTCCTGAGGCTCACAAACTTCAAAAATTCAAAGTGAATGTTAATTAGTATCTCCTGTCCCTTCATTCACGCGGTGTTCTCTGAACATTACAGGGCTTTCCTTTCGTGTGAATCTGCATGTAAAAAAAATACAGTAGGCTGGCAGCTGGCATATAATTCGTGTTACACAACATACCAAGAGTGTCACTGTCATCTAGCTAAAGGTTATCACTTACACATATTATATCTATTAATGTTTAAATATGAGCTGTTATCCTAGTGGGTTTGTTAATGACTCGTTTCAAATCGAAGTTATTCGATATCGACAAGAAACTATTTGTTCTGGTACAATTTGTATGCAGCTGGTTTATGTTAACATCACCCATGAGTGCAACAAATTGATACAGGCCTCACCCTCAATGTGAGGTGCTATATTTTATTTCATTTTATATCCTTTGTATGTGACCTAACATTTTGTATCTCATTTCATATTTCAATCTATATGTTATCTCATGTGAAATTGTTATTTAAAAAGACAATCTGGTGGAGGAAATCTTATGCATCTTGTATCTTCAACTGCATCAAATTGTGGTAACGACCTTCAACTGAAACACACTTCATACTATGTACATTTTTATATTACACCACTGAAGTTCATATGAACTTTCTTGCACTATTCACAAGATTCACTTGTAATGTAAGAATAAGTAAGAATATAACAGCCCAGACGGCTCGTGACTATAGAACAGAAGGTAATCGCTGTCTTACTTATTTTTCACTCATTTTTGCAACAGAAGTCGAAAATAAGCAGACAAAGCAGACAAAAGGCTACTCATTTCCAGACAAATATCAAAAACCGACCAGTGTCGAAGATTTTTCTACTCGACAGGGGCGAGGGATATTTTGATGAGTACAAATTCGAACAAACACCTATGCTTTGTCAATGAGAATGTATTTATTCAGACAATAAAGTATGTCTTGATTGATTGATTGATATACTAAATATTTATGTTCTTATTATTTAGTGAGTTCCATTATACACCTGGAGACACTAGTGTTTGGGGGTCTATAGATGACCCCTGAAGTTTTTTTTTTAATTTTCGATAGTTCATGACCACCACAGTTGTTCCATACCTGAATCACTAATAGAAGTGTTCAGCGCCTCAAACATGTAATGGGATCTGCCCAATCCCACCTCCCCGAGTAGAACGATCTTGTCTAGCTAGGTTGAAATGTGGAATAGTTATAAACTTTTCTGGATATCCTGGTTGAAGCCATGTTTCGAACACTGCAACATCGAAGTTCTGCCGTACAGTAAAATCTTTGAATCTTGGATAATTTGCAACAAGCGAGCGAATATTCACATGACACACTTTCAGGAAGAGTTTTTTGATATACCAATGGAAGGAATGCCGTTGACATATTTAATGCACACAAACTGTTCAGAATTATATCTTCTTCAATTCTGCTTTGATTCATCTGAAATAATCACTTTGCATTTGTGTCCGATCCGTAGAAATGGTTTTATCAAAATTATGATCCAATTTTCTTTCATTTCTCAATCCCACCATTACATCTTTCCGACAGCGAAATTTTCAGGGTAGCCCTCTGTTCATTATTGGAGTAACCCAATCTGAGAACTGCTGAGTTCGTGATAGAAACAGTTGAAGCAATAGTGTTCACTATGTTTTGATTCAGTTCAGCACATCTCCATCTACAGCTTCCAATTTGTAAACTACTCCTATTATATATTTTCCCTCTTCTGCCTCTCTGATATTTCATTGATCATTCCATCCATGGTAGTGAGCCAACCATTTTTAGTAAATTTTCCAGGGTTTTGAGCATGGCACTAATACTCAGATTTTGATAGTCACTGGGGTTCATGCCAGCACACATTATACATTTCCACATCGTTTCGCTGGATGTATCTTACTGATTTTTCGACATTTTAACGTATTCAAAGGAAAGAAGTTTCGGCACAAAAATTACTCGATAAGCCCGGTGTTCGACTTCCAACGGTAAACAAACATATTTTGCTGCAGTTTAGTGGCATATTTTTCTTACTATAAATGATAATAGCATCTTAGAGAAGCTACCGAATTTTAAATAAAAGTATCAGCAATGAAAGGCTACTCTACACTTTCATCCGCGATCTTTATGTACAACTCAGTAATTTTATAATATTGTTATTTCTGTCGAAAAAACAAAATTCTGAGGAATTCTGTTTCGACTTCTCCCCTTCCAATCCCAATAAGAATAATAAACTTCTATAAAAAAAGGACAAAGAATCAGCAAGAGTAAAAATCTCACAGTATATATATTATTATTCTCCTAATTTTTCATTTTCGTATACATTCTTCATTGATGTCTATTTGGAACAGCATTCGTGACATGTCTGATGTCAATTATTATCATTAGATAACGTAGTTTGACATTCATCGTGGTACCACATGAAATTATGAGATCCCTCTTCGGACCAAGCTGGCTTCAAAAAGACTTCAAATGGAGTTGGCCAGAACAAACATACTTTCCATAATAATATCGAAATACCACTAAACATTATTCGTTCTCCAACGAGAACTTATTAGTGAACTTGTGGTTAGTTGATGCAATATTCTAACTTGAGTTCCAAACTTTTAAGTATTCATAAACTAATTCACAAACTTGGCGAATTTGTAATATCATGAGTTCACTTTGGAAAATGACGGAAGGAAATAGGTTAAATCGCTGGAGATAAAAACTTTATGTGAAAATTTCCGTGGAGATTAAATTTGAAGTGAGGTGGACAAACAACCGAATGTTTAATGATTTTTTTTTCTTTTCGATATTGCTGTTCAGAAGGCACTTCATTTTCAATTTTTCAGGAAAAACTCAAACTAGTATGATTTGTTTCAGAAAGTGATGCTGTCTTCAGGAACAGCTGTATCTGAAAAATAGTCAGGTCTGGTTTTATTTAGTTGGTTGGTTTATAGAGTAGAAAATCCATATTGACGTCAATAGAAAATGAATCATATCATGAATCAGTTTACTGGAAAGTATTTTTCAAACTTCAACCTCACAATATAGGTTATATCTCCTGAAAGAAAAAAGGCTGAGAATACTATACGTATCATTTCATTAATCCAGAAGTCATTACTATGGAATATAACTGGAACAGAATAATCACGTATAATATAAGGAGCATTTTCAAAGTATCGGTATATATGAAGCTCTGAGAACGATTCAAATCTAGAATCAGTGTGTACCTGGAACTCAAATTTATTCATTCATTCACAAGCAACCAGGCTAAATGCCTAATAACATGGTCAATTTAAAAATACAATTCCACACTACATTAAGTGACCATCTTACATGATATTATTATATCATATTCTAGAACTGTAGAGGCAGGGGAATAGTAAGTTTTTTTGCCAATCACCATACAGCGTGTTCGGCGGGCCGGAATACTAAAAAGTACTAAAGAAAGTATTTCAGCGCTGTTAATTTTACTATTCAATAATTTACAAAGAAACATCATGTCGTTTTTATAAGATAAGATAATAATTTGAATTCTTTTTTCAAATTTGCTGGTCAAACTGTGTTGTAGCCGGGTGTCATATTATGTTCCTTGACAAATACAAATATATGAGAATTTTATTTTATTTAACCTTTTTGACTTGATTCGGTAGAGATGCATATTTTGTTGACCAAATTAATGATGCAAATTCTGATTTAAGTCTTACCAATCAAAAAGCAAAGGAATCATGATCGCATAAAGGTATTCATTTCAATCAGTGGACAGTGGAATGTCAAATTGTGAAAATTGTGGTGAACATCCACCAGCAAAGCTGAGAATAAGCTGTAAGTGTTGCGCAAAAGTATACAACGTAACTTGTATACGTATCAAAGAAAGCCAAATATCGTCATATAGTTCGAGAAAACTGTTTTGGATATGCGATTTATGCATTAATAGCCAAGTTGTTGGTAATAAACAAAATCCATCTATAACGGCAGATTCAGCAACAATGTCTGAGATTCGGGATACGCTCGAAGCAATTGTGGGAAATTCAGCTTTATCCAGACATTGGATATTCATGGCTCGGAAATGGTTTTTTTGAAGAACACAGCTATTGAACACACGGCCGGTATATTGAAAATAAGGGAAGAACAAAAACGATAGAAGTCACAGTGAAGAACTTAATGGAAGAAAACCATAGCTCGAGACAAGAGTGCAATAAAATTTATCGAAGAGCTATGAACAACTCAAGTTAAAAAACAGCTCAAGCTGATACTTCGCCCATTCATCTCTACTTACACCTTTCTTTCTTGTTATATGTCACATTTCAAAGAGATGAATAAAGACGATTATTATTATTATTAACTATTTGGTAGTCACTGGGGTATCGCAACAAAAAAATCAAAATGTTTTCAAAACAACTCAACTGATCGAAGTAGCGCTAATTTGTTGATTTCAGCTATAAAGAAGAAATGATGAGGTGCCAAAAAATGAAACGGGGTTAATTTCTCACTGTCAGACTTGAATTGTCCATTAAAGAATTGGGTGAAGTGTTCCAATGTAATATATTTGAAGGAGTATCTAACTGCTCAGAACAAAAACCTATTTATAAAATCTATAGAGGTCCATAAAGATAATGCAGAATTTCTCTAGGTGAAGAGTGGCAGTATTTCCATAAGAAAGATGGGAGGATTAGGATTGATTCTGAAAACGATTTTGGAACGTTTGAAGTCCTGCTATTCAATCCATTTGGCACAGTTATCAGTTCTAACGAATATGTCGGTAGGAGTCGTTATGATGAATTATTGATAAGAAAATCTTGGTTACATGCAGGTTTTAATGATGAAACAATATTCTCAGATTGTTACAGGAGGTATCGCCGAGACATAAATCAAGGTAGGGGCGGTGTTATTATTATATCAGAAGCACAGTACTGAATATCAATTATAATACTGAACAACTGTGGATGTCTTTTTCAAGTCATCCACTACTCACGGATTTCCTCATGTCATCAGATGAAATCCTCAGTCTATTTTCACCTTAATTTGATAATGTATTTCATGGGGGTGATTTCAATATAGATTTTAGGAACAATACCGATAATGATTACAGAAGCCTCAATTCCACGTTTGATAGTTTTGGATTGTCAAAGTGTAAATTTTGGTTTGGATAGCGCCACGTTGCTGGATTTATTTTTATGTTCTAAGCATATAAACGTCATTGAATGTGAAACATTTGATCTTCTGAATTTGTCTGATCATAGTTTTATAAGCTGTACAGTGGATCTTGATTCAAGCGAAACACAACCAATATTTCGATGTTATAGTGATCTGAATAAAATTGTATTCGAAAATAATTTGACTTTGTTCTCCTTATATTATAATATATATCGCTCATGTTGTTAATTTTTGTATTCGATAATTGCAGATTGCTGGAAACTGTCTCATGTGTTTTCCTTTCCAAAAATCAATGATCCTAAGAACTGATGGATTTGAGACAATCGGTATACTACCTGCTCTTGCAAAAGTTTTGGAAAAAATAATGAACGAATAGGAGAGTACCTTGATAGACTCAACTTTTCTCCAGAACACCAATCTGGTTTCCGATCTAATCTTAGTTGCACTACAGCTCTAACTAAGGTTACTAACGACTCATTTTTCTCACTTGAAGGCAAAAATATATCTACCCTCATTTTATTGGATTACTCAAAGGCGTTCAATCGGATAAATCATCAACTTTTATTAGCCATATTGTACTATAACGTTTTCACCAATAGTGCATATTACATGATCAAACATCACTTGGAAAATCGCATCCACTGTTATCTTATATCTCCAACTTTCCTATTTTGTTCAATTTAATCCTTGATTACCTAGTTGTCGTTATTTATAGGATGTTTTATATGCAACTTAATATTCACTTTATGAAATATCTGTTGAAGTCCTCTAGTGTACTGAGGTTCATACGGAATTATAAACCTTTCAAATGATCGAAACTTTCCAGAGCTCTCTTTTTTCTCAGTTCTACGGAGAGTTTTCCGAAAATAACACTTTCTGATCAGTTTGTCTACCACATCTGCGTACTACACCCAACTCTATTGTTACCAAAAAATGATCCTGAAGAATATAACACAGACATTCGCACGGCAAGACGGCAAAAAAGATTGGCCAATCCTCGCTTTCAGATTACTCCATAGAGGCTAATGGAACATTTATCACCCTGAAAGGTAAATTATAATTTTTCACCATTCAGACAGGCTATTCCGAATCCAGAGGAAACCCAGGAAAATGGATTCATTTATCTTCCATTAAAAACCCGTATTATTTTTCATTTGCTGTCTCTAGGAGTTTGAAATATAAAATGTGATGAGTACAATAATTGAAATACCAATACGGCATCTCTCCCATGTAGTTTAATGGGAAAGCCACAGCATAACACAGGGAAATCGAATGCAATGTTCATTTTGTGAGTATAAGAAAAACATTACTGAACATATACATGCAGTGCTCACTGTTGATAAGGTTGGTACTATTGAAGATGCGAAATCATACGTGTTCTACAATGATCAAGATCCAAGACATGAAAAACAATTCTAATCACAATCTGCTTGATTTCAACTTACTTTCAGGTTAGATAGTGACTAATTATTGTTCTCCCAATAGACGACGAAGTCGGCAGAACACTTCATTGACCTCATGGCACTTTCCCGACTACGTCTTCTTTTTTCATTCGAAATATCATCCTGCCCATCGGAATTCATAAAGTGCTTAGTTTTCCGCTAACATGTACATATAAACGCAGTTGCACAAAATGAGCTATCCCTGATATTATAGTTATTCATTAGACATTATCTCAGGAGCAAACGAACAGAAAGAATATTTTCTTCCATGAAAAACACAAACCTTTGAGATAACTCACATATAGTAGTTTTCACAATAAATGGTATTGACTGAAGGATTATAATAAAACCAATTAGAAGACCCTTAAGTTGTAAAATCCGAGATGCACATCATAAATGTAAAAGGACCGGATTCAGGTAATTTTGTTTCTCGGAGAGGGATTGTGGAAGTGTGGTAGAATCAATTAGGAACTGAATGAATGACATTCCTACCGAGAGTTGGAAAAGTTCTGTTAGTCATGTTATAAATGTTGAAAACTCGTACCTTTCTGTAAAATCAATTGCGCCAATTATAATTAATTCAAATGAGGATAGCGATAGCGACACTGAACTAAATATAGGATAGAATTGTAACATTTAAATAAATAACTTGTATATCTCCTACATTATGCAAAATTCAAATTTCTCAAGTTCGACCCTGTAGCACATTTGCATCTTTTACCAGATGATTTTCTACACAATGGGATTGAATCGGGTAGTTTATTGCAGTTAATAAGCCAATACCATTTACTGTGAAAAATACTATACTAGTTCTCAAAACTTGCACGTTACGGTTCTATTGGAAATTTTCTCAAGTACACTATTCAGCGCACTATTCGTTTCAGCAAAAATGCCATTAATAATATTTCAGAATTCAAAACGTAGTTAATTTTCAACAACGTAACAAAATTTTGTGATATATGATTGGCATGCCGAGCGCATCAATTAAAAATAAATTAAAATTGTGAAACAGTTCAACCTTCTCGTAGGCAGGTGACATGTACGAAGAATGACAAGCTTTATATTTTGCTGTATGTAATATTGTATCTGTCATAGATTACAAGATGATCACATCGGCAATGCTTGACTTTTCAAATTTATTTTTGGAGTAACTTCGAAGAAAAATTTCAAAAGAGATGAGGTCAGGATACCTGGGAAACTATTCATTACGGCCCTGCGCTCCATAGTATTCATGACAAGAATGCCACAAGAATATGCTTTTCTCCTCCGCAATCACTTGTGAGAAGAGGCCGGGTTATCCAGCGAGTCTTCAAATTGGAGACAGGAAAACTAGAATTAGTCGGAATATCGGGGCGCATACTCGCAGGAAAATTGAATGAGACAAACGTCATATGTACCATAGACCCCGGTGCTGCAGTTTCCTTGGTAGACAGTGACATCCTTTGGCCTGGAAGCGTGAAGCCTGTTTCATCCAACTTCGTGAGCCAATCCACAACTTCGTGAGTGTTGATTACAGAAAATTGAACGATGGAATTGAACTAGCTGATACTTGATAAAAATCCATATTAATCAAAAAATATATTAGAGATTTCTGAAAGATTCTAACTTACAAACCCACGATACGTGTTTCGTTTTACAATAGCTTCCTCAAGTAGGATGAAAATCCTGCTATGGTATGGCGAAACAGGTATCGCGGTTTTGTGAACCCTCTGTGAGTGAAAATAGTTCAGGAAACTGTATTATATTTTTTGTTGAATTGAATTGTGCCACCCTTTACCAAGAATAGACACATTGGCAGGTTCACTGTTTCAATTCATGGTTATGCCGTTTGGGCTGTGCAATACTCCATCAACGTGAAAGACTTATGGAGCTGGCTGTGTGGGGGATCACCCTCGACGACGTTTTGGTAATGGAGAAGACGTTCGAAAAACATCTGCACAATTTGCGAGAATTATTTCAACGGTTCAGGGATGCCAACCTCAAACTGCTCCTTGTTCCAGAAAGAGAAATATTTTCCAGGTCATAATATTTTCCAGAGATGGCATCCGAACAGACGAAAGGAAAATATAGGCGATAAGAGACAGGCCGAGACCGATAGTCAAATATGAACCCACTACCGTCGTGAAAGGATTTGCTGATACTGCGGCACCACTACATAAATTGTCAGAAGAGTGAGTCAAATTCGTCTGGTCCAAAAAAAGTATAGCATTTGGGAATCTGAAAGTTGCTCTGTTTCAGTTCTCGATTCAGTTTACCACATCAACGATGCCTGTTCGTCTAATTGAGTTATACAGCAAAGTACTGACGAAGCCAGGAAGGAATTATTGCGTAACGAGAAAGGAACTACTCGCAATAATCTGTAGACACCTTCCTCGAATACCTGTATGGAATAGGGTTCCACATTAGAACAGCTCTGAAGTGGTTACTGTAGATGGAGACCCCTGAAGGACAAGTGACAAGGTGAATTGGGGAGTTAAACCAGTAGATCTTGAAGATAAAACATTGACCGTCTGCATTGACGACTGCATAACAATACAGATGCCTTATTCAGAAGAGTTTGTTCGAATACCTGTGAGCATTATGAGCAATTTGAAGTCGAGAAGGAATCAACCAAGTGAGATTGATGGTTGATCATTGATACAATGTAACGTTTTTTTGTTACACAGCACCGGTGCTCTTCGTCTGGGAGCTTTGAAGTCGTGAGTTGGGGGAAACTTCTTGTTATGTTGAAAGAAAAGTGAAAATATTGAGCGCCACCTGATTTTTAAATTACCCAAATTATCCAAACCACGGAAATTATAATTCGGAGTCAAAATTTGCCTTATTGACCAAGAAAAAAAAAATGTAAAAAAAAATATATTTTTGATGAAAAGTTGAGTAGAAATAGTAGATTGAGTAGATTAGTAGTAGTATTTGAGATGGTACATTTGTGAAACAAATATAGCGATGCCTATAAAATTTGATGGTAAAGATTTTTTTTTATCAGATTTCAGGCTCGTGATTCAAATTACCTTTCGCATAGTACTATGTTTGGCCTTACAAAAAGGATGTTATGTCTGCTTCATTTGCAGTTTTGTTTCGATAAAACTACCATGTGAAAAATCAAAATTATCAATATACATATATCGGTAGGCAGGAACAGCAACTTTAAATAAGTGTACAAGAGTGACGTAGGAAAGATAATGTCAAAAAAAGCAGATAAAGTTAACCAAATAATTTCAGAAAATAATAAAGAAATGGCTCTGGCCTTATTTTCCAGCGAAGGTTGATTTCTTGTAGCCCTCAACGACAAAACGGCTTGTTTCTTCGACGCGGTAGAAGAATTGTTGGATTTCCAAACCCAGTATTCGAAGGATACCAAAGTGAAGGGAATCAGGCAGGTTAAATTCGCCAACGAATTGTTCAAAATATTAGCCCCTTATTCCGTGAAAGGTATACAAAACAGAAGCTTTGTTTATGCTCCAATAGAACCTACGAGAAAAATTGGATAAAAAATAGGAATATTAACTCCCATATTGAAAAACAAAAGAAAGAAATTCTTACCCCTTTCCCAGGAGTTCATTCAATGACACAAACAATTGGATAGGTGTTAAACCAATTGAAATATTAGAAGTGATTGACAAAGTTCAGTTCATTAGCAATGAACAGATCCAATTAAGGTATTGCGTAAAAGCAGTTTGCTAATAACTCAGAAAGGCGTTTGCCAAGACGAAATATCACATCACTTCCAAAAGACTGGAGAATATCGGAGTGTATTTTTATAAGGTGAACATTTTTTTGTTTTCTTGGAATTTGAAAAGAAATTTAAATATGAAGAACATACTTACAGTGCCCTCTTGTATAGGTGAAAGTAGTTTAGCGAATGGTAAAGGATACTTTATCGAGTATAATATGAGGAATTGTTAGAATGATTAATATCCACAAGGTTTTCGCTCACTAATAAGCTGATCATGAACCAAAAAAAGACACTATTTAAATGACGCTGTGGTAGAAAATGTGAGAATATTCAAATATCGTAACCCAAGAAAATAAAATGCTACACCACCCCCCTTCGAAATTAAATCATCTAGCAAGCTAGATTATTTCATGTGATTAATCGACACATTTATGTTTTGGTTCGGTATCTTCGCGTACCACTCGTCCTAAAAGGAGTCACAATCGGTAGGGTCAAAATAGGAAATGTCATGTATCGGGATTGTCTACCAAAACTTATATACAACAAACTATAATGATAGGTTTTCATACCGAAGAAACATAATGAAGAGAATATTTCGAATCAAACATACAAGTATATACCCCATCACTACTTAGTGTGGTGCTGCAGTCACCTTCTTTCACATTATAGTGTGGAAACAATATCTGAAATAATATTTATGTTACGAAACTAGTAACACAAAACTACGGAGTAAACAACTAGAAAATAACTAGGAATCTAACCAACGGAAACGTCCGAGTTGGATCCAAAATATTGTGTGAGATCCTTTATATGCCATTTCCCTATATCAATACCTTCAGCGTTTTCTAAACGAGAAATTTTTCTTTTTACGGTACATAATAAATATTTGGGGGCTAATTTGGATGAAAATTTATTTCCGGCGTCTGACAAAATTTTATTCCTTCGCCACACCCGATCTCCTTCTTGAAAACAATATTCTCTTTTTCGTAAATTATATTTTTTAGCATTGCGTGAATATGATGAATGTAACCTCGATCTAACTTCATCAAAAACATCATTGAGACACTTCATTTCAGAAGCGTACGAATCGCGATCGCCTGGAGAAATTTCAAGATCTTCAGTAGATTCAATTGAACCATAAAATTTTCCACTTAATGGGACATGTCTCCCGAAATTTAAATAGGTTGGAGAATAACCTGTAACTTCGTGCTCAGCAGTGTTAATAGCATGTTGGATTTGGTGAAGATTTTTATCCCAGTTGGTGTGCTTATCAACATAACACCTAATGGCTGTACCTATTGTTTTGTTATTCCTTTCTACAAAGTTACAGTGTGGTGAATACTTTGGTGTGAACCAGATTTTTTGCACTCGATAACTATCAAATAATTTTTTAAATGTGGAGCCAGCAAACTGGGAGCCATTATCACACAAAATAAACTGTGGCACTCCAAAAACTAAAAACACGTTGTTCTCAATGAAGTAACTACGTTTAGTGCAGTAGCTTTCCTTAAAGGACATAAGAGTGTGTATTTGGTCAACCAATCACCAACGACTAACAAATGGGTATGGCCTTTGGAAGATCTTGGAAATGGACCCATCAAATCTACTGAAATAATTTGCCATGGGTATTGAACATTTTTTTCGCCACCCATGAAACCCATACGAGAAGAATTTGAATCTTTCTGAGACCCACACACCTCGCATTTCCGTACGTACTTCAAGACATCTTGTGACATCTTTGGCCAGTAGTACAATTCTTGCACTCTAGCTAAAGTTTTCCGAAAACCGAAGTGACCGGAAGTTACTGGATCATGACAGGACTCGATAGCTTTAGTTCGGAATTTTCTAGGTACTAAAACTTTCCAATCTGGAAAATTCGTTTTGACTGGAAGATTAGGAGGTATGAATTTATGAATTATATCTTTTTCGATTTTCCATTGAGGATAGAGGTCAGGAGATTCGAGGATTTTTTTACGAAGTGTTTTACACCAATGATCTGAATCGTACGAGGAAATTTCTATTGAGGATACTGAAGCCGAAGAAGGAATCCTCGAGAGAGCATCTGGAACGACGTTCCATCTTGCCAATTTTCCTGTGGGGTTCTTGATATTATTGAGCCACAGAAGTGAACAGTGGTCACTGATAACGATAAACCTCGTTCCTTCAATATATGGGCGGAATTTGTCGATACAGAATATCACAGCCAAACACTCTCGTTCCGTAACTGAGTAATTTTTTTCAGCTTGACTTAGGGCACGGCTGGCATAAGCAATA